>JAOANR010000004.1:16062288-16490191 GCA_030278955.1 Hygrophila difformis
GTCGCGGAACCCTAGCCCAATGTCGCGGAACTGGGTTTCGCGACCAGGGCCTAGCGCCATTAGAGGGGCGCGAAACTGGAAGCCAGTCCGCGAGGCGTGGGTCTCGCGACCGTGGTGTATAGGGACAGGATTTAAAGAGTAGGTGGGCCACGTGCCGATAGTGTCGCGGAACTGAGAGTCAGTCGCTAGGCCAGTGCCTTAGCGACTGGGTGTTCCGCGACACAGACAGACACGGTTTTGGAAAGGGTTTTGCAAGGTGTGTGTCGCGGAACTAGCCCCGGTCGCTAGGCAGCGCCTCGCGACACGGTTTCTGTTCCGCAATAAGACAGGTTATGGAATGAGGGGGTTAGGGACTGATGAGATTTGTGTCGCGGAGCTAACACTGGTCGCGAGGCAGTGCCTAGCGACACAGTTCTGTTCCGCGACAGATGTCTCACACTGTACTCCAGCTGCGTGTCGCTATCCTCCCCCCTGGCGCGAGGGGGGGGGGGCCAACGCCTAGCGACACAAGAGGGATTCGAGACACGGAATTTTGAATTTTCAAACTTTTATGACTGGGCCCGATAGTGATGTTGGGCCTGAGTCCACTTTTATTTGATTTGGACCTGAATAAATTCAGTCCAATTGAATTTCAAAATGCTGGGCTCCAGGGAGTTAAATAATCCACTTGCATAAAATAGGTTGGATCAATTCCATTTGTTTGCAGAAATTATTCCGGATTTTAAATCGCTTTAAAATTCCGGGAATATTTTCTTAAATTCATGAATTAATCCAACTGAAACCTGGTTTTTCCGTGTTACCTTGTCTGCTCCTTCTTTTTGGTGGTTCCAAAATTCCCCCCCCCCCCCCCCCTGCAAGACAGATAAATGAAATGCATTAGATGTTCTCCAAATATCAACATCCTCACATTAGAGTCTTAGTACTCTAAATGTTTAATTGATTTTTTGGATACTTTCTGATTTGAAATGAAATGATATAAATATGTATGCATATATGATGAAATTTTTATGATTTTAATTGCTGTTGAGAGTAAGCCGGGTCTGCCACTGTTTGGCTCTCTTTTTCCGGATCGAACTGTCCGATGTATTCCTTCAGTCGGTGCCCCATTTCACCACTATGTTGCCCTTGTCAGTTCGGATCCTGACGGCTCCATTTTCAAACACCTCTAACACTTCATGTGGCCCTTCCCATCTGGATTTGAGCTTTCCGGAAACAGCTTTAACATGGAATTGAATAACAAATACATTCCGACCAACATAAAAGTGTTTAGGCTTAATCGGCGATCGTGTAAATTCTGGGTCCGCTCCTTATAATCCGAGAGCTTTCATAAGCTTGCGCTCGTATTTTCCTCAATTCATTGAGGTCCAACTTACGTTTGCTTTGAGCGACTTTCGGATCGAAGTTAAGCGTTTTGACGGCCCAGTAAGCTTTATGCTCTAACTCTACAGGCAAATGACAGGCTTTTCCGAAGACAAGCCTATATGGAGACATCCCGATGGGAGTCTTGTATGCAGTGCGATATGCCCATAAAGAATCATTGAGCTTACGTGCCCAGTCCTTTCGGGTTATCCCAACCGTGGCTTCGAGTATATGTTTGATCTCGCGATTTTGATACCTCGACTTGTCCACTGGTTTGGGGATGATAAGGTGTGCCTATCTTATGGAGATTCCATTTTTACTCATTAAAGTTTCAAAAGCCTTTTTAACAAAGTGTTGTTCCTCCATCAGATATCACCACCCTAGGTATGCCAAAATCTGCTAAAAATGTTGTTCTTGAGGAACTTGATGACTTGGCTACCATCATTGGTAGGTAATGCGACAGCCTCTACCCATTTTGGACACGTAATCGACAACTACCAAGATATAGTAGTTTCCACCAGATGGTGGGAACAGTCCATGAAGTCAATGCCCCATACGTCGAAGATCTCAAGTGCGAGAATCCCCTTTTGAGGCATCTCATCCCTCTTGGAAATGTTTCATAGTCTTTGGCATCTGCCGCAGGATTTTACAAACACCTTGCAGTCCTCATAAATAGTAGGCCAAAAGAATCCACACTCGAGTACCTTGTGGGCAGTTCGGGTGGGACCGTGATGACCTCCGTATTCAGATTCGTGGCATTCCTTGGTGATTTGGTAGGCCTCAGCTTCAGTAACACATCGCCTGATTATCGAATCAGCGCAATGCTTAAAGAAGAAGGGATCTTCCCAGAAGTAGTTGACTACTTCTTTGAAGAATTTTGCCCCTTTTGTATTTTTGCTGGAATGGTGGGGTTATTCCACATGCTAAAAAGTTAGCGGATGTCAGAAAACCATGGACACGCTTGGTCGTCGCAGATGCAGTGCGAACAACTGTTCGTCTGGAAAATCCTCATTAACGGCTTTATTGTTTTATCATTTTCTAATCGAGATAAGTGGTCAGCAGCACCATTATCTCGACCTCGCCTATCTTTTTATTGTGATATCAAATTCCTGCAACAGTAGTACCCACCTGATTAATCGAGGTTTGGCATCCTGTTTGCTGAACAAGTATCTCAGTGCAGAGTGATCTGTGTATACTATAGTTTTTGTACCAATAAGGTACTGTCTGAATTTATCAAACGCGAAAACTACAGCATACATTTCTTTCTCCGTGGTGGTGTAATTGATTTGAGCTTCATTCAGGGCATGACTTGCGTAATGAATCACACAATGTCTCCCGTCCTTATGTTGCCCAAGAACTGCACCTACGGCGAGATCACTTGCATCGCACATTACCTCGAAAGGTATTGACCAATCGGGTGGTTGTACTATTAGAGCAGAAATTAACATCTTTTTGAGCGTGTCAAAGGCTTGAACACACGCTTCATTTATTAAAAAGGAATTTTCTTTACAAAGCAGATTAGTGAGCGGCTTGACAATTTTAGAGAAATCCTTAATGAATCTCCGGTAAAAACCGGCATGCCCTAAGAAGCTCCTAACAGACTTAATAGAGTTAGGGAGAGGGAGATTAGAAATGACAGAGACCTTAGCTGGATCAACCTCAATGCCTGCTTTTGAGATGCGATGACCTAACACTATTCCCTCGGTAACCATGAAATGGCATTTCTCCCAGTTGAGTACTGATAATGGCCAAAACTGACCATTATTTCCAATCCATTTCCATGTCTGAGACGGACATTTTGATCGTGTTTCCATCTTATTTTAATAAGAAAGCAGTTGAATTTGACAGATTAATGCTAGTTTGTAAAAACATCGAGCCGGTAATAAAAAGACACAAAATATGCAATTTTTAATTGTATTTGTGTTAGAAAAATTCAAAAACATGAAAAAAGGAAAAAGAAAAGAAAAAGGAAGAAAAATGGGCAAAAGAATAAAAGAGCCCATAAAAAATCAAAAAGATGGGAAAAAGATCAAAAATCCCACAACTGAAATTTGGTCAAGTGTTGAAGCACAATTCGAATTGTGCAATTCGAATTAATTCGAATTGCACACAATTCGAATTGCTGAAGAGAACAAGAAGTGGTTAAGTGTTGGGAAGGGATGCAGAAGAGCTAATTCGAATTACTATGGCCAATTCGAGTTAATTCGAATTGGCTTGAATAATTCGAATTAGGGAATGAAGAGAAGAAGATGCAATTCGAATTGTCCAATTCGAATTAATTCGAATTGGCACAAACAATTCGAATTGCCAACAGATGCAAAGAAGCCAAGAAACCCTCATCCAATTCGAGAGAAGACCAATTCGAATTCTTCACAACAATTCGAATTGACAACTGAAGGCCACATTTCCAGCTCAAGGAGGAAATCTGCACAATTCGAATTAATTCGAATTGGATGAGATAATTCGAACTTCACTCAAAAATTCATCAAAAGCTGTGGAGCATGAGCACAACGCTGGTGGGCCTAGGGTTTCGAAATTTGTCTATAAAAGCAGACCTTCCACAACAGAGCCAAGGAGATCAAGATTTTAACCAAGAAGCAGTTGGGACAAAAAGAACAGCAGGAGGTTCCACACCCCTTAAGGGTTAGGTAGGTAGTTTAGTTTAGTTTAGTTTAGTTTATTTTTCCTTGCAAGTAGGATAGTTTTTACATGCTTTGATCTTAGTTTAGTGTAGAAGCAGTTTGTGTAACCCTTAGAGTAGCCATTTCCAGAATTTTTTACATGCTTTCTAGTTAGAATAAACCCTACCTTCAAGCTAATGATGGTTTTGGGTTCTTTATTTTGCTTTCAAAGTGTCAATACAAGAAAAATTTCCAGAAATGGTGTTATTCATGTGTTTTGGCACTCTTTAATGCTTGCTTTAGAAATAAATACTTAGAGTGTTTGTTTGTTTCAACTAGGTTACATTTATTATGTCCTAGTTGACATTCAAACTTAATAAATGCATGTTTGGTGGGTTTTTGGTTTGATTTTGTGCCTTAGAGCTTCAAATAGGTGTTCTTAGGTTTTAGATGTTTTTAGGGTTTGTTAGAATTTACTTTTATGTCTTATTTTCCTGCCTTGACTTTATTTTATGCTGCCTTAGATAACTTGAGTGTTCTTAGTTTATTCATGCAGTTCTTGATTTTCTAGATGTTTTAGGTTCTTGATCTTTGAATCCTTTGTTTGTAGAAATAGGGTTTGAATCTTGCCAATACCCACTGGACATGTGTTTGTTTATCTGTTGAAAACCTCACTAGGGTGGCTGTGAAGTGACATTGATGTGAGATGAGGGATTTGGTAAATCTAACCCATCATTAACCGCACAGTGTACACCTAACCCATACTTGTGAGAACAAAAATTATTATTGTTCAAAAATGTGTAATTCGAATAGAGGTAATTCGAATTATCTCGAATTGCCTAAGAAGTTCGAATTGCACAACCAAAAATCTCTTCATGTGGTTTCCAACCAATTCGAATTCTCTAATTCGAATTAATTCGAATTGGTTCACACAATTCGAATTGGCATGAGAAACCACATTGTATTGCATACCACCCATTCATGCCTTGGTTTATTTCTTCATCTCTAACCAATTCAAATTGTGCAATTCGAATTAATTCGAATTGCTGAACAATTCGAATTCACCTTCTTCTTGAGGTAAATGCCTTAGTCAATTTGAGCAAGAAAAGGACTTCGCCAATTCGAGTTGTCCAATTCGAATTAATTCGAATTGGTCAATAATTCGAATTAGATGATGTTCCAATTTCTGGCAATGATCAATTGGGTAAGGTCATACTTCATTCTTCATGCATTCTCAATTCGAATTACCCCAATAATTCGAATTGAACTATCCTTTTATTTTGAAAACTCCATAAACATTTTCTTTCATGATTTGTGTAAGTTGCATGGGTGTATTGGGCCTAGGCCCAGTTCATCTGATTTCTATCCATTACACATTTCAACCCATTAGTGTCCACTTATTGTGTGCTTAACACCCACACAATACCAAAAATATTTTCTTACTTTTATGTTTTTCTCTTTCAGTGTGTGTATGAACGAATAATGAGAAACGCACAGATTAATGTTGGTGAAAGGTCCCTTCACAAGGATATCGACTAACCCGTCTTCTGTGTGTCAATCATTATCTGTTATTTTGCATGATCTGGTTAGTGGTTGGTGGAAGCTCCGGCGAGCGTTCTCTTCACTAAGAGTTTCGATTAGTCACTCAGCCAATTCCTAATCAGATACAGTTTTAATTTTCTTTATCTTAATTTCAAACCTGAATTCAAGTTGCAATAGTATCAACTGATGTCGACCAACATCAGTTGAGAAATATTATAGCAAGAAATATGTGGGTTTTTCTTCCACTCACAGACAAAAGAAAACTAAATGACGGCGGTCACCGTTGTTTGGAATTCTCTTTGTCTAAAATCATTCATCTGGGAAAATTGGGAACCAGACAGCAGATGTTTGCAGTCCGGAAAACCCCAACTATCTCTGGCACGATTTTAGCCAATTTCTTCTCATCTCAGGCTAATCCACCTTTGTGTATCGCATTCTGTCTAACCCCACCATATATTTTGGGGTGTTTTATTTTCCTTTTCATATACTTGTATGCATGATACTATTATGTAGATGTTCCAGTCGCATCATTATTTTGGGGATCCTTCCCGTTGGACACAGAAGTCTTGATATAAATCTGACGTTGCATAATAAACTTCCAACAAAAATTCCTTTATAAAATCTGGATCTGAGTAAGGGATAAATTCAACAGTTATGACTAATTCATCTTCCACTGGGGGTTGATTTTGAGAGCTTAGAAGCAGAGTCAGCGATTAGGTCTCATCTAGACTGAAAGGATCTGTGTTTTAATTGAGAGTTTAGTACCTGTCTAGGGAATGATTTTCAAATATTCTTTTGCTTCTCGAAATTGCTATGTGTTGGAAATCTGATATTAGATATTGCATTAAGTCAATATCCACTTGGGTGTAGATGAGATGTGATAAATAATACTAGAGGAACAACATATAGGCCTTGGTGAATTTCTAAGGTAGGGTCAAGTATTCCTTCGACTACTATCTTCTTCTGCCAAAGTCTAGAATTGAGTCTTGAATGAGTACATCCGGAATAGGTTCATTTCTGGATCTGTTTCATTTAGTTTGTATCTCATAACTACCCAGATGTTGTAAGCCTTGTGATCTATTGATATCTCGGGGGTTCTTGATCTCCATCTGGTCACCAAGACCAGGGGCTCTTTTATACTAACGGAAAGAGACGTTTTTAACGCTTCCGAGTGATAGATTTAAATGCTTTCTTTAGAGCTTTCTTTACTGCTTTCCTTTAAATGCTTTCATAGAGGTCACTCGGAAGAATTAGGGGCTGTCCATCTGTTAAAAGGTTTGAGAGTTATGGAATGGTTTGGGGCTTTATTTGAAACTTTGGGTGTGACATGGGGGAATGATAGGAGTACTTGGCATGTCAACTAATGATGTGTTAGGTGTTGCTTATCCACCACAGATATGTAATGTAACTTCACAAGGCCTGTGGAGGGAGTTATAAGTCTGTGGTATCTTAGAAATTGTTGTCTTAAGAGCATGTAAATTCTCACCGTAAGTACCTGTCTGTTAGAGGGAACATGGTGCAGAAAGCATGAGAGTTAGCTAACTAGAGGATTATCCCAAGCTAAGATCTGTGTATAAAAATGGAAGTTTAATTGTGTTTCATCTGAATCTTGTCCAATCTTTATTATTTCCTCCCTGTCCCTTCTGTCATATTTTAAATCTGCTTTCTAGATAGTGTAGCATAATTTTATATTGCTTTCGTAGAGTAAATTTAATTGCTTTCCTCGATCTAATTTACCATGCTCTGTAGAATAATTTTTACTGCTTTCATGATCTGGTTTAATTTATGTCAAGTAGTTGTTAGAAAACCTTGCAAAACTTGAATCGAGTAACCGAGTGGAAAATCTTAGTAAACGACGTGGGCCCTGCTTCCATCGCACATCCTCCAGTGAACGATCCGGTACTTACTATAAATTATTGCAATTTTTGACTCCGTGCGCTTTCGGGAGCACAGTTTCTTGACACGAGTAAATAAAAACACAACAATTTAGAAAATACTCATGTAGTGGGAAGATGTTCAAAAGTTTCATGGCAGGTATCTTCTTGACATGAAATTAAGAGAAACATCATGGTGCAGATACCAGGGACTTTCAGGGTGACAGACTGAAGGTCAATCCCGGTTGCACCTTGATATTTGTCAAAAGTTTCATGACGGGAAGGACCACAGCGCCATTTGAAATCAAAAGACCCCACATGAGTAATAAAAAGGGAAATCATAACATATCCTTAAACCCCTTCCCTAAATCATAACTCTTTTCATTTAATAATCCAAACCTGATATTTCAGAAAATTACTCGTGTTAATGAAACTCGTCAAAAGTTTCATGGCGCCGTTGCCGGGGAGGATGCAGCGCCGTTTACTAGGAGAATTACACTCCTGATTTACTCATAGATAGTTTTTGTATATACTATCAAACCATCACTAACTTGGGGATTGTACAGGTACTGTCAAAATCTTGATACCAACTGCTTATGCAACGGAGGAGGAGCACATTGCCGGAGCTACCGTTCGATCTAGAAATAGAAAGGACCGCTCGCCAACTGAGGGCAGAAGCCAGAAGACGGAAAGAGCAGGAGCGTCGGACCCGCATTTCACCTGAAACATCGAGCAGCGATCTATCAGACATGGCAGATAATCAGAACATTCCCCCGATCTTACCCATAGACCAACCACCAAATAACCCTGGTAATGGAGCTGACGGAGGAATGGTAGAACATCCTAATCGTGCCAACGAAGAGGAGAATCTACCAAATCCCAATCAGCAACAATACCAGCAATTCCACCAACAACCACCACCACCCTTAAACCAATTTCACCAAAACCAAAACATACCAAACCAACAATACCAAAACCAAGCTGTCAATCCAGATCAGTTTCGGAACAACCCACAAGATCCACATAACTTCCAGCAATTCCCCAATTACCACCAACAGTACCAGAACCAAGCTGAACAAGGAAATCAACAACAGCAGCAAGCAGCGGCAGACTTCATGCAACCAATAGTAGAGCCCTATCTGGATGGACCTGGGAGAGCACACTTTCCTGCACGCAATTTCGAGCTCAAACCGGCACTCATTAATTTGGTGCAAAACAATCAGTTCTGCGGTGCAAATCATGAGGACCCTCATGATCATCTCCAGACCTTCCTGGAGCTCTGCGACACGATCAAAAATCAGGGAGTCTCTCCTGATGCTATAAGGCTAATGTTGTTTCCATTTTCTTTATATAGTGGTGCCAGGGACTGGTATAAGTCATTGCCTATCAATCAGAGGAGCACTTGGGCAGACTTGGTGAGGAGCTTTTTGCTGAAGTATTTTCCGGAATCAAAGATTGAGGAAGGACGAGCTAAGATTGGAGATTTTAAAATGAAGCCAGACGAGTCATTATATGATGCAAAAGAAAGATTCTTGGGCCTCATCAGGCGATGCCCCCAACACGGGTACGCACCATGGGAGCAACTGAGGAAATTCTACGGAGGACTCACCCATCCATGGAGAACAATGTTAGACGCTACTGGCGGACGACATTTACTCCACATGCCTATGGACCAAGCTTGGGAGAAGATTGAGACAATGTCTGTCAACAGATCCATCCTAAACACAGATGATAGGAAGGAGGATCCTCCTAGAAAAGTCTTTGCTGTAAGTGAAGGGAAAACAGATTTTGAAAAATTGCAAGAACAGGTAGCTGCGATACAGCTGAGCCAGGATAAAGGGAAGGGAATAGACGCTTCCCAGGCAGGAACCTCATCAAACCAAGTTCAAACACAACAATCGGGAGTTGTCTGTGGGTTGTGTCAGGGACCTCATCCAACTGATACATGCCAACAGATAGCTACCGAGAGTTGTAATTATGCCGGGAACTACCAAAATCGCCATCCTAATCTCTCCTATTCCAACAACAATGCACTTAATGCGCATTTGTTGCAGCCAAACCAGCCCAACCAGTTCGCAAATCAAAGCCCACAGCAAAACTTCAGACCCCAGAATCAAGGATTTGTCCAGCAAAGAGTGCAGAACTTTCAAAATCAGAATCAGAATTTCCAACCTCAGATCCAACAGAGGACTAATCAGAACCAAGGCCAGAATTTCCAGAATTTCCAATCCCAACCTGATCAGAATCAACAATATAACCAAAGGCCACCATCTCGTCTGGAGAATCTGATGACCGAGTTTATAGCCAACCAGAAGGATATAAACCAACAACTGCAGTCATCAATCAAGAATGTGGAGATGCAAGTCACCCAATTGGCCAAGGAACTACAGAACAGGGGGAAAGGAACACTTCCAAGCAGTACTGAAGCTAACCCGCAGTGTAAAGCAATCACATTGCGGGGAGGCAAGATTCTAAAAGGAATTGTTGGACATGGAAAAGAGACGGCCGAGGAGGAAAAGGATCCAGTGGAGGGTGAAAAAGAAAATGAAAGGATTGAAGGCGGAGACGGTATTGGACTGGTCGAGGACAAATCAGAAACAGCTATTCCGCAGGCTGAAGCTGCAAAGGGAGCTGAAAGGGGTAGGGTTGAAGGTACAACTTCCTTCTCTTTACCACCAAAAACAAACAATAATAAGTACATGCCAAGGGTGCCATACCCAGCACGTCTTAAAAATAAGGAACATGACCTTAAATTCAAGAAATTTCTAGAACGGTTAAGGTCTGTAGAGATAACCATTCCTCTCGTGGAAATGATTTCAGAAATGCCCACCTATGCTAAGTTCTTGAAATAATTGATTTCAGGAAAAAGGCAGGTAGAGCAGGAGGAGGTCATTGTTCTCAACAGCACATGCAATGCCATAGTTCAGAAGAAACTGCCCGAAAAGAAAGAAGCCCTGGATGTTGCACGCTACCAGTACAGATTGGGAAGGCCAAAGTGAGCATGGGGTTATGTGATCTAGGATCCAGCATCAATGTGATGCCCTTAGCCATGGCGATTCGCCTAAGGCTCGGGGAGATTGAACCAGTCAAGATGAAGCTGCAGCTTGCAGACAGATCAATCACAAAGCTCGTAGGAATCCTCAAGGATGTGGTAGTCAAAACCGGTCAAATTCTTTTCCCGGTTGACTTCATCATCCTCGACATCGAAGAGGACTCTGAAATGCCACTTATCCTGGGACGCCCGTTTCTAGCCACTGGCGGTGCACTGATTGATGCCAAATCTGGAAGAGTCACATTGAGGGTCGATGACAAAGAAATCACCTTTGACATGGAACAGCTGCAGAAATTTCCGAATGAGGGATCTTGTTCCATATTTGATGTAATAGAAAGTAGGAGTGAGGATGAGAGCATAAACTCTGTGACTGATGAGCAAAACAAAGTTTCAAAACAGGTACTGAAGCCTGAAGGTGCGGAGCAACCAAGGAGCTGCAACGCTGTCCACTTCGAGGACCCTATCTCTGGGGACCTTGAAGAATTCGATGGGGTTGAGTTCATCCCGGAGGAAGAGGAAAGCACCGCTGAGGAGGAAGTGGATCCTGTACTGACACATGATCCTGAAGGTAAAACTGATCTCTCTCTCCCATCCACTTCTCGCAAATTACTGCCTTCCGTTGAATGCCCACCAGAGCTTGAACTTAAAATACTTCCGGATCATCTTAAGTACGTCTTTCTCGCTGAACATAAAAGATTACCGGTAATTGTGTCTGCCAAGCTGACACAAGAACAAGAAAAAGCTCTGGTAGACATTCTAAAGAAATATGTACATGCAATCGGATGGACCATCTCTGATATAAAAGGAATAAGCCCCTCTGTTTGCATGCACAGAATTTTAATGGAAGAGGACAAGCCCTCAAGGCAACCACAAAGGCGTCTGAACCCCCATATGCAGGAAGTGGTAAGGAAAGAAGTTATCAAGCTCTTAGATGCTGGTATCATCTATCCTATCTCTGATGGCAAATGGGTTAGCCCAGTGCAGGTCGTACCTAAACGTGGGGGGATCTGTGTAACGACTAATGAGCAAGGAGAAGAAGTGGCGACGCGTCCAGTGACCGGTTGGAGAGTTTGCATCGACTACCGGAAGCTCAATACCGCTACCAGGAAGGACCATTTCCCCTTGCCATTCATTGATCAGATGCTAGAGCGGTTGGCCGGAAGGGAGTTCTATTGCTTTTTGGATGGGTACTCTGGCTATAATCAGATTGTAATAGCTAGCGAGGATCACGACAAGACCACATTCACGTGCCCATATGGAACTTTTGCGTACAGGCGCATGCCTTTTGGACTTTGTAATGCGCCTGCCACATTTCAAAGATGCATGATGTCAATTTTCTCAGAATTTATCGAAAAATGCATTGAAGTTTTCATGGATGACTTCTCTGTGTATGGAGATACTTTTGATGAATGTCTGACTAATCTTGCACAAATTTTGAAAAGATGTGAGGACACCAACCTAGTTTTGAACTGGGAGAAGTGCCATTTCATGGTCACCGAAGGAATAGTGTTAGGTCACCGCATCTCGCGCGCAGGTATCGAAGTCGACAGAGCTAAGGTCTCAGTCATCTCAAACCTACCATTGCCTAATTCAATAAAAGCAGTTAGGAGTTTCTTAGGGCATGCCGGTTTCTACCGGAGATTCATTAAAGACTTTTCTAAAATTGCCAAGCCGCTCACTAACTTGCTTTGTAAAGAAAATCCTTTCGTAATAAATGAAGCGTGTGTTCAAGCCTTTGACATGCTCAAAGAGATGTTGATTTCTGCTCCAATAGTGCAACCACCCGATTGGTCAATGCCTTTCGAGGTAATGTGCGATGCAAGTGATCTCGCCGTGGGTGCAGTTCTTGGGCAACATAAGGAAGGGAAGCATTGTGTAATTCATTACGCAAGTCATGCCCTGAATGAGGCCCAAATTAACTACACCACCACGGAGAAGGAGATGTATGCCGTGGTTTTTGCGTTTGATAAATTCAGACAATATCTTATTGGTACGAAAACCACAGTGTACACAGATCGCTCTGCACTGAGATACTTGTTTAGCAAACAAGACGCCAAACCTCGATTAATCAGGTGGGTACTTTTGTTGCAAGAATTCAACATTATAATAAAAGATAGAAAAGGCAGAGACAATGGTGTTGCTGACCATTTGTCTCGACTAGAAAATGATAAAAATGAGCTAGCCGTAAATGAGAATTTTCCGGACGAGCAACTGTTTGCCTTGCATCTTCATGATCAAGCTTGTCCATGGTTTTCCGATATTGCTAACTTTTTAGCATGCGGAATAACTCCACCATTTCAAAGCAGGAGCCACAAAGCGAGGTTCAACCGAGATGTAGTCAACTACTTCTGGGAAGATCCTTATCTCTTCAAGCATTGCGCAGATTCGATTATTAGACGATGTGTAACTGAGCACGAGGCTTATCAAATCGCTAAGAAATGCCATGAGTCGGAATATGGAGGTCACCATGGCCCCACTCGAACAGCCCATAAGGTGCTCGAGTGCGGTTTTTATTGGCCTACCATTTACGAGGATTGCAAAGCGTTTGTTAAAGCCTGCGACAGATGCCAAAGACTAGGGAATATCTCCAAGAGGGATGAGATGCCTCAACAAGGAATTCTCACTCTCGAGATTTTCGATGTATGGGGTATTGACTTCATGGGACCATTCCCGACATCTGATGGGAACCATTACATCTTGGTAGCTGTCGATCACGTTTCCAAATGGGTTGAGGCCGTTGCACTGCCAACCAATGATGGCAACCAGGTCGTCAAATTTTTGAAAAATAACATTTTCAATAGGTTTGGTGTACCCAGGGTGATCATATCAGATGGAGGAACCCATTTTGTTAATAAAGCATTTGCAAATCTTATGAGCAAAAATGGGATTCTCCACAAGATCGGCACGCCTTACCATCCCCAAACCAGTGGTCAAGTCGAGGTCTCAAACCGCGAAATCAAACACATACTCGAGGCCACTGTGGGGACAACTCGCAAAGATTGGTCACGTAAGCTCAATGATGCTTTATGGGCATACCGCACTGCATTCAAGACTCCCATTGGGATGTCTCCATACAGACTCATCTTCGGAAAGGCCTGTCATTTGCCCGTAGAACTAGAGCATAAGGCTTACTGGGCCGTACGAACGCTCAATTTTGACTCACGAGTTGCTCAGAGTAAGCGCAAGTTGGACCTCAATGAAATTGAGGAAATACGTGCGCAAGCTTATGAAAGCTCGAGGATTTATAAAGAGCGGACCCAGAAGTTACACGATCGTCGTGTTAAGTCTAAACACTTCTATGTTGGCCAGAATGTCTTGTTATTCAATTCTAGGTTGAAGCTGTTCCCCGGAAAGCTTAAATCCAGATGGGAAGGGCCATACGAAGTGGTGCACGTGTTTGAAAGTGGAGCTGTCAGGATCCGAACTGACAAAGGAGAGCTGGTAGTGAATGGACACAGATTGAAGGAGTATCTTGGGCAGTTCGACCCCGAAAAAGAAGCTCAAATGACAACAGAACCGGCTTATGCTCAATAAATATTATACATATGTTTACTTACTTATTTATTACTTGCTCCACCTCTTTTTATTGGGACAAAGTATCCAAAAATCAATTGAACATTTAGAGTACTAAGACTCTAAATGTGAGGATGTTGATATTTGGAGAAAACCTAATGCTTTCTTATAATTGTTTTGCAGGAATTCGAGGAACCAACAAAAAGAAAGATAAAACTTCAAAAAACCAGGTTCCCGGTTGGGTTAATATTATATTTAATGAAAATTAATTCTGGAATTTAGAGAAATCTAAAATCCAGAATAAATTCATAAAATAAAATTGTTAACCCAACCTAATTTATGCAAGCAATATGTTGTAGATTCAAATTCTGTGTAGATATGTTTGCTTTTGAGTTCATCTTGGTGAACATAAACTTCTTTGAAAACCTAAAAATTTTTGTAGGTCTTGAATGTGGTTTATTTTTCATTTCAAGAAAATTCGAATTAATTCGAATTGCTTGGAACGAACCACATAAGACACTTTGCCTGGAAATTTTCACTCTCGGATTAGTTAATTCGAATTATGCAGACAATTCGAATTAATTCGAATTGACATGCAAAAATTCGAATTGGCACCCAAGGCAGAACTTTCGGATGTTTTATTTGGCCAAGTACTGCAATTCGAATTATAAGGCAATTCGAATTAATTCGAATTGCCTGACCAATTCGAATTGGCATACAAAAAGACATTTTCCTCAGCAAGTGAGCAATTCGAGTTATTCAAGCAATTCGAATTAATTCGAATTGGCCACAATAATTCGAATTAGCTCACTTGGGCACCTTGTGCAGATTTTGCTCACAACCTCAAGTTCGAATTGTGAGTCAATTCGAATTAATTCGAATTGATCTCAGAATTCGAACTTGCTTTGTTTCTTTGTCTTTCAAGCCAATTCGAAGTAATTCGAATTGGCCTGAATAACTCGCATCTCTCACAGAAACCATCAATTCGAATTAATTCGAATTGATGAAATAATTCGAACCTCTTTTCCGAATCCTTTTTATACCCCCCTTTCCCTCTCATTTCCCTCACTTTCACTTTTCACACCCCAAAACCCCCCGTGTTCTCTCTCGCGAAACTGTCTTCCTCGCGAAACCAGTCTCATCTTCTCGACCTTTCCTCCGTTCAAACTGCTTGGAAATGGCTTCTTCGTCGTCTAATCCGAGTGGGAGTCGGGGGTAAGTGGTTCTTTTTCATTTTCGCACTCTGTTTTCGTAGATTTCAGTTTTCGTCTTTTCATCTTCCTTGTGAAATCGGGGATGGGGAGGGGAATGTGCTTTGTTTTAGCGTCGGGGATGGTCGGAAAATGGTCGGAGATGACTGGGTATAGTCGGTTATGGGGTAGAACCGCTTAGGGCAGAACCTAGGTTTCTAGAGTTTTTTGTTGAAACTGCCATTTCTAGGGTTCGAAAGTTTCTGTGTTTTTAGGTTGTTCATTTTGAAAATGAGGGTTGCAAAACCCTCGAAAATCCGGTTTTTTGTTATTTTTAGTGTTGTTTTACTGCCCTGCTTATTTTTGTACGGTCTGTATTGATTTTGGTAACCTGTGAGTAGGATGAACACTGTGACATCTTCTTTTAGTCACTGTTATTTTGATCATTATATGCTTGATGATGATGACGGACAATGCATGTTGATGATGTCTAAGAATCCATGTTTTGAAGCATGATTTTTGGAAAGATTTATGCATGACATTAGTATGTACGGACCATTTGTGTTTGTTTGTTTTTATGTTTGCATGTATTATATTATTGAGTATTTTTGTAATAAATGCTTTTGTCGGGTACATGTTGCCCACACTTTGCAAACTCAATTCTAGAAGTTGATGTTTGCACATCCGGGACACATGGTACAGACGAAACCATGCCAAAATTTTTCCAACACTTTTGGCATGTCATTTATGTGTAAAAAGACAAAATGATAGAATGTTCTTTGCATTAAAGGTGTTTGATCTTTGTCACTTTGGAACAAGTGGGGAATATTCATGAGGAATGTTTTGTTCTATTCCTTAAAAACCCACTTTCCAAAACAAAATCCAAATGGGGGACCATTTACACCTCCAATTTTACTAAATAAACAAATCAACACTTTTTCATAAAAATCCAAGAATTACCTTTTGTGCATGCATGTTTGTTTTTATTTTCATTTTGTTGATCCTTTTATGCATACTGATGATTACATAACTCATCTCTTACATTTGCCGTACATCATTAATCTCTTATCTCCCCTATCTCACCTGATTTCAATCACTTCTCAAGTGATAAAAATCAAAATCCTTTCGTAGGCTCAATAACCTACGAAATATTCTCTTTTTGGTCCTTCGACCACCCAAAAACATCTTAGACTATTTATAGTCCAAAAAAAAAATTTTTCTAAAGATCCAAGATCCTTATATCTCTCTTGCTTTCTTTATTTTTGCTGTAATAAGAGTAGATTTGATAATCTGACCCCTTGGACCTTCATAGTGTACCTCAAATAAGGCAGGTGGTAACAAGCGAACTATACTTTGAGGTGGCTGAAGGTGTAAGGCTGAGGGTTTCAGACCTAATCCTTTCTCCATGTCTTTCCAGAGGCATCATTCCCCCAATTCAAAATGAAGATCACGAGGAAGGGACCCAACTACTGGATCTGCCAGTAGAGCTCCTAGGAGAAATCCTTTCCCGCATCGGAGAGGACTCCATTAAGAAAGTGTGGAGAGTCAGAGAGGTGTGTACCAAACTCAGGGATGCAGCTGATCTTCCCATTGTCTACAAGAGATGTGAACTGGAGACTACCATCGTCAAGATGTGGGAGCAAAGGTTTGAACTGCAGAAGGAAGCGCTCCGGGTCAGGTGTGAGGAAGCGGGAAACTTCAACCTCCAGCACATTCCAGCTCTACAGGCATTCGGAGCAGGGAATCAGAATCTGGCTTGTGAGCTGCTAAAGGAAGGGATTGAGGACAACCATAAGGCCTCGATCTTTGTCAGGGGATACATGCTGCTCAGCAAGCTGGATAATGAACAGGTCCAGCAGGGGGTGTCAATGATAAACAGGATCATAACAAACAGGTTCGTCATGACATATGTAGGGACCAATGTCTTCGCGTGGCTGGCTGAAAGCCTGGAGACCCCTGACCTGTTTGGGAACCAAGGACCAAGAGTCTACTGCACAAGGGTAATGGAAGAAGATGAGGAAGACATGGGAGACTACTGCGTACCCTGTAGCCTAACGAACTTTGTCCACTGGACCAGGATCTTTTTCCAGGGGTAGAAGGGAAGGATGCTGATGGACTGAATCTGTAAAGATTCACTTTTGACTGGACTGACTGGGACCGTATTTTGGTAATCTTTTGACTGTTCTTTAATGCTAACTCATTCAAGTGTACAGCATCTCTTGTGATGTCTGGATGTGGTTAAGGTCGTGTACTGTATAACGAACCTTGGATTTGTCTGCTACGATGGTCGTACGACATATTCTGATAGTCGTACTTAATTACTGCTTTCCAAAAGAGAATTTCGTCTTGAGTTCTCTATTATTTGAAAAAGATGTGTGGCAGTCCAAGATGAATAAGTGACTGTCACGCCAAAAACAAGCTGTGACATGCTTGCATGCTCACAGTGTCTTTTTACTGCTTTCAATTAAACAAACCGGCATAAAACAAGCATAAATCTGTCACCTAAATTCACATGTTGAATTTAGGCTGATGATGAAATCTTCAGACTATTACATTGGGATAAAACAACTAAAAATATGCATGACATGAATTCTTGAAGTTTTGAGCAATAAAAATCCAATGATATGATCACTTGAAAGACTGACAAACTTTCATGTTGAGAATTTGATTGAATAAGTTGCAAGAAATTTTTCAAAGGCTAAATCTGAGAATAAGTGTATGACATGATCAAACCGTACCTTGTGAGATCTGAGCCATGAGTCACTTTTACTCATTCTATTCCTTGTTGTGTGAAAATCAATTCGATTAAAGGACACTAGAACTTGCGATCGGGACCGATTCAAGACCATGCCATATTCCCGAAATCGAGCAAATGATCGAGGCACTTAGAAAACCCAAAATTTTGGCTTTCGTTTGAATTCCAAACCCAAAAATATTTTCCCTTTAGGATTAACCAACTTGAGCCTTTAAGCCCAATTTTTCTTTGAAACCACTATATTATTCCCAGCCTTACAGAAAGACCAAGAAAATCAAACCCAAGTGTACATGAGCCATCCCATCAAGGCATTGTGATTTTTGATCATCAAATATGTATCAATCGGTATGCTATAAACCGATTCAAAAAAAAAAAATCGTTGAGATCCATTCAACAAGAATAAATTGCAAATGACAAAGCAAATTAGACAAAGTCTAATGTCATGCAATAGAAAAAGAAAGAAAAATAAAAGAAAGAAAGAAATAATGATGATCATAAATTCTACAACATGCCAAGTTATGATGGAACGGTGTCGTGTCACTTTTTAGCCCAGTATTTTTCCTTTCCTACCAAATGTTACAACCGTATGCCCCGTTATAACCTTGAATAAGACCTCGGGATCTCGATTTGAGGAAATGAGTAGGTGGCGAGTTGGTCCAATTGCAAGCTTATGGGAGAATTTAATTGAATTTGATTTTGAGCGTTGATGATAAAAGCCAACTTTGAGAGTGAGTGAACTTTCCAATTCTACTATATGTGAGGCTCTGTTTCTATTAATCAATGATTATGTCATGCTTGAATTCAAGGATTAAGCCGATGGAATCTTCTAAACATTTATTCAAGAAGAATTAACAATAATGATTGGTTTGTGTGTTCACTCAAGTGAGAAGTATCATTCCATTAAACACTGCAACCAAGAGAGTTTAATACTTGTAATTTTGATTGTCTTATCCCAATATAAAAAGAATGAAATTTTTGAGGCCACGCAAATGGATTGAATGTGCAGAGTCCAAGCTCCTAGGAGCACTGACTCTGACTGCTCGGGGACGATCAGTATTAAATGTGAGGATGTTGATAATGGCCAAAACTGACCATTATTTCCAATCCATTTCCGTGTCTGAGACGGACATTTTGATCGTGTTTCCATCTTATTTTAATAAGAAAGCAGTTGAATTTGACAGATTAATGCTAGTTTGTAAAAACATCGAGCCGGTAATAAAAAGACACAAAATATGCAATTTTTAATTGTATTTGTGTTAGAAAAATTCAAAAACATGAAAAAAGGAAAAAGAAAAGAAAAAGGAAGAAAAATGGGCAAAAGAATAAAAGAGCCCATAAAAAATCAAAAAGATGGGAAAAAGATCAAAAATCCCACAACTGAAATTTGGTCAAGTGTTGAAGCACAATTCGAATTGTGCAATTCGAATTAATTCGAATTGCACACAATTCGAATTGCTGAAGAGAACAAGAAGTGGTTAAGTGTTGGGAAGGGATGCAGAAGAGCTAATTCGAATTACTATGGCCAATTCGAGTTAATTCGAATTGGCTTGAATAATTCGAATTAGGGAATGAAGAGAAGAAGATGCAATTCGAATTGTCCAATTCGAATTAATTCGAATTGGCACAAACAATTCGAATTGCCAACAGATGCAAAGAAGCCAAGAAACCCTCATCCAATTCGAGAGAAGACCAATTCGAATTCTTCACAACAATTCGAATTGACAACTGAAGGCCACATTTCCAGCTCAAGGAGGAAATCTGACAATTCGAATTAATTCGAATTGGATGAGATAATTCGAACTTCACTCAAAAATTCATCAAAAGCTGTGGAGCATGAGCACAACGCTGGTGGGCCTAGGGTTTCGAAATTTGTCTATAAAAGCAGACCTTCCACAACAGAGCCAAGGAGATCAAGATTTTAACCAAGAAGCAGTTGGGACAAAAAGAACAGTAGGAGGTTCCACACCCCTTAAGGGTTAGGTAGGTAGTTTAGTTTAGTTTAGTTTAGTTTATTTTTCCTTGCAAGTAGTATAGTTTTTACATGCTTTGATCTTAGTTTAGTGTAGAAGCAGTTTGTGTAACCCTTAGAGTAGCCATTTCCAGAATTTTTTACATGCTTTCTAGTTAGAATAAACCCTACCTTCAAGCTAATGATGGTTTTGGGTTCTTTATTTTGCTTTCAAAGTGTCAATACAAGAAAAATTTCCAGAAATGGTGTTATTCATGTGTTTTGGCACTCTTTAATGCTTGCTTTAGAAATAAATACTTAGAGTGTTTGTTTGTTTCAACTAGGTTACATTTATTATGTCCTAGTTGACATTCAAACTTAATAAATGCATGTTTGGTGGGTTTTTGGTTTGATTTTGTGCCTTAGAGCTTCAAATAGGTGTTCTTAGGTTTTAGATGTTTTTAGGGTTTGTTAGAATTTACTTTTATGTCTTATTTTCCTGCCTTGACTTTATTTTATGCTGCCTTAGATAACTTGAGTGTTCTTAGTTTATTCATGCAGTTCTTGATTTTCTAGATGTTTTAGGTTCTTGATCTTTGAATCCTTTGTTTGTAGAAATAGGGTTTGAATCTTGCCAATACCCACTGGACATGTGTTTGTTTATCTGTTGAAAACCTCACTAGGGTGGCTGTGAAGTGACATTGATGTGAGATGAGGGATTTGGTAAATCTAACCCATCATTAACCGCACAGTGTACACCTAACCCATACTTGTGAGAACAAAAATTATTATTGTTCAAAAATGTGTAATTCGAATAGAGGTAATTCGAATTATCTCGAATTGCCTAAGAAGTTCGAATTGCACAACCAAAAATCTCTTCATGTGGTTTCCAACCAATTCGAATTCTCTAATTCGAATTAATTCGAATTGGTTCACACAATTCGAATTGGCATGAGAAACCACATTTGCATACCACCCATTCATGCCTTGGTTTATTTCTTCATCTCTAACCAATTCGAATTGTGCAATTCGAATTAATTCGAATTGCTGAACAATTCGAATTCACCTTCTTCTTGAGGTAAATGCCTTAGTCAATTTGAGCAAGAAAAGGACTTCGCCAATTCGAGTTGTCCAATTCGAATTAATTCGAATTGGTCAATAATTCGAATTAGATGATGTTCCAATTTCTGGCAATGATCAATTGGGTAAGGTCATACTTCATTCTTCATGCATTCTCAATTCGAATTACCCCAATAATTCGAATGAACTATCCTTTTATTTTGAAAACTCCATAAACATTTTCTTTCATGATTTGTGTAAGTTGCATGGGTGTATTGGGCCTAGGCCCAGTTCATCTGATTTCTATCCATTACACATTTCAACCCATTAGTGTCCACTTATTGTGTGCTTAACACCCACACAATACCAAAAATATTTTCTTACTTTTATGTTTTTCTCTTTCAGTGTGTGTATGAACGAATAATGAGAAACGCACAGATTAATGTTGGTGAAAGGTCCCTTCACAAGGATATCGACTAACCCGTCTTCTGTGTGTCAATCATTATCTGTTATTTTGCATGATCTGGTTAGTGGTTGGTGGAAGCTCCGGCGAGCGTTCTCTTCACTAAGAGTTTCGATTAGTCACTCAGCCAATTCCTAATCAGATACAGTTTTAATTTTCTTTATCTTAATTTCAAACCTGAATTCAAGTTGCAATAGTATCAACTGATGTCGACCAACATCAGTTGAGAAATATTATAGCAAGAAATATGTGGGTTTTTCTTCCACTCACAGACAAAAGAAAACTAAATGACGGCGGTCACCGTTGTTTGGAATTCTCTTTGTCTAAAATCATTCATCTGGGAAAATTGGGAACCGGACAGCAGATGTTTGCAGTCCGGAAAACCCCAACTATCTCTGGCACGATTTTAGCCAATTTCTTCTCATCTCAGGCTAATCCACCTTTGTGTATCGCATTCTGTCTAACCCCACCATATATTTTGGGGTGTTTTATTTTCCTTTTCATATACTTGTATGCATGATACTATTATGTAGATGTTCCAGTCGCATCATTATTTTGGGGATCCTTCCCCTTGGACACAGAAGTCTTGATATAAATCTGACGTTGCATAATAAACTTCCAACAAAAATTCCTTTATAAAATCTGGATCTGAGTAAGGGATAAATTCAACAGTTATGACTAATTCATCTTCCACTGGGGGTTGATTTTGAGAGCTTAGAAGCAGAGTCAGCGATTAGGTCTCATCTAGACTGAAAGGATCTGTGTTTTAATTGAGAGTTTAGTACCTGTCTAGGGAATGATTTTCAAATATTCTTTTGCTTCTCGAAATTGCTATGTGTTGGAAATCTGATATTAGATATTGCATTAAGTCAATATCCACTTGGGTGTAGATGAGATGTGATAAATAATACTAGAGGAACAACATATAGGCCTTGGTGAATTTCTAAGGTAGGGTCAAGTATTCCTTCGACTACTATCTTCTTCTGCCAAAGTCTAGAATTGAGTCTTGAATGAGTACATCCGGAATAGGTTCATTTCTGGATCTGTTTCATTTAGTTTGTATCTCATAACTACCCAGATGTTGTAAGCCTTGTGGTCTATTGATATCTCGGGGGTTCTTGATCTGCATCTGGTCACCAAGACCAGGGGCTCTTTTATACTAACGGAAAGAGACGTTTTTAACGCTTCCGAGTGATAGATTTAAATGCTTTCTTTAGAGCTTTCTTTACTGCTTTCCTTTAAATGCTTTCATAGAGGTCACTCGGAAGAATTAGGGGCTGTCCATCTGTTAAAAGGTTTGAGAGTTATGGAATGGTTTGGGGCTTTATTTGAAACTTTGGGTGTGACATGGGGGAATGATAGGAGTACTTGGCATGTCAACTAATGATGTGTTAGGTGTTGCTTATCCACCACAGATATGTAATGTAACTTCACAAGGCCTGTGGAGGGAGTTATAAGTCTGTGGTATCTTAGAAATTGTTGTCTTAAGAGCATGTAAATTCTCACCGTAAGTACCTGTCTGTTAGAGGGAACATGGTGCAGAAAGCATGAGAGTTAGCTAACTAGAGGATTATCCCAAGCTAAGATCTGTGTATAAAAATGGAAGTTTAATTGTGTTTCATCTGAATCTTGTCCAATCTTTATTATTTCCTCCCTGTCCCTTCTGTCATATTTTAAATCTGCTTTCTAGATAGTGTAGCATAATTTTATATTGCTTTCGTAGAGTAAATTTAATTGCTTTCCTCGATCTAATTTACCATGCTCTGTAGAATAATTTTTACTGCTTTCATGATCTGGTTTAATTTATGTCAAGTAGTTGTTAGAAAACCTTGCAAAACTTGAATCGAGTAACCGAGTGGAAAATCTTAGTAAACGACGTGGGCCCTGCTTCCATCGCACATCCTCCAGTGAACGATCCGGTACTTACTATAAATTACTGCAATTTTTGACTCCGTGCGCTTTCGGGAGCACAGTTTCTTGACACGAGTAAATAAAAACACAACAATTTAGAAAATACTCATGTAGTGGGAAGATGTTCAAAAGTTTCATGGCAGGTATCTTCTTGACATGAAATTAAGAGAAACATCATGGTGCAGATACCAGGGACTTTCAGGGTGACAGACTGAAGGTCAATCCCGGTTGCACCGTGATATTTGTCAAAAGTTTCATGACGGGAAGGACCACAGCGCCATTTGAAATCAAAAGACCCCACATGAGTAATAAAAAGGGAAATCATAACATATCCTTAAACCCCTTCCCTAAATCATAACTCTTTTCATTTAATAATCCAAACCTGATATTTCAGAAAATTACTCGTGTTAATGAAACTCGTCAAAAGTTTCAAGTACTAGGTTAGTTTCTTCGCATCTCTTTAAAATTTTAGCAAGATTGGTCAAACATTCTTCAAATGTATCTCCATATACAGAGAAGTCATCCATGAAGACCTCAATGCATTTTTCGATAAATTCGGAAAATATAGACATCATGCAACGTTGAAAAGTAGCAGGTGCATTGCAAAGACCAAATGGCATGCGCCTGTAGGCAAAAGTGCCATAAGGGCAAGTAAAAGTAGTTTTTTCATGGTCTTCGCTTGAAATAACAATTTGGTTATAACCAGAGTATCCATCAAGAAAACAATAAAACGCTCTCCCTGCCAACCTCTCAAGCATCTGATCAATGAACGGCAATGGAAAATGGTCCTTTCGGGTGGCCTCGTTCAGTTTCCGGTAGTCGATGCAAACTCTCCATCCGGTCACTGGCCTGGTTGCAACCTCTTCTCCTTGCTCGTTCTTGGTTATGCACATCCCTCCTCGTTTTGGCACGACCTGCACTGGGCTAACCCATTTGCTGTCAGATATAGGATAGATTATACCAGCATCTAAGAGCTTGATAACTTCTTTCCTTACCACTTCTTGCATGAGGGGGTTTAAACGTCTCTGAGGTTGACGAGAGGGTTTATACTCTTCTTCCATTAAAATCCTGTGCATGCAAATAGAAGGGCTTATTCCTTTTATGTCAGAAATGGTCCAACCTATTGCATGTACGTATTTCTTAAGAATGGCCACCAGAGCATTTTCTTGCTCTTGGGAGAGCTTAGTCGAAACAATCACAGGTAATTTTTTATGTTCTGCGAGAAACGCGTACTTAAGATGATCCAGCAATATTTTAAGTTCAAGCTCTGGTGGACATTCAATGGAAGGGAGTAGTTTGCGAGAAGTGGATAGTGGGGGATTAGTTTTACCTTCGGGACCCTGCGTCAGTACAGGGCCCTCTTCCTCCTCTTCGGTGCCATCATTTCCTTGTGCAGTGAAATCAGCACCGTCGTATGCTTCAAGGTCTCCGGACTCGGGATCCTCAAAATGGACAGCACTGCACTATTCCTTTGGCTCAGCACCAGCAATCTTCAGTACCTACTTTGATAATTCATTCATCATCATTTCATCATTGTGTCCAGAGTCAAGCTCTCTCTCAAAGTCAATCTCCTCTCCACTAACTATTACAGATTTTGATGAACAGAACCCATCATCTGGGTATTTCTGCAATTGTGCCATGTCAAATGTAACTTCTTCCTCTTCAACTCGCAATGTTACCGAGCTTTTGCATCTATCAGCGCTCCGCCTGTTGCAAGGAATGGTCTCCCTAAGATCAATGGCATGTCCAGATCCTCCTCTATGTCAAGAATCACAAAATCGACTGGGAATAGGATGTTCCCAGTTTTCACTATGATGTCCTTGAGGATGTCAACAGGCTTTGTGATGGACCGGTCTGCCAATTGGAGTCTCATCTTGACTGGCTCGATCTGTCCCAGCTTAAGGTGTTGCACCATTGCCAAAGGCATGACATTGATGCTGGAGTCAAGATCACAAAGGCCTTTTCCTGCTTTGATTTTCCCAATTTGAATAGGCAGCGTGCAGCAGCCTGGATCTTCTTGCTTCTCGGGAAGCTTGCGCTGAATGATAGCACTGCATGTATTGTTAAGAACTACCAGTTCTTCCTGCTCAATTCTCCTCTTTCCTGAAACTAATTCTTTCAGACATTTAGCGTATGCTGGCATTTCAGCTATCATTTCGATGAGAGGAATAGTTATTTCGACTTTTTGCAGCCTTTTCAAAAAATTTTCAAATTTAAGGTCCTGTTCTTGATTTTTAAGTCTGGTCGGGTATGGCACCCTTGGCATGAACTTTTTATTATCAAAATGTTTTTGTGGTGAAAGGTCAGAAATTGTACCTTCACCTTTACCAGTTTTTCCACTGAGTTCTGTTGTCTCAGTTTCTTTTTCTTTTTCTTTTTCCTCCTCTGTTCCCTGGTTCTCCTCAATACCCTCTTTTTCAGACTCCTTCCCTTGCACTTCTTTGATCTGTGGCCCTGCCAGAACCTTGCCCGATTTCAACGTGATAGCCTTACACTGGGGGTTCTTTTCTGAACTGCTTGGCAAAGTCCCCTGATCTCTCTTCTAGAGTTCCTTGGCCATCTGAGTTACCTGGGTTTCCGCGTTTCTTATAGAAGCCTGCAGCTGTGTGTTTATCTCCTTCTGGCTTGAGATGAATTCAGTCATTATGTTCTCCAGTCTAGAAGGTGGCTTCTGCTGAGGTGGATTCCACTGGTTCTGGGCTTGGTTTTGGTTAGGAACAAATTGGTTTTGGGGCTGGTTCTGATTGGGGACAAATTGATTCTGTGGCTGCTGGAAATTTTGGAAGTTCTGGTTCTGAGGTGGCCTGGCTAGAATTTGGGGTTGGAAGTTTGGGTTGAAATGTTGGGGCCTTGGCTGGTTAAACTGTTGAGGCTGGGTTAACAGGTGTGAATTCAAGGCGTTGTTGTTGGAATATGAGAGGTTAGGGTGTCGGTTCTGGAATCCACCTGCATAGTTGCAGCTCTCATTTGTCACCCGTTGACAAGCTTCCGTAGGATGTGGGCCTTGGCATGATCCACAGACAATTTCAGCATTTTGAGCTTGCGCTGAACTCCCAGATTCTTGATTCAAGGCCAACACGGCCACTTGATCCTTCAGTTTGTCTAATTCAGACTTGCCCTTTGTACCTACAGCACATAAACCACGAGGGGGAGGGGAATTAACATCATCAGTTAAAACAGCTCTGTTCACACTCATTGTCTCAATCTTGGCCCAAACCTGATCCATGGGCATGTGCAACAAATGTTGACCACCGGCGGCGTCAAGCATGTATTTCCAGGAATGGGTCAAACCGCTGTAGAATTTCCTTAACTGCTCCCATTCATGAAAACCATGCTGGGGGCATTTCCTGAGTAGGTTGAAGAATCGCTCCTTAGCGTCATACAGGGACTCGTCCGGTTTCATCTTGAATTCTGCAATTTTGGATCGGCATTCGTCCACCTTGGATTCCGGAAAGTATTTTGCTAGGAAGTTTATGATCACCTCTTCCCATGTGGACTTCGGATTGACTGGCAGCGATTTGTACCACGTTCGTGCTCCACTAGACAAAGAGAATGGGAACAATCTCAAACGAATAGTGTTAGGAGACACATTATGATTCTTTATGGTGTCACACAACTCCAAGAAGGTCTGCAAGTGGTCATGCGGGTCTTCATGGCTTGCTCCCGCAAACTGATTACTCTGAACAAGATTGATGAGTGCTGGCTTTGATTCAAAATTCCTGGCTAAGAATGGAGCTTGCCCATGGATGTTCAAATATGGCTCCAGAATGGGCTGCATATAGTCAGCAGCTGCTGCTTGTTGATTGTTTCCCGGCCCTCCTTGATATTGCGGTGGGTAAAAGTTCTGATTTGGGTAGTAGTTTCTGGGATCATTGAAATCATTTGGAATGGGGGGATTCTGTTGCTGATTGAATTGAGGGTTTTGGAACTGAGGATTCGGGAATTGTTGGTTGTTTGGATTATTTTGGTTGAGTGGGTTATTGAACTGGTTTTGAGGAGGTGGTGGATTGAGATTTTGATTACCGATGTTGGGCAGATTCCCCTCACCTTGAATTTCATTCAATGGGGGATCATCTGTCTCATCGCCATCTCCATCTCGATTTTCGTGAAGGGGTGGAGGGTTATTGTCAATGATGACAGGGTTATCGGGAATGATGGGTGGATTGTTGCCAGGTAACTGTGCCATGTCTGAAACTCCGCTGCTCGTACTGGAAGAAGATTGTCTTGCACGTTCCCTCCTTTCCTGCTCTTTCCTCTGCTTAGTGAGGGCTCTGGTTCGTCTTGCTTCCCTTTTTATTTCGAGGTTGAGTGGAAGTTCAAGTGGTGTTCCCTTTCTCCGTTGCATGTACAACTTTGTTCAATGAGGGCAGTACCTGCAACCATCCCCAGGTTAGAACTGGTATAGAAGAATTATTTCTCAGAAACCAACACTCACAATTAGAGCCTTACTGCCCTAAATGTGTGGTTGATTTTTTAGGCTGGAATATTTTTGTAAAGTATATACACTAGCTATGAGTAAATCAGGAGTTTAATTCTCTTATAAAATGGCGCTGCATCCTCCCCGCCAACGGCGCCATGAAACTTTTGACAGAATTCCCACACGAGTATTTTCGAAATAATAGAATCATGGTCTTGATTTTATTTAATGAAAATTTATTTATGATTGCGTAGTTGGGATAAGGGATATATATATATATATAGGTTGTCACGTTTTTATTACTCGTGTTAAGAAACTGTGGCCCGAAAGCGCACGGTGTCAAAAATTGCAATAATTTGTAGGTAAGTCCGGATCGTTCACTGGAGGATGTGCGATGGAAGCAGGTCCCACGCCTTTTTACAAGATTTTCAACTCGGTTACTCGACTCAGTTTGAGAAGTTGACTAACAACTACTTCACTGAATTAAATTAGCTAAGAAAGCAATTAAAGCTATTCTACAAGCACGTAAAATTCTATTCTAGAACACAGATAAGCTTAAGCTAAAAAGCAATTAAATTAGGTCTAGAAAAACAGGTAAACTTACTCTAGAGAAGCAATAGCATTGTTCTAGTAAAGCTATAAATCATGCCACACTATCTATGAAGCTGAATCATTGAGATGACAGAGTGGACAGGGAGAAAAGAATAAAGATTGGACAAGATTTAGCTAAGGCATAATTAAACTTCCAATTTTGTACACAGATCATTACTTGGGATAATCCTGTCAGATAGCTAATTCTCATGCTCTCAGCACTATTTTCCCTTTAACAGACAGGTACTTATAGCGTGAGTTTACATGTTCTTAAGACCGCAGATTCTAAGATACCACAGATTCATAACTGCCCCGGCCAGGGTATGTTATTTCTGCTGTGGTGGATAAGCAACACCTGACAGTTCATTAATTGAATTGCCAAGTACTGCTATCATTCCCCCATGTCACACCCAAGATCTACAATTAAACCTGAACTATCCCTTAACTCTCAGTCCTAGTAGCAGTTAGAAGATCTAGTGACGCATCCGGGTGACCTCTACGAAAGCAGTTAAAAGAAAGCAGTAAAGAAAGCGTTTTAAAATACTATCACTCGGAAGTTTCAAAAGCTCCGTACTGGTAGTAAATGAAAGCACCCAGTCTGGATGACAAGATATGGATCAAGAATTCCCAGTTCTTGGTGAACTGCATGCAGTATTCACCTCCTCCCGGGTGGTTATGAGATACAAACTAATGGTACGAACTAATAAATTAGATCGTTCCGGATGTACTCACTCAGGACTCAAAAGTAGGCTTTGGCAGAGGAGGATAGCAGTTGAAAGTAACTCAACCCTATCTTAGAAAATAACCAAGGCCTCTGTACTGTTCCTTTAGAATTATCTAACACACTGTATTTGAATCCAAGTGGATCCCATCTCGGTGTGACGGTTAAGACTAAATTTCCAATACACAGCGATTTACGGAAAATAATCGATTTGAAAATCATTCCCTAACAGGTACTAAACTCTCAATTAAAATATAGATCCTTTCAGTCTAGACGAGACCTAATCGCTGACTCTGCTTCTAATTTCCCAAAATCAACCCTTGACAGAATATGAACTAGTCATAACTGAGGAGTTTATCCCTTACGCAGATCTGGATTTTGTAAATGAATTTTTGTTGGAAATTTAATATGCAATAACTGTTCTAAAACCAGACTTCTAATGTCCAAGGGAATGATCCCAAAATATTATAGACCACAATAGTACATAATATTATCATGCATAAGGATATATGGAAGTGTAAAAGTAATTAACCCAAAATATAGAGGTGGGTTTAGACAGAAGGTGGGGCACAATTATGAAATAGCCCAGAGACCAAAAGTGGTGGCAAAATAATCAGGTGGATGGCAAACATCTGTTGTCCAGTTTCCTAATTACTTAGATGAAGTGAATTTAGACAGGCGAAATCCTAAAATGGCAGTGTCGCTACCAGTTGGGCCCCTACTGTCTGTGAATTCAGATAAAAACCTACATGCTTCCTTTCTGCAATACTTATCAGCTAATGTTGACAGACATTAGCAGAGTTATATTACAGATTGGAATTTGGGTTTGGAAATTAAGATAAATAAAAAAAAACTGTATTTGGATAGTAACTAACTGAGTGGCTACTTCATTTCCCGGTAAAGAGACCGTTCGCCTGACCACGTTAATCATCATCCAAACCATGCAAAATAACAAGCAGTAATTGATAAACAGACTACGGGCTACTTCATTTCCCGGTGAAGGGACCGTTCGCCGACATTATTCTGTAATACCTCTTACTGTTCATTCACACATCACGAAAAGGACAAAATAAAAGCAAAGTAAAGAGAATGCCTTGTGTGAGAGACATTGGTTTCTCATGCAAGGTTATGGAATTAATCCATAATTAATGACTTAAATAATCCTTCATACCATAATTAATTACAGTCCGGATTATATGCTTAAGGCATTAAGGTTTGTTTATAGAAAAATGTTTTAATGGCAATTGAACAAAGGTCCTTAGTCATGATAATTATTAACCTCAATTATTGCTAATCATGGTCTTTAATCATTGATTTAAGGGTTCAATTATTTAAGTGAGAAGAAATGGAGAATCAAAATTTTGGCAGCATAACGCCTTATATTGCAATCTTGGGATATTACATCTTAACTCGTGGAGTTAAGATGTGAGTGATGCAATATAATAGGAGATTAGAGGTCAGAAATTTTGATATTTTAAAAGAGATAAGGATCCTGTTGTGAGACCATGAATTGTGTCCCGAGCCTAGGCTAGCGACATGGGTATCTCGACAGGATGGTTTTAGAAATTTTTGATCGGCTAGGCTTTGTGTCGCTAGACAGAAATTGTGTCACGAGACATGGTCCCGCGACAGGAGTCTGGCGCCACAAGGCTTCGCTGATAATTTTCTAAGTGTTTGGTTCCTAGTCGCTAGAGTTGGGAATTGTGTCGCGAGACATGGCCTCGCGACAGGATTGTCTAGCGACTGGGGTTTTCAGAAATATGTTAAGGCATAATTTCCTGTCTCGAAGCAAAAGTGTGTCGCTAATGGGGATTGTGTCGCTAATGGGGATTGTGTCGCGAAGAAATTGTTTCAAAACGCTGCTACGCGTTTCTTGAAGTTTGGGGCCATTTACTCGAGTTTGATTCATGGAATTGATGCACATTCATGTCTCAGATCATTAGGGATGTATTGGGACCAATTTGGACTCTTTTTGGATGAATCTAGAAGTTTCTAGAACCCCTACATGGCTGTAAGTTTGGAGGATACATGAACTTGGGGATGAGATGAACCATGGTGTGTTAGGTGGAATGGATAGGATTTGGGAGGGTGTAATTTCGGGAGTTGATTGCCATTATGTTTTCCCTAGTTCCCAGGGCCTTCAAAGCTTCATTTGGAACTCTCAAATTCAACCATTACATCAAGTAATCAGTCCCCCAAAACCCCCCATACACACTAATCCGAAAATCAGTTTTCCCTTGGAGAGTTGAGAGTTCTTGAGAGTGTTCTTCCTTGTTCCAGAGAGTTTAGGCGAGTTCAAGCATCCTAATCTCTTCTCCTACGTCTAGGTAAGGTTTCTAATCCAATCCCTTGTTCCTTACTTCGGATTCTAAGCCTAACATCAAGTTTTTCTCCAAACACCTCAAAATAGGATTCGTTCGGTAGATCTTGGAAGTGAGAGGCTGATCCGGACGAGTTTGAGGGTTCAACCAAGGAGGATTTCGACACTACACTCTTGAGAAGTAAGTTAGTGTTGTACATCTCGAATTTTAGAGCTTTTGGTTGAGTATTCTTTGAGTTGTAGTTCGATTTTCATCCTATGCCAAAACTGCCTTCTAGGGTTTTCTTCCGAGTAGATTTTATTGTTGGGCTTTTCTCGCCTAGATCCTTTCGTTTTTGGAAGAACTTGTCTAAATGAAAAATGTTCCTAACACTTTAAAGATGATCCCTGTAAATTTTCATAATTTTTGGACTTGATTTGGTCGCCGAAAATAGATCTGGTACTTTCTGCTGCACATGTTGACAGATTTCAATTTCTAGCATGTTCAGTTTTGTAGTTCATATTTCTCCTAGCTATGGTCGTTTTTGATGGTTAGTTCCTTCATGAAAATTGTTCATCTATGTGTCTAGTTCTCTCCTGTGAAATTTCAGAATTTTTGGATCAACCTTCGAATTGTTGTGGATTTTTAAGTAAGCTGTGGTCGGATGAACAGTGGTCTTTGCACCCTTTTGAAAACAAGTTTCTGAAATGATTTTTTTTGAGCAACTTAGAGTCCGAATTTTCTAAGGCCTATTTCTGAGAAAAATGTTTATTTTGATGTCTCCTAGTAGCTGTAAAATGTTCAGAATTTTTCACGAAGTTTTACTACATTTCCTAATACGATTTTGAAAACTGCTACGGTGTGGTCTTGCCGGTAAATCTTGGTTTCGTACGTTTTGATGGTTATTGAGTCCATTGCTACTCTTTTATGAATCTTATGAATTCTGGAAATGTAGACATGTGTTGTAATTATTAAATGTGGATTTTGAAACTTTGTGAATTTTGATCGAGTTAGATGCCCAATTTTGGAGGGTAAGTGCACTTGGCGTGGGCTCGTTGGGCCGCCCCCTCTTTCTGGTGGCCAAAACGGCGCCAAGGAAATATTATTATGTTGCGTGATTGTATGAGTCTATACTCCTAGGTGTATCCGTAGGGGTTACCTAGGGCTCCGGAGTGTGTCTGTATAGGGTCCGCTGCTCTCACATTGTGGATACCGTCGGCTTGTGGACATAAGCGCCCAAGCGGGTAATTGATCCCAAACGGCTAAGGCCCTGGATCGTTGATACCGGCAGCTTGTGGACATAAGCGCCCAAGCGGGTAATGTTTTGGATGTCCTCGATCAAAATGAACATTGGTGTGGTAAAGCGTAAAAAGAAATCCCCGTAAATTATTTTTACTCGTTTGTTAAATTAAATTCCCAACTTTCTATTACTCTTCTAAATCTTTAAATTTTGTTATGCTATACATTAACTTACGCAGTACCGTTTGTACTGATAAAAATTGTTGTTTTCTATTTTTTTTTCGCAGAGTAAGTGATGGCGCATTGGGATGGGATTCTCAAAAATAAAGACTTGTCGCATTTTATCATTGTTTTAAATTTCTGCACTGGACTTTGGACTTTGGTTTTTGGCCGTCTGTTTGGCCCTCGTTTTTATTTGTTTTTAGCTTCCGCACTGATTTTTACTGTGATGCATGAGATACTCTGATTTTAGTTCGGGCATGATTGAATGGTTTTTAAACTGTTTTGAAAAATTGATACAACTTAGCCTTAGCATTTTTCTAGATGAGCTCGACTTGGGTCGGGTCTTGTTTAGAAAAGTGTGGCGGTAATGCCCTGGCCTGGGAAATCAAATCCGGGGTGTTACAAAGTGGTATCAGAGCCCGAAAATTTTAAAGCTATTATTTTTTCGGCCCACTATAGAGGCCCAAATTATTCAATATTATTTTTAAGCATTTTAAGTATTATTTCCATGGAAAAAGGGAATTTTATTTTTGAAACCCATGGAAAAAGTATATCTTGCAAATTCGACAAGTCTTAAAAACTTAGTACTATTTTTGGGGGGAAGCATGTGCATTAACAAAATTATTTTTATGTGTGGCATATCGCTTAATGTAAAATTTGCATGTTAGATGGCCGACCCGAGATTACAAGATTCCATCATGCGTTTATTGTGCTCCATGTCGGATATCACGCACGAACTTCGCCATATCTCTAGGGATGCCGCGAACGATAGAAATAGGATTGTGGCTATAGAGGAGAGGATGGAAGCTATGACCATTAGGAGTACCCAGATGGCTGCTCGCCACGATGCTCTTGCAGCCGAATTCGAGGATTGCCGACATCACGTGCATATGCTGCAGGGACGTATATTTGCGTTGGAGGAGGTCATTGTTGGGCTACAAAACCAGCTTAACCCCGAGCCAGAGATGGAAGAGGAGGAGGAGTTTGACCCCGATGAGTTCATCAACGTGGAGGAAGAGGACCCCGAGGAGGTTGTGGAGAACCCTCCACTGCCTCTTGATACCGACGAGGAGGTAGAGGCCGACCGTAGGATGCTCGGCTACTCTCCGGATTATTTGCTTTAGGGGTTGTATGTGGTTTCAGTGATGGACTCCGTTACTTGCTTTTGCTAGTTTTCTGATTATTGCGTATTCGTATATTCACATCTTGTTGTCGTTACGTTATCACATTTTACGTAGTGATAACTTAGTAAGTATATCATGATATAACCCTCGCTGTTAAAGCATTTAATCTAGTGGAATTTCGTATTTAGTATTTCTCTTTCCTTCCTTGCCCATTTCAGTGGTCTTTAGCACTTAGAACCTATGAGATTGAGTTCTAACCGTAGTCTAACTCGACTATTAACTTCCATCTAACTGCGAATCTAACCCCTGCGTGCTTGATCATCAGAATGCCGCCCAGAGGGAGACCTAGAGCTGAGATCCCAGTGAATGAGAACGTTAATGCCCCAGCTGATGCGAACCCGCCGAATCCGGGAGTTCAAGCTAACCCTGTTCCCAACGCACTGGATGAGAGGTTGAGGACAGTTGAGCAAGTCCTCGTTGCTCTAGGAAACACTGAAGTCAACCGAGCTCAAGCAGCAGTACCACCCCCAGCAGCTCGAATAAATTATCTGGCGATAGTAAACCCTTACCAGCCGCCCCATTACGAGGGACAGGAGGACCCCGCGAAGTTGGAGGATTGGCTGAGGACTTTTGACAAACTGCTTACTGCCATCAGGTGTCCCGCGAATGAGAAGGTTGGTGTGGCTGTGTACTACTTGAGGGGAGAAGCTGACGAATGGTGGCAAAACCACCAAGAAGGACTTGCTGATGGTGAACATGCCTACTTCTGGGAAGAGTTTAAGGAGATGATGAGGGAAAGGTTCTATCCCCTCAGTACAAAAACTGCTAAGTATGAGGAATTCATTAATCTCCGACAAGGCACCCAGACAGTTCAAGAATATTATGCGAAGTTTAAAGAGCTCGTCCGATTCGCTCCAAGGCTGGTACCAACCGATGCTGATAAAGCCCAGAAATTTGAGATGGGGCTGAATCTCAGCATCAGAGAGATTTTGGTTGGCGGACAGCACACTACTCTGCAAGCTGTTTACGATCGTGCAGTGGCAATTGCACGAGTACAACAGCTGAAGCGCAAGGACCATGGAGAGACAAGCAAGGGCCTAAACAACTTTGATAAGAAGAACCGGAACAATAACACTGGAAATCACTTCAGAAGGGGGAATGACCAAGGGAGGAATGATGGTCATAGGAAGCCAGACAACAGAGAGCTCAACCGAGGAGGCCAAGGAGGTTGGAGGCCGGATAACCAGGGCGCCTTCATACCCAGATGCCGGGAATGCAACATTCCGCACTTGGTGCGTGAATGCCCAAGACCGGGGCATTGTTACCGGTGTGGCCGAGGAGGCCACATGAAAAAGGAATGCCGGACGAGGGAGGACCGCATTGAAAAGAGGTTGGATCTGATAAACCGTCCTCAGGGCAACAGGCCAGCCGGGCCAAACCAGCAGGACAACCAAGGACAGAGATTCCCGCAGGCACAGAGGCCACCTCAGAATCCAAACCAGCATGGAAATCAAGGGAGGCCAGTAGGACGCCTGAACGTGATAAATCAAGCTGACTTAGCTGCTCAAGGCGATGTGATCGAAGGTACGTTTACTGCTTTAAGCGTACCTGTCAAGGTCTTATTTGACTCAGGAGCGAGTTGCTCTTTGATTTCCACGAGAATTATATCTGCGTTAGATCTACCAGCTCCGAATAACATTAACTTAGGAATCCAATTACCATCGGGTAAGGTAGTATCGTGTTCCAAACGATATGACGGGATCCCTATAGTAATCAAGAACACTGAATTCTTTGCGAATCTCATAGAATTTGACCTTAAGGATTTCGACATCATTTTGGGAATGGACTGGTTGACGAGGTACAAGGCTATCATCGAGTGCCAAAAGCAGAAGATCTCATTGGCAAAGAGTCGCGGAAAGAAGGTCATTTACTATATGCAGCCTCAGAAGAAGGGTGCCAAGATAGTAAATGCATTAAAGTTCTGCAATCTCATGCAGAAGGGATACCAACTGTACGCGTGCTACGTGCATAATCTGGAAGGCGAGGAGAACAAGATCGATAGTATCCCCGTCGTGAACGAATACCCAGATGTCTTCCCGGAAGATATCCCAGGAATGCCTCCTGAGCGAGAAGTGGAGTTTACGATCGATCTCGTGCCCGGAATCGAACCGGTGTCAAAGGCACCATATCGCATGGCGCCTGCTGAGATGAAGGAGCTGAAAGAACAACTAGAGGAGTTGTTATCAAAGGGATATATTCGGCCAAGCACATCACCATGGGGAGCTCCAGTCCTGTTCGTGAAAAAGAAGGACGGCGGACTCCGATTGTGCATCGACTACCGAGGTCTTAATCAAGTGACGATTAAGAACAAGTACCCGCTACCTAGGATCGAAGATCTCTTCGATCAACTGAAAGGAGCGTCGGTATTTTCGAAAGTTGATCTAAGGTCGGGATACCACCAATTGCGTATCGCCGAGAATGATATACCCAAGACAGCATTCCGAACAAGATATGGACACTACGAATTCACCGTAATGTCCTTCGGTCTGACTAATGCTCCCGCAGTATTCATGAACTTCATGAATAGCGTTTTCCGAGAGTTACTAGACCCATGTGTAGTCGTATTCATCGACGACATCCTAGTTTACTCGAGGAATGAGGAAGAGCATAGTAGTCATTTGCACCAAGTACTCGGACTTTTGAGGAAGAATCAACTATACGCGAAGATGTCTAAGTGCGAGTTTTGGAAGAATGAAGTCGCTTTTCTAGGTCATATAGTATCGGCTAAAGGAGTATCAGTCGATCCGGCAAAGATATCAGCAGTGTCTGATTGGCCGGCACCAACAAACCAGACCGAGGTAAGAAGTTTCCTAGGTCTAGCCGGATACTACCGAAGATTCGTGAAGGACTTTTCTAAAATTGCGAGACCGATGACCCAACTGCTGAAGAAAGGATTGAAGTTTGATTGGTCAGCTGAGTGTGAGCAGTCATTCCGTGAGCTTAAGGGGAGACTCACATCAGCACCGGTCTTAGCATTGCCATCAGAGGCTGAGGATTATGAGGTGTATAGTGACGCCTCAAAAGAAGGTATTGGTTGCGTGCTAATGCAAAACCAATGGGTGATTGCTTATGCATCAAGGCAACTCAAGACGCACGAGGTAAACTACCCGACACATGATCTGGAACTAGCAGCGGTAGTGTTCGCTCTTAAGATCTGGCGACACTATCTATATGGACGAACTTGTCGGATGTTTACAGATCACAAGAGCCTCAAGTATATATTTACTCAGAAAGAGTTAAATATGAGGCAGAGGAGATGGCTCGAGCTGATCAAGGATTACGATCTGGATATAGCCTACCATGAAGGCAAGGCGAACGTCGTAGCGGATGCGTTGAGTCGCAAGACGAGGCACACGGCGAACACGATCATTCTACCTTCGGAACTGTATATGGACCTAGCTAAGTTAGATACTGAGCTAGTCCATTATGGGACCGTGGTGGAGACAGTGAACGCCATAACATTTGAATCTACCGTATTTGACGAGATTCGAGAAGCCCAGCCGGACGACGAGAATCTCCAGAGGATCAAAGGAAAAATAGGTGAAGGAAAGGCGGTAGGATTCACGATCGATGAAGACGGAAGTATCCGTTTTAAAGGAAGATGGTGCGTTCCTCATAAGTGCGAGGAACTGAAGAGAAGACTCATGGAAGAAGGCCACAGTACACCTTATTCAGTCCACCCTGGTGGGGATAAGTTGTACAAAGACTTAAAGAAAATCTATTGGTGGCCGCGGATGAAGAAGGATGTTGCCGACTTTGTGGCCAAGTGTATAACCTGCCAGAAGGTGAAGGCAGTAAGGCAAAAACTGCTAGGATTGGTAAAACCATTGGAGATCCCAAGCTGGAAGTGGGACAGCATCTCCATGGATTTTGTTTCGGGGTTGCCAAGATCTCCCCGAGGAATGAATAAGATTTGGGTAATAGTTGATCGGTTAACGAAGACCGCAATTTTCATACCAATGAAGGAAAATTGGTCGATGGATCAACTAGCTAAGGCATACATCGAGAACGTGGTCCGAAGGCACGGAGTACTGCATGATATTATCTCAGACCGAGATAGTAGATTCGTCTCCAACTTCTGGACTAAATTACAAGAAGCCTTAGGAACCCAAATCAAGATGAGCACAGTATTTCATCCGATGACGGACGGTCAGACTGAGCGCACGATTCAGACGCTCGAAGACATGCTAAGAGCGTGTGTACTCGAATTCAAGGGAAGTTGGGAAGACCACTTGCCGTTGATTGAATTCTCGTACAACAACAGTTATCACGCTAGCATAGGCATGGCACCGTTCGAAGCGCTTTATGGACGGAAGTGTCGTAGTCCGTTGTGCTGGACGAAGAATGATGATTCGGTAGTTGTTGGACCGCAGCTCATTGAGGATATGAACAGCAAGATCAAGGTGGTTCAACAGAAAATGAAAGCCGCACAAGACAGACAGAAGAGTTACGCCGACACTAGGCGGCAAGAGTTGGAATTTGAGGTGGGAGACAAGGTCATGTTGAAAGTATCGCCCATGAAGGGGGTGATGCGATTCGGTAAACGAGGAAAGCTAAGTCCTCGCTACATTGGTCCGTACGAGATTCTGGATCGCGTAGGTACCTTGGCTTATCGTTTGGCACTTCCACCAGAATTGTCGCGAGTGCACAACGTATTTCACGTTTCTCAATTAAAGAAATATGTGCACGACCCAACTCACGTGTTGCAACCCGACGTGATTGAGCTAGATGATGACTTGACATACGAGGAGTATCCGATCGAGGTACTTGATGTCAAGGAAAGGGTCACAAGGAACAAGACTGTGAGGATGGTGAAGATCCTATGGTCAAATCATGGCACCGAGGAAGCAACGTGGGAATTGGAAGCGGATATGAAGCAAAGATATCCCAACCTTTTCCGAAGCGACTCAGGAGCAGTTATGGGGACATAACTGCAGTCCTAAGGGGGAGAGGATGTGACACCCCGCGCAGAGTCGTCGCATGCGAGGTAAGAATTTTATATTGCAAGCCTCAATAATTTCTGTGCCAATTATTATCTTTCCGAAGTGCGACCCAACTTCGAGGACGAAGTTGATTTCTAAGGAGGGTAGACTGTAATACCCGAGAAATCAACATCGAGTATTAAATCCGAAAAATTAATTATTTGAATTAATTAATTGGATTTAACTATCGCAATCGAAATAATTTCGGGAGAGCGGAATTAAATATTTTCGGACGATAGTAACTCGAAGAGAGTTATCGGAGTATCCAACAATCACGGATAATCCAAGTATGATTTTTAAAAGATCAAAAATCATATTATAAAAAAAAGGGAGAAAATCGCTGCCTGGGGTGGCGCGGTGGCGCGCCACCACCCCAGTAGCAGCGTTTCAAAACGCTGCTACGCGTTTCTTGAAGTTTGGGGCCATTTACTCGAGTTTGATTCATGGAATTGATGCACATTCATGTCTCAGATCATTAGGGATGTATTGGGACCAATTTGGACTCTTTTTGGACGAATCTAGAAGTTTCTAGAACCCCTACATGGCTGTAAGTTTGGAGGATACATTAACTTGGGGATGAGATGAACCATGGTGTGTTAGGTGGAATGGATAGGATTTGGGAGGGTGTAATTTCGGGAGTTGATTGCCATTATGTTTTCCCTAGTTCCCAGGGCCTTCAAAGCTTCATTTGGAACTCTCAAATTCAACCATTACATCAAGTAATCAGTCCCCAAAACCCCCCATACACACTAATCCGAAAATCAGTTTTCCCTTGGAGAGTTGAGAGTTCTTGAGAGTGTTCTTCCTTGTTCCAGAGAGTTTAGGCGAGTTCAAGCATCCTAATCTCTTCTCCTACGTCTAGGTAAGGTTTCTAATCCAATCCCTTGTTCCTTACTTCGGATTCTAAGCCCTAACATCAAGTTTTTCTCCAAACACCTCAAAATAGGATTCGTTCGGTAGATCTTGGAAGTGAGAGGCTGATCCGGACGAGTTTGAGGGTTCAACCAAGGAGGATTTCGACACTACACTCTTGAGAAGTAAGTTAGTGTTGTGCATCTCGAATTTTAGAGCTTTTGGTTGAGTATTCTTTGAGTTGTAGTTCGATTTTCATCATATGCCAAAACTGCCTTCTAGGGTTTTCTTCCGAGTAGATTTTATTGTTGTGCTTTTCTCGCCTAGATCCTTTCGTTTTTGGAAGAACTTGTCTAAATGAAAAATGTTCCTAACACTTTAAAGATGATCCCTGTAAATTTTCATAATTTTTGGACTTGATTTGGTCGCCGAAAATAGATCTGGTACTTTCTGCTGCACATGTTGACAGATTTCAATTTCTAGCATGTTCAGTTTTGTAGTTCATATTTCTCCTAGCTATGGTCGTTTTTGATGGTTAGTTCCTTCATGAAAATTGTTCATCTATGTGTCTAGTTCTCTCCTGTGAAATTTCAGAATTTTTGGATCAACCTTCGAATTGTTGTGGATTTTTAAGTAAGCTGTGGTCGGATGAACAGTGGTCTTTGCACCCTTTTGAAAACAAGTTTCTGAAATGATTTTTTTTGAGCAACTTAGAGTCCGAATTTGCTAAGGCCTATTTCTGAGAAAAATGTTTATTTTGATGTCTCCTAGTAGCTGTAAAATGTTCAGAATTTTTCACGAAGTTTTACTACATTTCCTAATACGATTTTGAAAACTGCTACGGTGTGGTCTTGCCGGTAAATCTTGGTTTCGTACGTTTTGATGGTTATTGAGTCCATTGCTACTCTTTTATGAATCTTATGAATTCTGGAAATGTAGACATGTGTTGTAATTATTAAATGTGGATTTTGAAACTTTGTGAATTTTGATCGAGTTAGATGCCCAATTTTGGAGGGTAAGTGCACTTGGCGTGGGCTCGTTGGGCCGCCCCCTCTTTCTGGTGGCCAAAACGGCGCCAAGGAAATATTATTATGTTGCGTGATTGTATGAGTCTATACTCCTAGGTGTATCCGTAGGGGTTACCTAGGGCTCCGGAGTGTGTCTGTATAGGGTCCGCTGCTCTCACATTGTGGATACCGTCGGCTTGTGGACATAAGCGCCCAAGCGGGTAATTGATCCCAAACGGCTAAGGCCCTGGATCGTTGATACCGGCAGCTTGTGGACATAAGCGCCCAAGCGGGTAATGTTTTGGATGTCCTCGATCAAAATGAACATTGGTGTGGTAAAGCGTAAAAAGAAATCCCCGTAAATTATTTTTACTCGTTTGTTAAATTAAATTCCCAACTTTCTATTACTCTTCTAAATCTTTAAATTTTGTTATGCTATACATTAACTTACGCAGTACCGTTTGTACTGATAAAAATTGTTGTTTTCTATTTTTTTTTCGCAGAGTAAGTGATGGCGCATTGGGATGGGATTCTCAAAAATAAAGACTTGTCGCATTTTATCATTGTTTTAAATTTCTGCACTGGACTTTGGCACTGGACTTTGGACTTTGGTTTTTGGCCGTCTGTTTGGCCCTCGTTTTTATTTGTTTTTAGCTTCCGCACTGATTTTTACTGTGATGCATGAGATACTCTGATTTTAGTTCGGGCATGATTGAATGGTTTTTAAACTGTTTTGAAAAATTGATACAACTTAACCTTAGCATTTTTCTAGATGAGCTCGACTTGGGTCGGGTCTTGTTTAGAAAAGTGTGGCGGTAATGCCCTGGCCTGGGAAATCAAATCCGGGGTGTTACATTTGTATCCAAATTTTATCTTTTATTCACTTCAAATTTCGGGGATGAAATTTTCTTAATAAAGGGGTGGGAATGTAACAAAGGATTATACAGTTGTTATCGCTGGAATGCGACGAACAACTAATAGTAAGCCTTTGCAGGCTAAGACGACTGAATCTGAATAAATTCTACCGTAAGATTGTGCATTTCAATATATAAAAACAATGAACAAGAATTTATTTATTGCCCACTGTGAATTATAAGAACTAGAGATTACAATTACGAACTAAACTACATAAGTAAAACTAAACAAACTACGGAAAGATAAAAACTCCTGTGGAGTGTTGAATTATGTGTTGTTTGTCCCCTTTTTCCTTCTGCATTGGCAGGTATTTATAAGAAAAATGAGTAACCGCCACTAGGGATCATGTCTAGCAGGGAACCGTTTCTGGTAACTGATGCATCCCTTTGCAGCCTGGCCAAGCATGGAGGTTGGTGATGTGGTTGGCGCTCGATGGAGTCTGGCACCTGATGGGTGCTGACGGCATGGATGCTGGAGGCTTGGATGGAGGCTGACAACTGCCTGGAGGGCTTTCTGATGGTGGCTACCTTGGAGAGTTTCGTGGTGGCAGATGGAGAGGGTGATGATGGTAGACTGATGATGGCGGCCAGAGAGATGAGATGGCTAGCAAGGTAATGGCGGCTGGAAAAGGTGAGACGACGGCTGGAGAAGGTGGTGATGGCGGCTACGTTGGTGCCATTGAGGCTGGGAGCCTTAGAGGCTAAGGCAGATCATGAATGCTTAGAGGCCATGGCGGCCTCTGGGGGACCTTGATCGCCTCTGGGAGGTTTAAAGGCCATGGCGGCCTTGGGAGGCCTTAAAGGCTGTGACCGCATCTGGGAGGCCTATGACGGCCTCTGGGAAGCTTAAAGGCCATGGTGGCCTCCGAGAGGCCTTAGAGGCTATGGCAACTTCTTGGGTGTCTGAGGCACCTTGAGAGCATTTGATGACCTAAGGGCCTTTTGCACCTAAAGCACAGTGTTGCTTTGAGGTCCGATGCTACAATCTTGGGCCAAAACCTCCCGAACTTGGGATTTTTAGTAATTTGTCGGTTTATTATTTTGGTGTTAACAAAAGCCTTACCTAATTTCACTGCCGATTCTCGAAATTATTTATCCATGTCTAATGTCAGTGTGGATTATCGAAATTAAATTGCATAGGGAATCTAATGGTGACGTTTCAAAATTTTTTATAAACTAGATTTTTTCGCCCGCTACGCACGGGTGTTGAACTAATATGACGATATAAAATGAGAATATAGTATTTTTTGGCTTACATGATATTCAAAGTCTTTTGCTTAAATAGGGGTTGAAATGCATGCAACAAAAAAAATAAAAGGAAATTAAAGGAGGTAATAAGATGAATGAAGGAAATTCAAATCCGGGTAGAAATAGTATTAAATAAATTATTTTTACTGTTGAAAAATTAAATATATATAGTTTTCTTTCATTTCTAAAATGATGAGATCAAGTGGAAAATAAATACCCCTTAACTATTCAAAATTAGAAAAAATTATTCCATCCGTCCCACTACAATTGTCACATTTCCCTTTTTAGAAAAAAACTTACTCTATAAACATCAACTAAAACATAGCATCAACTAATTACTCCGCTTTATCATAATAACCCATTATACCTAAAATACCGTGCCTAAAAGTTTTGGAATGGTATTACCGAAACTGATGTAGTATATTTTGCATTATTAAGGTTCTAAAAAAATATTAGTTTTACTCCCTAATATGTTGTACATTTTGACTATTATTCCCAAAGTTTTTAAAAAATATTATTTATAATTTTTCGTTATCTTTTCATCATTTCAAACTTATATTTTATTACGTAATGTATTTTAAATTTTTGTTGTGATTAGTTTTTATAGACTAATCCATAATTTTATAAAATAAATTTTAATTATAATTACATTTATTATCTTAATTTTTTTAATATTATTTTTGTCCATAATATTTTCTCCAATTTTTTATTTTCCATATTGATTATGAAAAAAAATTGGTATTTAATATTTTCATTTAATTTAATTTAATTTTTATTATTTTTTATTTTATTATTATTATAAGCCTTAAAATCGAATTTATACTCTGATACCAAGTCTTTTAGGGGTATATTCTTATTTTTTTTTACAGTACAAATTATCTTTAAAAACATTATATAACAATTTACTCCAAATTTCATACATATTTTTATTTTATATTAAAATAGATTAGGATTACTGGATTAAGGATATCATGTCTAATAATTAAACTATGATATGTTTTAGTTTTTTTTCCTTTTCTTTCTTTTCTTCTTTAAAAGGAAAAAAATATGTCAAATTTGCTTAGAATGGTATAAATTTTTTTAGGTTATTAGTCATTTTACATTAATCAATATTTTTAGGGTCAATATAATGTTTACATCATATTTTCAATTAAATATTTTATTTAAAATATAATTATTATATTCCGTATATTGATATATGATTATATATATTTTTTATACATAAATTTGTAACCTAATTAAATTTATTAAATAATATTATAATATTAATATTTTTAAAAATATTATGTATACAATTAAATAATATATATATCTTTGTAATCAATTATCTATATATATATTAAAGCATTAGTGAACAACCCATCCTATATTTAATGTGGTGTCTCCATTTCAAATTTCTAATTTTTATAAATTTTTGTATTTTTTAATTTATCAATTTTAGATTTTCACATTTATTTATTTATTTATTATAGATTTTCAGTTTTTGAAATATATGGAATTCCTACAACATTCACTTTTAAAAAGATTTGAAAGATTTGAAATTTGAAATTTTTCATATCTTATTTTATTTATATTATTTTGGATTTTTTAATTTACTAATTTTAGATATGTTAATGTGTATATGGAAATCTCAATTTTTAGTTTTTAAAAGGTATTTAATTTCTAATTTATATGGAGTTCCCACAATTTTTATTTTTTTTAAAAAAAACGGAATTTCAAATTTAAATGGAATTTGCAGTGTATATATGAAATTTATATTATTAAAATATATGAATATATAAAAAATATTTTTATATATTAATTGATATATATATGCCAGGTTTTTTACAAAAATATGTCACTTCTCTTAAAAGTAATGTACAATTATATAGTTGCGAATATATCCATTAGTAAATAAAGTATATAGATAATAACTAAAATAGGCCACGAGAAGGAGGTCCCTCCACTTTGGGGCCACGATATTTTGATATAGGCAAATGGGCCATTAGAATTATTTTGGGCCTAAATTTAGGCAATTTGGCCGAGTTCGGGCTGCGATGGCTTAAAAGTGGAAAATTAATTTTTTTTAATCTACTCCCTCTGTTCCATTATTTCTGTCTCAAAACTTTTGGACACGTCGTTCAATACATTTATTTAACATTTAATATCTTAAAATGTACATCTGTAAAAATTACGTAAAATATATATTCTAAAACTACATGATTAGACAAATTTAACAAGACCAAATTTGACTATATTTTTTCGTATATAATTACAATTACATTAAGTCAAAGTTGATCAATAAACAATATTAAAAAGTCAAAATAAAACACTTTGAGTGCGACGGAGGTAATACTTTTTAAGAAATACTCCATCCGTTTTATAATAAGTGTAACACTAGGAAATGACACAAGATTTAAGGTAAGTTAATAAAATTTATTTAGTTGAAGTAATTGAATAAATAAAATAAGTCACATTTGACTTTATTCTTTTTGAGTTTTAATTTAATGAATATAAAAAAATAATAATTTAAGTATAATTAGTAAAAATTATTAACCTTCAAAACATTTCAAATATGGTAATGTAACACTTATTTTCAAACACCCAAAAAGGGAAAGTGTAATACTTAAAAATTGGATGATGTAATTCATTAATCTATATTTTAACAGATTTGTAATTGAAGAAAAATAAATATTCAGAAAATTGTGATTGTGAATGATCAAAGTAAGTTCATATTGAAAGGCTAATTGCTGCAAATTCTATAAGTTTGAAAATTTTCTCTGGAATCCCGGTACTAAATGAAGTTTTAACGTCTGAAACAAATAATCTATTGATACTAGAAGAGACATATTATAATAAGGAAGAAATGAAAGCGAATCATGCTAAGTTATTAGCTTTGTTGATTAATGATAAGAAGAATGTTTATAATAATATAATGTATGTAGTAGATAGTGATGGATGTTGATTAATTTTTCTTTACGTGGTGGAACTGACAAGACATTTATCGATAATTTATCTACAAAATATTATATTTAGCCCTTCATGGTAGATATAATATTGTGATGTCTGTAGCATCCAATGGAATAGCACCCTTAGTTATTCCAAGAGATAGGACTGCACATTCTAGATTTGGTATTCCACTATTGTGACGAGAATTCTACATGCAAAAAACTTATCTCAGAAAATTATTTAACCTCTCTTCTCATTAAAACAAACTTCAATATTTGGGATGAGCCCGTCTGAATTAACCAAATTCTCTATTCGATTTCAGAGGAAAAAATTCCACTCACAGTTTGTTTTACTATGAATATATATATATGTATATATATATATACATATATATATAAAGAGTAGATGTCAACCTTTAAAGAAGGTTAGACTCTATCTTCAAAAACCAATTTTTACCCATGTCAGTGATATGTTGCAATATCTCATGTCACTGTAAAGAGGGGACTCGAAGCATTAATAGTAATTAAGATGGATTAACTTAAGATACTATAAGAAATGTTATTTACAATGAAAATTATATATGGCAAAAATTTGCACAATGAATACTTCATGTGCGTGATGGTAATTGGTAAAGCTGGTATTAATCTTTAAGATGTATAATTAGATGTGACATTTCCATATGATAATTTTATAAACTCTATGCGAAATTCTATAGCAGCAATTGTTGAGAGTACATATACAAATATAAACCGCATCACTTCATATCCAAAATGTTTTATATATTAACCCCTACCAATGAGACTGTTGCTATAATCAATAATTATATCATGGAACGTATGTCTGCAAATGAAAATGTGTATATATATCAGTTTTAACAATTTTTTTGAGAAATAATATGTTTTATTCCCACAAAAACACAAGTGAGTTCACAGCCACCAAAACATCAATGCCTCTCTACTACAATCAATTAACATTATTTGTCAGAAGGATGAAAGCATAAATGCCAATGAATTATTTTCACTGGAATACCTAAACACGATCAATTATTCTGAATTACTGAATTATGAAATATAGTTGAATGAGGGTTGCATAGTCATGCTTCTTATGAATATATATATATATATATATATCCATAAAATAAATTTTGTAATGGAAGTAGGTTGATAGTAACTAAGATGCGGAATAAGATAGTTGTGGTTAAACTAATTTTCGGGAAACCATGAAAGTAGAAAATTCTTGATTGGTAGAATGATTACGAGCCTATTTGATTTAACCAAATTTTTTATTCGATTTGAGATGAGAAAATTCTCACTCACAGTTTGTTTTGCTATGATTATAAACAAAAGTCAATGTCAATCTTTATAGAATGTCGGATTTTATCTTCTAAAACCAGTTTTTAGTCATGAGCAGTTATGTTGTAATATTTCGTGTCACTAGCAAGATGTTGCTAAAACTATTAATATGCAATTAAGAATGATTAACTCAAGATACCACACGAATTTTCGTTTACAATGAAATTTTTATATGACGGAAAATTTGCAAAATGGATAGTTGATGTAGGTGATGGCAAAGTGGATATTGATTTTGGAGATGTACAATTAGATGTGATATTTTTTGGATGATATTCTTATGAACTCTACAGGTGATCCTATAGCGGTTAAAGTACATATACAAATATAAACTGCACCATTTCAAATTCAAACATTTTAAAAGATAGTGTTATACTAGCCCCCTATCAATAAGATTTTCATCAATGAAATTTCAGCAAATTGTTAGAAAAATTTTCATATTATGCTTCATACTTATTTTTAAATTTTTATTTTATCTTAATTTAAATTTCAAATCAATAAAAATATTATTTTAATAGTTATTTTTATTGATATGTTATGTTTGTACCGGAGAAGCCACAGAAGCTAAAGAATACGGTATAATATAATTTCTTTGTTAGTTTTAAAAATAATTAAATTATATTATCATATACATCATCTTTTGAATATATAAAAAAATTACTACACATTTTTCATTACTCAAAATATATTTTATATTATTACTTTATGAAGTATAATATAAATATATATATTATATAAAAAATATAAAGTTATGCCCGTCGAGTCTCGGCGGGTTATTTACTAGTATCTTTCAAAAATATATATGAAGATTCTCCCACGATTTGTTTTATTAATAGATAGATTTATTTTCTAAATATAGATATTGATGATGTGTCCGATGACGTGTAATTAGTCAACAGATTACGTGTAAACTTATGAACCGTTGATCTATAAATGAACATATAATGACTGATTAACCTTTAAAATTAAGAAGGATGAATTAAATTTAATAAGGATAAAATAGACTGCACATGGCAAAAAGTATTCAGGTTTTATTATATAGATAGACTAGGATTTTTTGCCCGCTACCCACGGGCGGTTCGTTCGTAACTTTTTAAGTAAACAAAATCAAGAATTTTTGTGGCATTGTTATAGTTAAAAGTGTTTAGGTACACAAACACTTATAGTGGATGGGGTTCACCGAACAATGGGGAAGGATGGTAGACATTAAAACATGGACTATAATTCACCATACCCTCTTGTAAATTACTTCCTCAGTTCTCTTTTAAGTGATCCATTTGCATAGTATCAACTATTCATTAAGTCATTTTAATCAAAATTTTAACATAGTTATGTAAGAGAAAATATAGTCAAGTGAGATGATGCTAGATTTTTTTAATTACGTAGGTTTATAATATTAATTTTTTTTACAATTTTTACTTATATACAATTTGAGTTATTAATATTTAAAAATGTGTGGACTGCATGAAACGCAGAATGAGTGCATTTAAAATAGAACAGATGAAGTATAAGCTAATCAACAGGGGAAGAAGGTCAAAACTGAGATACTGAGACAAAATTTAGTTGATTTCTCAAAAGGATCGAGATAAAAATTGAAAAAGAAAGAATAAAACTTTTTTTAAAAAAAACATAACTGAAATTGGGGTATTTTTTCGAACACATTGAATACTGCCTAATTTCCTATATATTATCACACATTAAGAAACTTAAATGTAGAAAGATATCAAATTCATTGTCATTAGCATCGGGAATTCCAGAATCTCACAAATCAAAACAAATTTGGAACGAAAACCAAATTGCTTAAAGCTCATTCAAGAATCCTTGAATCTTATGAAGACTATGTTATCAAAAGAAATAGTGGCAACATAAATTCATTGTGGTTTTTCTGAAGTGAAAAAGAAAAAAAGAAAAAAAAAAAGAAAAGTCATAATCTTGAAATTCAAGGTTATGAAGACTATTAAGTACTATTTAATAATTTAGTGGCAGAATTGACTATCTAACCCAATATTTTAAATTTGAGAAAACATGTTTAGTACTACTATTCAAATTAAAGTCATGTGAGAGCGGATTATCATTCATCATTGATGGAAGAATTAATAGAATAATAACTGAAAAAACAATAAAGATTCATTCTTATTTAACTGATCAGTTGAACACTGTAAAAATAATTTGGTGAAACTGATGTAGATAATGTAAAAATTACACTTACATCATGTAACTTAAAGAATACAAAATCACTATTATGTTCATAAGTATTTGTATTTGAGACATAAGGGAAATAAAGACAGTATATATATGTTCATAATAGTACTACTATTATGTCTATATGGAAGATGGAAGAAATTATCTAGAACAATTGTTATCAAAATTTTAAAAGCCAAACTAAATTAAAAATTAGCCATATGTGAATGCAATTCACCCAATTTAATAGTCAATCCTTGAGCATGGGGTATGTTAATTGTTAATATCAAAATTATTATTATATTTATACTTATAATTTTAAAAAAATCAATAATGATTTTTATTTATATTATGTAGTTTATTAAAACTATTTTATGTTAATAATTATATTTAAAAATTAAACCTGATACTAAAAGTTAAAAGTAAAATATGATTATATTTTTTTAATCGGATTTTAATTTTCTTATTAACTATATATAGTTTGATAAATTAACAGAATTATAGTTATTATTAATTATTAATTAGTTTTTGACTTATTATATTGATGCATGTTAATATTTCAGGCTCAAATTTTTATATAATTAGTATAATATATTTGAAAATATAACATATTCAATTAAATAATATATATCTAGCAAAAATTAAAGAATATATATTGGTTTAACTAAATCTATATAATAATCTAAAACAAAATAGTCTAACACACACACATTTTCCCGCCCAAATATTTTCCCCTCACAAAATCCATTTTTTTACACTCTCTCTCACACACTAAATTATTTACAGTTCTGTCACCGGACCTGTAACGCCCCGAAAATTTAAAACCATTTTCGTGACGTCATCGCCGTATTAACTATTCTAAACTGTTGATCACTCAGCTTAGATAGTCAATACGAAGCGAGGTATAAATACAAACCTGTATCACACTCAATTAAATGCCAACAAAGCAGTATATAACCCCAGGAACAATACATGGCATATCCGGGCGACAAGCCCTGAAATAATATAATGACATGGTCGCACATCCAATACCAGGAATGACCAATAAGTAAATCATATGTGACACACCGATCACATTTAAGAAATAACATATATTTCCATCAAAGGTCAGGCAAGAGCATATAATATTTATTCTAAACAATAAATATAATGGATGCAGCCTAGCTAGTTCGCTCAACCCGTACCCCAACATCGTGTTCTGCGCCATCCGTAGGAAGATCTATAAAACAGATAACCGCAACAAGGTGTCAGTACATCGTACTGGCAAGGAATAGATATAGCTGGAAACGAGGCACACTAATGATAACACTATACTATATAAATAATAATAACAATAATAATAACAATAATGATAACAATAATTAAGGACATAAAATAAATACAGAAAGTAAACATCACACCGTCCCATACCGGTGCTTCAACCACTGCAGATAAAATGAATGATGGATGATGAGATGATATGTTATGACCTAAGATGTCTATCTACCCTAAATGCAACACATAAGCATGTCTAGCGCGCACCTAGGTACCATGGTCGGTATTCCCTCCCATATAAGGGTCCACTCCCCTTAATGGTCGAGAGACATACCCACAGTGCCCCCGCCGCGGACACTAACAGCTGAGATCGTGGCTTACGGCAAGCGGGTCAGGCTAAGGGTCATGAGCCCTTTCTAGCCAAATGCTTCTGGGTAGAGACCCCACTATGCCCAGCGGATACCGACTCGAAAGCATAGCGTGTCCTACCGTCGTGGCATTATTTTTCAGTCTCAACATATCATCACAGATATTCAGATTCAATTTAATCACATGTCCATACGTAAACCAACGCATCAGGACAAAATAAACAACTCATCTCGAGTTAAGTATAATCCGGGGTGTGCCAAGTCCCACATATCGGCATCAACACATATTCAGATTCAATTCCACACATGTCAATACGTAAATTACGCGTCATGACAAAATAAACAACTCATCACGAGTTAAAAGTAATCAGGGGTGTGCCAAGTCCCACGTATCGGCACTCAACTCATAACATCAAAATAGAAGCAACGCAAGATTCCATCCTAAACTAAGGCATGGTAGATCTTCTCTAATTGCAACTAAGTTCCAGGTTATGAGCATAATGATTAGTGAGATATTCGCAAGCAGTTCTAGCCTAATTCTAAGGCATCCTCATTATACGCAGGGAATCCGTACACACGAGAGTTCCCATTACTAAGGCAACATAGACTATACTAGTCTATTCCTAACCCCGATCTAATTTGCTATTCTAAACCTTGCCTTTATTATAAATCTTCAAGCTCCCTTTGTACAACTTCAACTTTCACGTGGCTTCAATACAAGTCCACACTCGTTCCCTGTACAATAATTTCATCATAAGAATTAAAATAATTTAACAATACCAATTTCATCATCTCCTCTTATCTCCAACACCAACAACCACCTCCAATCCCCTTTTCATAACCCCTCCAAATCAACCACCCAACACTTCCAATTCTATGTTTATCAACATAGAATTAGGTAACTCCAAAATAATTCAACAAAGCCAAATAATAAAGACTAATCCAATACCCAACATAATATTCTAAAATTTAAGCATTCAAGTATTCCCACATTAAATACTAGCAAGATATCTCAATTTATTTAACATAACCAATTTCAACATATGTATCATCTAGCCCACAAATTCTCAAAAGTCCATTTAACTTTAAAATTACATCTTTGCATCAAGTTCCCAAATATCAACATAACCAAATATATCCAACCAACAAGTCTAACTTGACTATATATTAAAATGTCCAATTTACACATAAAAGTAAATGAATATGCAACTCACATCTCCAAAACACCTTCCCACAAATCATTTAGCAAATAATTTGAGTAGACCCAACTTCAATATTCAAGATCCACAACATCATAAGTCACTCCAACAAATATCCCTTACCTACACACTTCATATATCCATATCAAATTTAATCAATCTAAATCGAACTCACATACTTTAACAATTCAAGTAATCAATACATCAATCCATAAATCCTCTAAATCACATTTCTACTCTAACCATTTTAACTATTCAAGAATCCCAATATTCAACTATTAAAATTTAGCTATTCCAAGGATACCAATTAAAAATCCTTTCCAAACACTTTAATAAAGCACTCCAAGAATACAAAAGAATTTAACCACATGTTAACATTATCAATTAAATTCATTTATCCTTTAACTAGCATACCAAGACTTGAATCCCTTTTCAATACTTAAAAAGATAAACAATTTCACAAAAGTCTATTACCACTTGAATTCAAGAATATACCTATTACTAAAAGAATTCCCAATTCCCCGAATAACACATCAACCTCAAATTATACTTCAATTTCCATCTTCAAGCATTATACCCTCAATAATAACACAACAAATACCCAACCACAAACATATACAATAATTGCAACACATAATCCCCAAATTCACAATCTAACAATTCTATTTCAATTAAAACAACCCAATCAAATGTCTATTCTAATAGAAATCTCCAAAACCTCATAAATCCACATTCTACCAATTAATCAAAGAATTCAATACACCCAACAATTACCAAAGAATGATTAAACAAGAAAAAGAAATCCAAAAACTCAACACCACCTACACACTGTCACCACCACCATCGGACCACCGCACCACCGCCGCCGCCATGACGCCACGGCGCCGGCGAAGCGCCGGCAGCAGCACAGCAGCGCTGTGCGCTGCGCCACGCAGCGGGCAGCAGCCCGCTGCTGTCCCAGGCGTCGCGCTGGCGCGACGCCACCACCACCACCTGGCCGCCGGCGTGTCGCCGGCGGCAGCCGCCAGCAGCAGCGGCGGAATCGCCGCTGCACAGCAGCGCACAGAGGTGCGCTGCTCTCCCGAGCAGCAGCTCGCCTCCACGAGCTCCGCACCATTCCGGCCTCCTCTCACGGTGGCGCTGCCCCACCACCGTGCCTCCCCTCTTCTCCGGCGAACAGTCGAGCTTCTCCCAAAAAATGGAAGATTCAATTCTTCCTCAAAATCCCCAAATGATCGAGCAAGAAAAGAAAAGGGAATGGAAACCCATACCTTGAATTTATTAATTCCCTTGCCTCCTTCCTTCCTCCATTTCTTGACTTCACTCACCAAAATGCCCTAGCTTCTCTCTTGGTAGTGACGGGAATGGGTTAGAGAAGAATGCCCCAATTCTTTCCAATCCCGTAATTGAAGAGTGGAAAATGAGTACAATTCACAATTTTCCCCAATTTAAGGTCAAGGGACCTCATAGCAATTATTAATTTGCACCTTGACCCACACATAATTCAAATACTACATTCTTTCTTTATTATTGGATTGTGCTCTCTTGTTCCTCTTACTTATGGTTGGGCTTCTACCATAATTCCCCAAACACCATTTATAAGTAATTGAGTCCAATTTAAATAATTAATCATAATTAATTATTCGGGATGTTACAATCCCTCCCCCTTAAGATCATTCGTCCTCGAATGAAATAAGGGTATGGTTTACTGGGCGATGATCACTAAATTGGAGTGAGATCCAATTACTAAAAGTATGGTAAATTCTGAATTATATCGAGAGTCAAAATTTCCCGATACAAGAGGAAAGGATGCGAACAACTAAAATCGTTGTTTGCGGAGATAAGAATACTGATACGGTAGTCATTGTATAATGGAGCAAATATAATTAAATAAGTGAACCAATAATGAGATGACTCGGATTAGCAAAGAAATCATACTGACTGACGGAGATCTCGATTTATGAAAGGGATAATAAATCGGTAGAAAATAGAAGGTACTAACAAGAATGCCCGGTAAGAAACTACTCTACTTCGGGTAGAAATGAATAGTAGCATGAACCAAGAATAGCGAATGCTAACGAGGAAGAAAGAGCGGACTCCAAAGGATATACAAGAAGTTCTAGAAGACGTAAGGATGTCGATGGCAAAGTTATCATATAATTTTGGAGAACGATAGAGAAGTTTGAAGAATTTAGATAGATGCATTTACACATATCAGTGTAGCTGAAATGAAACTCGAACTATTTAAAATATTAAAACGGCGGAAAGAATATCAATGCTGACAGAGTATCAATGAGAACCATTCAGATGGCCTCAAGAGTGATTTGGCAGTGCATGCCACAACCAAAAGAGTTTAACTCGGAGAGAAGAGCTGGTACTGAAACGTACACAGTAGGATTTTCGAAAGAAGCAACGAAAATATTAGAGATATTCACTTTCTCAAAATTAAGAAAATGAAATGAAAGGATTAAAAATAAAGCATATCCAATAAATAAATATATGTATATATATCAGCATTACGAGCATTACACCTTCCGTTATTAACTCGCTTCAACGCCTCTAATTAATCTCTGCGGTATACTCAATTCGATGTCTCGAATTGAATGTCCTCGTAGTTCCGTCATTTGCTACAACAGGATGAGTTACCAGCAGTACATCTTTAAGATTTAAAGATGTCTGAGATATTATTCTCTTGATGTTCTAATCATCTGCTGACAATGGCTCATCATCACATATCTGCATGGCATGGATGTGCGTGTCCCGTTGTTCAATACCTGCAATTACCTTAAAGACAGATCCCATACATTATCACAATACCATAAGCTAAAAGAATTACCACGCATGCAGTAGTAATAATAGAAATAATTATTCAGCAACTTCTAAACAAGTTGCTAACAGAATTTAAAGAATAGATCTCTTGGGATATCCTTGTTATTCGTCCATAGTTATCTCGCAAACCATGGCTCGAATCCACAAGGTGCGCAATATATAAACAGGATACCACAGCATAAGAATAAATCTAACTAGCATATGACAATGCAAACTTATCCTATATGCAATCCCCGCACACCTCACCACATGTTTTTATCAAGTTTTAAGCACATAATAGAGCAAGCCCGCTCTGATACCAACTGTAACGCCCCGAAAATTTAAAACCATTTTCGTGACGTCATCGCCGTATTAACTATTCTAAACTGTTGATCACTCAGCTTAGATAGTCAATACGAAGCGAGGTATAAATACAAACCTGTATCACACTCAATTAAATGCCAACAAAGCAGTATATAACCCCAGGAACAATACATGGCATATCCGGGCGACAAGCCCTGAAATAATATAATGACATGGTCGCACATCCAATACCAGGAATGACCAATAAGTAAATCATATGTGACACACCGATCACATTTAAGAAATAACATATATTTCCATCAAAGGTCAGGCAAGAGCATATAATATTTATTCTAAACAATAAATATAATGGATGCAGCCTAGCTAGTTCGCTCAACCCGTACCCCAACATCGTGTTCTGCGCCATCCGTAGGAAGATCTATAAAACAGATAACCGCAACAAGGTGTCAGTACATCGTACTGGCAAGGAATAGATATAGCTGGAAACGAGGCACACTAATGATAACACTATACTATATAAATAATAATAACAATAATAATAACAATAATGATAACAATAATTAAGGACATAAAATAAATACAGAAAGTAAACATCACACCGTCCCATACCGGTGCTTCAACCACTGCAGATAAAATGAATGATGGATGATGAGATGATATGTTATGACCTAAGATGTCTATCTACCCTAAATGCAACACATAAGCATGTCTAGCGCGCACCTAGGTACCATGGTCGGTATTCCCTCCCATATAAGGGTCCACTCCCCTTAATGGTCGAGAGACATACCCACAGTGCCCCCGCCGCGGACACTAACAGCTGAGATCGTGGCTTACGGCAAGCGGGTCAGGCTAAGGGTCATGAGCCCTTTCTAGCCAAATGCTTCTGGGTAGAGACCCCACTATGCCCAGCGGATACCGACTCGAAAGCATAGCGTGTCCTACCGTCGTGGCATTATTTTTCAGTCTCAACATATCATCACAGATATTCAGATTCAATTTAATCACATGTCCATACGTAAACCAACGCATCAGGACAAAATAAACAACTCATCTCGAGTTAAGTATAATCCGGGGTGTGCCAAGTCCCACATATCGGCATCAACACATATTCAGATTCAATTCCACACATGTCAATACGTAAATTACGCGTCATGACAAAATAAACAACTCATCACGAGTTAAAAGTAATCAGGGGTGTGCCAAGTCCCACGTATCGGCACTCAACTCATAACATCAAAATAGAAGCAACGCAAGATTCCATCCTAAACTAAGGCATGGTAGATCTTCTCTAATTGCAACTAAGTTCCAGGTTATGAGCATAATGATTAGTGAGATATTCGCAAGCAGTTCTAGCCTAATTCTAAGGCATCCTCATTATACGCAGGGAATCCGTACACACGAGAGTTCCCATTACTAAGGCAACATAGACTATACTAGTCTATTCCTAACCCCGATCTAATTTGCTATTCTAAACCTTGCCTTTATTATAAATCTTCAAGCTCCCTTTGTACAACTTCAACTTTCACGTGGCTTCAATACAAGTCCACACTCGTTCCCTGTACAATAATTTCATCATAAGAATTAAAATAATTTAACAATACCAATTTCATCATCTCCTCTTATCTCCAACACCAACAACCACCTCCAATCCCCTTTTCATAACCCCTCCAAATCAACCACCCAACACTTCCAATTCTATGTTTATCAACATAGAATTAGGTAACTCCAAAATAATTCAACAAAGCCAAATAATAAAGACTAATCCAATACCCAACATAATATTCTAAAATTTAAGCATTCAAGTATTCCCACATTAAATACTAGCAAGATATCTCAATTTATTTAACATAACCAATTTCAACATATGTATCATCTAGCCCACAAATTCTCAAAAGTCCATTTAACTTTAAAATTACATCTTTGCATCAAGTTCCCAAATATCAACATAACCAAATATATCCAACCAACAAGTCTAACTTGACTATATATTAAAATGTCCAATTTACACATAAAAGTAAATGAATATGCAACTCACATCTCCAAAACACCTTCCCACAAATCATTTAGCAAATAATTTGAGTAGACCCAACTTCAATATTCAAGATCCACAACATCATAAGTCACTCCAACAAATATCCCTTACCTACACACTTCATATATCCATATCAAATTTAATCAATCTAAATCGAACTCACATACTTTAACAATTCAAGTAATCAATACATCAATCCATAAATCCTCTAAATCACATTTCTACTCTAACCATTTTAACTATTCAAGAATCCCAATATTCAACTATTAAAATTTAGCTATTCCAAGGATACCAATTAAAAATCCTTTCCAAACACTTTAATAAAGCACTCCAAGAATACAAAAGAATTTAACCACATGTTAACATTATCAATTAAATTCATTTATCCTTTAACTAGCATACCAAGACTTGAATCCCTTTTCAATACTTAAAAAGATAAACAATTTCACAAAAGTCTATTACCACTTGAATTCAAGAATATACCTATTACTAAAAGAATTCCCAATTCCCCGAATAACACATCAACCTCAAATTATACTTCAATTTCCATCTTCAAGCATTATACCCTCAATAATAACACAACAAATACCCAACCACAAACATATACAATAATTGCAACACATAATCCCCAAATTCACAATCTAACAATTCTATTTCAATTAAAACAACCCAATCAAATGTCTATTCTAATAGAAATCTCCAAAACCTCATAAATCCACATTCTACCAATTAATCAAAGAATTCAATACACCCAACAATTACCAAAGAATGATTAAACAAGAAAAAGAAATCCAAAAACTCAACACCACCTACACACTGTCACCACCACCATCGGACCACCGCACCACCGCCGCCGCCATGACGCCACGGCGCCGGCGAAGCGCCGGCAGCAGCACAGCAGCGCTGTGCGCTGCGCCACGCAGCGGGCAGCAGCCCGCTGCTGTCCCAGGCGTCGCGCTGGCGCGACGCCACCACCACCACCTGGCCGCCGGCGTGTCGCCGGCGGCAGCCGCCAGCAGCAGCGGCGGAATCGCCGCTGCACAGCAGCGCACAGAGGTGCGCTGCTCTCCCGAGCAGCAGCTCGCCTCCACGAGCTCCGCACCATTCCGGCCTCCTCTCACGGTGGCGCTGCCCCACCACCGTGCCTCCCCTCTTCTCCGGCGAACAGTCGAGCTTCTCCCAAAAAATGGAAGATTCAATTCTTCCTCAAAATCCCCAAATGATCGAGCAAGAAAAGAAAAGGGAATGGAAACCCATACCTTGAATTTATTAATTCCCTTGCCTCCTTCCTTCCTCCATTTCTTGACTTCACTCACCAAAATGCCCTAGCTTCTCTCTTGGTAGTGACGGGAATGGGTTAGAGAAGAATGCCCCAATTCTTTCCAATCCCGTAATTGAAGAGTGGAAAATGAGTACAATTCACAATTTTCCCCAATTTAAGGTCAAGGGACCTCATAGCAATTATTAATTTGCACCTTGACCCACACATAATTCAAATACTACATTCTTTCTTTATTATTGGATTGTGCTCTCTTGTTCCTCTTACTTATGGTTGGGCTTCTACCATAATTCCCCAAACACCATTTATAAGTAATTGAGTCCAATTTAAATAATTAATCATAATTAATTATTCGGGATGTTACAGGACCATGCTCCACATCGATGATAATTACAAATATGCCATGGACCGTGCTCCAATTTCTATATTAAACATGCATCTCATTTATTCCCTTCCTCCTATAAATATGTGAATTATAACCCACCTCAAAATCATATCCCTACATCTTCATCTAATATTTCTCTCAATATTATAGCTTTTGTTCCATTTAACAAATATATCTCCCACCATTTTATAGCTTTTCTTATTCAATTTCATGTTTCTTTCTCCTTCTTTTGCTAATATCTTTGTTTTCTTTTGTTATTGTTTTGGTGACAGTTATTGGAACAACGAGAATACAAACTCAAGTGACGAAGAACATTTTGAATGGATGAAGAGCTAAGGAATATTCATAATCATAAAAGATTAAATCAATTGTTGTGACATCTTCTTCTATGACAAATACATCGCCCCGCCATTTTATAGCTTTTATGGTTCAATTTCATGCCTCTTTCTCCTTTTTTTGCTAATATTTTATTTTCTTTTGTTGTTGTTTTGGTGACAGATATTGGAACAACTATAGTACAGACTCAAATGACGAAGAGCATTTTGAATGGATGAAGAGCTAAGGAATATTTATAATCATAAAAGAATAAATCAATTGTTTAGTTGTTCTTTTTGTGGAAAGATTTGTTCCACCGAGTGTAAATAATTGGATGAGTTTATTAGTTATAGCATTATTTTCTCATAATCTTTTGTATTTTATTCAATAAGAGAGTTTCGAATTTGTCCATATCATTTTTATCCATGTTCTATTCTCAATTACTCCATTCAATGATTGATTAATATCAAATCAATTCTATTCTCAAGTTAAATATGACAATGTTGAATTATCATTGCTTTAAATTAAATTAAAATGAAATGATCCCATAATTAAAGGATGTAATTTGGAAATCATCATTGCTAATTTGATAGCTAAAAATGATAGTTTACTTTAAAGGGTAGATCTTATAATATTCGATAACTAATTATAAAATTTTTGAATGGATGAATTAATAATGGAAAATGATGATGAAAAAATTAATATGCCAAAAATTAGCATTCAATGATTGATTAATATCAAATTAATTCTATTCTCAAGTTAAATATGACAATGTTGAATTGTCATTGCTTTAAATTAAATTAAAATATTATATTTAAATTCTAACAAATTTTTTATTATATCAAATGGCTAATTATAGTAATAAGTTTATTAATTATAATATTAACTTTGGAGAAAGTATTGTGATGATTTAATATAGATACTACGTTTTGAAATGGATTTTATCTATATTGGCAACTAAATCTTTCCATTTAAATATATCCATATATTGGAAACTAGATATTAAATAAAATATGAAAACTAAATATTAGAATATGTATTTTTAAAATAAACCATTCTAAATATGTATTTTACTTTATTAGATCCAAAAATCATAAATATTTAAATCATTGTACACTAATAGAGAATGAAATGATCCCATAATTAAAGGATGTAATTTGGAAATCATCATTGCTAATTTGATAGTTAAAAATGATAGTTTACTTTAATTGGTAGATCTTATAATATTAGATAATTAATTATAAAATTTTTGAATGGATGAATTAATAATAGAAAATGATGATGAAAAAATTAATATGCCAAAAATTAGCATTCAATAATTGATTAATATCAAATTAATTTTATTCTCAAGTTAAATATGACAATGTTGAATTATCATTGCTTTAAATTAAAAGATTATATTTAAATGCTAACAAATTTTTTATTATATCAATTGGCTAATTATAGCAATAAGTTTATTAATTATAATATTAACTTTGGAAAAAATATTGTGATGATTTAATATAGATACTACGTTTTGAAATGAATTTTATCTATATTGGCAACTAAATCTTTCCATTCAAATATATCCATATATTGGAAACTAAATATTAAATAAAAAATGAAAACTAAATATTAGAATATGTATTTTTAAAATAAGCCATTCTAAATATGTGTTTTTTAATTTTAAAAATGTATTTTACATTATTAGATCCAAAAATCATAAATATTTAAATCATTGTACACTAATAGAGAATGAAATGATCCCATAATTAAAGGATGTAATCTGGAAATCATCATTGCTAATTTGATAGTTAAAAATGATAGTTACTTTAATTGGTAGATCTTATAATATTAGATAACTAATTATAAAATTTTTGAATGGATGAATTAATAATGGAAAATGATGATGAAAAAATTAATATGCCAAAAATTAGCATTCAATGATTGATTAATATCAAACTAATTCTATTCTCAAGTTAAATATGACAGTGTTGAATTATCATTGCTTTAAATTAAAAGATTATATTTAAATTCTAACAAATTTTTTATTATATCATTTGGCTAATTATAGCAATAATTTTATTAATTATAATATTAACTTTGGAAAAAATATTGTGATGATTTAATATAGATACTACGTTTTGAAATGGATTTTATCTATATTGGCAACTAAATCTTTCCATTCAAATATATCCATATATTGGAAACTAAATATTAAATAAAAAATGAAAACTAAATATTAGAATATGTATTTTTAAAATAAACCATTCTAAATATGTGTTTTTTTAAGATAAATAAAGCAGATGGGGATGATGGAGGGAAATAAAATATTTAGGATATTGAATATAATTTTTCTATGAAATGATTTTTAATTGAATTGCAACTAAATCTTTACTTATAAATTTATCCGTATTTTGAAAACACAATATCAAATAAAAAAAATGAAAACTAAGTATTATCCCATAAATAAAGCAAAGATGATGGGGTAATTGATTTACATTGATTAACTTGATTTCCATTTGATAAACAAAAATAAAATGTTGATTATAGACAATGAAATGATTATGGAAAGAGCAAGGAATAATTGTAAAAGATGAGATGATCAATGGAAATAAATAAATTACCCCTTAAATAAAGTGGAGGAGCAATTGGCTAAATGGAATTAAAATATGACAATGTTAAATATGACAATAATAAGTTAGCCAAGTTAAATATGACAATGTTACATCATCATTGCTTTAAATTAAAATATTATATTTAAATTCTAAAAAAAATTATATTATAGCAATTGACTAAATATAGCAATAATAAGTTTATTATTGTAACACCCCCATCTTCGCTATAGAGCCGGAGGTGCCTTCGAGCTTCTTTCGGATTGAAGTCTGGCCCCACAAGTCAACAGAACTCTTTCCAGTGCGCTTTGGCCTCACTCGCGCACACCCTGGGAGACTTCCCAGGAGGTCACCCATCCTTAAGACTACTCCACAACAAGCACGCTTAACTGTGAAGTTCTTATGGGATGGTCACCATAAAAGAAAGGTGCACCTTGTTTACATGAGTAGATTTTTCAATCATTTTAAGCTATTCTTTCATACATTCTCTCGGGGTATTACAATCTCCCCCACTTAAGAACGCAACGTCCTCGTTGCGCCTCAATCGCCTAATCAAAGTCCCTCAGAATCTTTGCCCCGCTAGACGCCTGACTGGTACTCCCAGCACAGCGCGCGGTCGCAGGTTGGCTCTGATACCATTCTGTAACACCCCCATCTTCGCTATAGAGCCGGAGGTGCCTTCGAGCTTCTTTCGGATTGAAGTCTGGCCCCACAAGTCAACAGAACTCTTTCCAGTGCGCTTTGGCCTCACTCGCGCACACCCTGGGAGACTTCCCAGGAGGTCACCCATCCTTAAGACTACTCCACAACAAGCACGCTTAACTGTGAAGTTCTTATGGGATGGTCACCATAAAAGAAAGGTGCACCTTGTTTACATGAGTAGATTTTTCAATCATTTTAAGCTATTCTTTCATACATTCTCTCGGGGTATTACAATTATAATATTAACTTTGGAAAAAATATTGTGATGATTTAATATAGATACTACGTTTTTAAATGGAATCATTGAACATATCATTTTATAATCAATTTATTTTGATTTATTTTAGTTATAGATATATTGTGATGATTTAACATTAGATAGTTATTTAAATATATTCTTATTTTAGAATTGTTATAATTATACTGGCAACTAAATGTTTTCATATAAGTATATCCATATTTTAGAATTATTTTATTTATATTGGCAACTAAATATATCCATATTTTGGAAACTAAATATTAATTAAATAAAAAATTAAAATTAAATATTAGAATATGTATTTTTTTTTAAATAAACCATTCTAAATACGCGGTTTTAAATTTTAAAAAATATGTGTTACTTTATTAAATCCAAAAATCATAAATAATTAAATCATGTACACTAATAGAAAATGAAATGATCCCATAATTAAATGGTGTAATTTGGGAAACATTATTACTAATTGGATGTTTAAAAATCATGTCAAAATGATAATTTACTTTAATTCAGTATATATACTATGTATCGTTTGGTAGATCTTATAATATTAGATAACTAATTATAAACTTTATGGAAAATCTGTTACCATTTAGGTGCTATTAATATAAAATTAAAAGAGGTTATAGATAATAAATTTTTGAATCCGATATATTTTATGAAGATATTATTGACATTTATGTTAATAATCGCAAATTTATTTTATTATATATATCAAATAATTTTTTACAATATTGGCCGCCAACCTTGAATAATTTGGAAAGAGATTCCGGCTGCTCAATTTAAGTGCACAATTTTTGGGATTAATTAATAATAGAAAATGATGAAAAATTAATATGCCAAAACTATAGCACGGATTAAATCTAATTTAACCAAAAAAATAAAATATGTATTATTAATTATATGGTAATAAAATAATGATGGTGAAATCATAATGATAATAAAATATGTATGTAATATGTATTAATTATTTTATTTGTGCAAATGAGATTTGCGGTGATGGGGAAAGCAGATGCAAAATTTTTTTACAATGGGGATGATGGAGGAAAATAAAATATTTAGGATATTGAATATAATTTAGCTATCAAATGACTTTTATTTATATTGGCAACTAAATCTTTCCTTATATATTTATCCGTATTTTGAAAATACAATATAAAATAAAAAAATGGAAACTATGTATTATCCCATAAATAAAGCAAAGATGATGGGGTTATTGATTTCCATTGATTATATTGATTACATTGATTAAATTAATTTACATTGATTAAACTGATTTCCATTGGATAAACAAAAATGAAATGTTGACTATAGACAATGAAATGATTATGGAAAGAGCAAAGAATAATCGTAAAGGATGAGATGATCAATGGAAATAAATAAATTATCCCTTAAATAAAGAATAATTAATGTAATTTAGCCCTTCAACTATTACTATAATTTTTACAAATACGATATTTTATTTATTTGTGGTGAATAATGAATCCATATTAGGAATTTATTTATAGATGGGAAAGTTAATATGCCAAAAATATAGCACGCATTAAATCTAATTTAACTAGAAAAATAAAATATATATCCAAATAAATAGGTCACTTCCTGATCCAAACCCTGAGTAGAGGGGAGAGGTGGTAGAGAGGTCAGAGGCACAAGGTCGGCAACAGGAGGCAATGTATATCCAAACATCATACAGAAGTGATCTTGAGCATGCTGCTGGAGAGCCGCAGCATCTGTAGTCCAAACCCCATTGATATGCAACAATGATCTTGGAGCGTTGTCTATGAATTTTAGCTTGTGTGTGAAAATAACGTGTAATTTTATCACCACAGGTGATCCACTTGTCCCTAGAGTTCTGGAACCAAAGAGTTTCTTCCTGTTTCAAGACCGTATCCAGCTCTTCCATTAGTTGCTTCTCCAGTAGGTGGTGTCGGACTGAGTCCACCCTCATAAGGAACTTCCTAAGCCCCTCCAAACATCTGATCAAAACCTGCTTCCTCTGAGTAATATTCGCAAACCCATGTGTGTTGAAATATTTAGGAGCATCCCTGACTGATCCCAACATTGTTTCAATCGAGGACTCCACCGAGTGCCAAGCTGCATCTACTAAATGAGTATAGAGGGGATGGTGTGACCAAGCCCCCTCCCAGCGGAATGGCCTTGACCCTGCCAACCTGGAAGATAGCGAACACCTGAGGAGGATGCCATTATGCTCAGATGTGCGGCGCGGAAGGACTTCCACAACCGCCTCAGAAAAACAATTGACCCAGTTGATATTCGCGACCGCCCTATCGAGCCTTTTTCGGGCCAATGGGCCATCGTTCGTGTTCCTTTGCCACGTAAGCGCATCCCCTATAGTATGTAGAGTCTCCAATCCACAGTCAACCAACATGTCCCTAAATTGATCAAATTGGCGGGAGGATGTCGGCATATTAAGAGCTTCCGAGCTATTGAGAACGTCATTCCGATCCCCTATCGCCGCCCATGGTCCCTGTATGGTGAGGCCAATCGAGTGAATGTCCGACCAATAGCTTGACCGATCACTCAAGCATGGACTTGCATATATCACTGTGAGATGCCATTGATGGCTCCCAGCACAGAGCTTCAGTGTTACCAATCTGTTATGAGCGGTAACCAACTGTATAGAAAATGGTAGGCCAAGTCTCCGAAGTATCCATATACCTCCTGCCCGTCCCACGCTCTCTATGACATGAATAGGTTCATAGTTGATACGATAAAGAGGAGCTTGTAACCTATCAAATCCACCGTGCGGTTCCAACAAGCAAAAAATCGAAGGTTTGTGTTGAATGAGCACATCCCTAATGTGGCGTTGAGTAGACCTATTGTAATACCCGTAAATTTTAGAATATAAAAAAAGGAATTAATCCAATAGGAAAGAAAGTTTTGTTTCCGAGAGCCCGTAAAATCGGAAATGCACGGAAGTCAAAAGACGACGATCTAGAACCCGACGAACCCGAACACGTGAAATCGAATCGAGTCGGAATAAATTTATGATGAGAAGCACAATCCGAAAATGACCCGGAAAATCGAGCGCGAAAACGTGGAAGGATAGAAGTCCGAAAGAGGGGAGAAAAAGACCCGACGGATCGGATCGCACGGACCCGCCCGGACCGCAGTCCAGGCGGGGACCGCGCGCTGGCCGGGCGGGGTTTGGCCAAAAGGCGCGCCAACCCCGCGTGGCTCCCCAGAATTGGGCAAGTTGCGCATTTTCGGCGATTTCTTACCATAATTCGACCCCCCGACTATGGAAAGAAGATTTTGGTCGAGGGGAAAGCTTTTAGGGCGACTTAGGGCTGCCTCCCCACCCTTTCATCAGTCACAAAACTCCCTCCACTCTCCCCAAACTCTCCCAAGCCAAAACACTCTCCCGACGAACTTCCGACGAACTTCCGGCGACTTCCGGCAACCATCGACGACCATAGGAACGTGTAGATCAAGGTTTACACCCCTTAGATCGTTGGTAAGAAGTATCCAGATTCATCTACTCGTTTTTATCTCCAATTTTTAATCTAACTTTCGAATATTGAACTTGTAATCACGTTCGTGATCGAAGGAGGAAGAGAACGTGTGCAAGGATCCGTTCGTAGTGTTTTTGGACAAGCCGAGCGACCCTAGGACGACTCAAGAACACAACCACTGTAAGTTGAGCCTTCCATATCAATACGGGTGGTTTAGGGGCGTCCGGTATAGTCGTAATGCGACGAAACGTAAAAACCGAAATTAAAAACCCCAATACGCGCAGTTTTTGAAATCTGTCTAAAACTCATATTTCGAGGATTCAATCTGGGAAACTCAACACTAGACTTTTAATCCTAACACATAAATCTAGGTTGTGTAAAAATTTCAGACATTTTCGTTAATGTTTGCTATTTTAAATCGCATCGAAAAGAAACTGTTTTGACAAAACGTGTTTGAAATCTGCCTATGAACATGTCCGAACTTAGTGAGTCTGTTTCTATATTTTGTAGTCCGATTTGATCTTTGCAATCTAAACAAAAGTTGTAGATAATCATGTCTAGTATATGTGTTTAAAATTTCAGAATTTTTGGAGTCCATTTGATATGTCAAAAAGCCAATTTTGCGAACTGTGACAAATCTGCTTCGGGACAGTAAACTGTTTTCGCCTTAAACTCGATTTTTGACATGTTTCCTCAACTTATTTCGAGAAAGTTAAAACACGAAAGTTGTTCGTTAGGGTGTTTTGCATAGACTGTGAAATTTTCAGATTTTTCGGACTTAAACCGAATTTTTAAATTGAAATGGCGTAAACTGTGACGCCAAGTTACTTTTAAATCGAAGGATTTTGAAATTTCGAAACGAACGATCAAAGATTTGAAGTACGATACATCTATACTTTTGAAAAACCCCGATACATTAAATCTAAACGATACATGAGATACTTAGGTGGAGGGTGAGTGCTCTGCAGGGTGCCCCTCTAGCCTTTCTCTTCGGGCCTATAATGGACGAGAGAATTTGATGAGATATTACGCCAATCGGCGGGAGATACATGGCCTACTCTCTCGGGTTGTCCGTATGGATTTCCCGAGGCTCCGGAGTGGTACTGGGTATGGCAGATACGGCTGCGGCCGCCGGATCACCGGCTAAACGAGATACTTACGAAACGGTTGCGGCCGCCGGATCACCGGCTATACAAAACACTGAGAAATGGTTACGTAACGGGGAAATAAAACATTTAATATTTTTAAGTATTTATTTATTTATGCATGTCTTTAAATTATGCATTTAAAATTATGTCTTTAAATCCCATATCATGAGTAAATTGTTATTGTGGATTAAATGCATGTTCAAGTACACAATTAAAATATTATTTCCTTTAAATTTTGTGAATGCATGTTAGGAGTGAAATTTTAATTATCTAATTAAACCCCTTTATTGTTATGTTAGGATCGACTTACTCAGTATTTTATATACTGATAAAAATTGTTGTTTTCTCTTTTCCTTTCAGAGTATGAAGATAATGCATGAGCATATGCATTGGGGGATGGAAAAACTTTAACATGGTTTTTATTGCTTTTATGATACTTGCATAACGGGCATGTAAATCCCGAGTTTTGGCCATGTCGGTCCACTTTACATTTTTCCGCTGCGATATATTATTACTACTACTATATGTGTGGATGATACTTATTATTATTTTTAAATAGAATCCGGACTTGTTTTTAAACCTTTTTGCAATACCTATAGCCTTGCATCTCTTTGGCAAGCTCGGAGAATCCGTGTCTTGCTAGAGAGATGTGGCGGTGGCATCCCGGCCTGGGTTATCAAATCCGGGGTGTTACACCTATGCACGGCACCACGAACATTCCATGCTAGGATTGTACAGTCATTGAAACCAATCATTGAAAACCAGTGGTTGGTTGGCCCCGCCGGCCGCCATGTGACTGATCCTCTTCCATTTTATTATCCTCCTAAGTCAAAGCGAGAAACGAATTTCCCTGGGGTATGCCATCCGGATGGTAAACACCTGAAGAAGGCCCCGAATGCCCCGAATAGGGCTGGAGAAAAATACCGAATATACCGCATACCGCACATACCGTACCGAAAAAGTACCGAGAATACCGAAATTTTCGGTATACCGTAATTTTCGGTACGGTATCATACCGTTACGGTATCATACCGTACCGTAAGATTTCGGTACGGTAACGGTATAAATTTTTTGATACTGCGGTATACCGTTACCGTAACGAACTTCGGTATATACCGCGGTATCGGTATGTCGGTATATACCGATTGTTCGGTATGTCGATATATACCGCGATACCGACATATACCGCAATACCGGTATGCTGGTACGTAGCGGAAGTTCGGTATGTCGGTATATATCACAATACCGGTATGTCGGTATGTAGTAAGTGTTCGGTATGCCGGTATATACCGCGATATCGGTATGTCGGTATGTACCAAAGGTTCGGTATAGCGGTATATACCGAACTTACCGAAATGTCGGTATGATAACGGTATGGAAATATTTCATGCCGAAAGGTTCGGTATACCGATCTTCGGTATACCGAAAAGTTCGGTACGACAACGTGAACCTTTTGACAATTTCCTACACGAGTATTTTCTAAAATATCCCAAGTTGAATTTATTAAATGAAAAGAGTTATGATTCGTGGGAAATGGGTTTAAGGATATATTCCACTTTTTATTACTCATGAGAGTAAACTTTGAGTTCAAATGGCATTACGAACCTCTCCGGCATGGAATCTCTGACAATTTCATGCCTTGAAGATCCTTGCCATGAAACTTTTGACAAATTCTCTCTTCATGAGTATTTTCTGAAAAATCGTAATCCTGGTTCTCAATTTTATTTAATGAAACCAATTTATGATGGCGGAATAGGATTAGGGATATATTTAGAGGTTGTCACGTTTTTTATTACTCGTGTTAAGAAACTGTGGCCCGAAAGCGCACGGTGTCAAAAATTGCAGTAATGTATAGTAAGACCGGATCGTTCACTGGAGGATGTGCGATAGAAGCAGGGCCCACGTCGTTTACTAAGATTTTCCACTCGGTTACTCAATTCAAGTTTGTGTTTTGACTATCAACTACTTGACAGAATTTAAATCTAGACTATGAAAGCGATTAAATAAAGCAGATAAAGCTATTCTAGAAAGCAAATTAAATTTAATCTAAGTGAGCCATAAAATTGATCTAAGAAAGCGGTTAAGATTATTCTACGAAAGCATATTTAAAATGAGACAGAAGGGACAGGAAGAAAATAATAAAAATTGGACAAGATTCAGATGAAACATAATTAAACTTCCATTTTTAATTACACAGATCTTTGTTTGGGATAATCCTTTCAGTTAGCTAACTCTCATGCTCTCTATACCATGTTCCCTTTAACAGACAGGTACTTACAGTAAGAGTTTACATGCTCTTAAGAAAACAATCTCTAAGATATCACAAACTTATAACTCCTCTCGCAATGCCTTGCAAGAGTATGTTAGCCATCTGTGGTGGACAAGCAACACCTGACAAATCATTTATTGAAGTGTCAAGTACCGTTATCATTCCCCCATGTCACGCCCAAAGATTCTAATCAAGCCATGAACTATCCCTTAACTCTCAGTCCTAGTAGCAGTTACACAACTCCCAATACAACCGAGTGACGTCTAAAGAAAGCAATCAAAAGAAAGCGGTAAAGAAAGCGGTATAGAAAGCATTTAAAATCCTATCGCTCGGAGGTTTTTGAAAGTCTGACCCTGGTAGTAAAAGAAAGCCCCCAGTCAGAATGACTGGGTGTGGATCAAGAATTCCCTATTCTCGGCGAACCGCTCGCAGTGTTCACTTCCCGTCGGGTGGTTATGAGATACAAACTAATGAAATGAACTAATAAATTAGTTCGTTCCGGATGCACTCACTCAGGACTCAAAAATAGGCATTGGCAGAGGAGGATAGCAGTTGAAAGGAACTCAACCCTATTTTAGAAAATAACCAAGGCCTATGTATTGTTCCTCTAGAATTATCTATTACACCGTATTTGAATCCAAGTGGACCCCATCTCAGTGTGATATTTAATACCAGATTTCCAACACAGCAATTTTGGAAAATAATAGATGTTTGAAAATCATTCCCTAAACAGGTACTAGACTCTCAATAAGAACACAGACCCTTTCAGTCTAGGTGAGACCTAATCGCTGACTCTGCTTCTAATTTCCCAAAATCAACCCTCAGTCGGATATGAATTAGTCATAACTGTGGAATTTACCCCTTACTTAGATCCGGATTTTGTAAATGAATTTTTGTTGGAAATTTATTGTGAGGCATCTGATTTAAATCAAGACTCCTATGTCCAAGGGAAGGATCCCAAAATAATAATGACCACAGTATCTACATAATAATATCATGCATAAGTTTATAAGGAAGTGTAAAATAAAACAACCCAAAATATAAGGCGGGTTTAGACAGAAGTTGAAACACAGAGATGAAATAGCCGGAGATGAGAAGAATTTATTCTGGCTAAAAGATGACAAAAATAGTCAGGATAATCCGAACTGCAAACATCTGTTATCCGGGTCCTGACTATTCCAGGTGGGATGATTTTAGACAGCAGAAGATCTTAATAACAGTGATCGCTATCATCAAGACTCCTACTATCTGTGAAATGAGGGAAAAACCTACATGTTTTCTTACTGTAGTACTATTCAAGCAATGTTGATCGACATCGTTTGATAATATTACAGCTCAAAATTCAGGTTTGAAATTAAGATAAATAAACAGAAACTGCATCCGGATAGGAGTCAGCTGAGCAGCTATTATAATCCCGGATGGACGAACCGCCAAGGCTTCCACCGACCACTATCCAGACCATGCAAAATAACATCTAGTAATTAATATACAAACTACGAGCTAGTTATCCGTATGGGAATACCCGCAAAGACAAAATAAATAAAAGAAAATATTTTTGGATCATCTTGTATGAGAGACATTGGTTTCTCATGCAAGGGTGTGGAATTAAATCCATAATCACTGATTATGTCCAAATAATCACTCATTCCATAATTAATTAATTAATTACAGTCCGGATTATATACTCAGATCATTAGAGTTTAATTTTGTAGAACATTCTTTTAATGGAATTGAACAAAATTCTTTTTATCACATTAATCATGGGTTGAGATCATTGGATTTCAACCTCAAAATGTTAGTATAAAGGTTCAATTAATTAAGTGAGAAAATGGAGAATTGGAGAATTTGGCAAGAAAAAGCCAATTACGACGCTATACAGATATTACGGCGCTATCCATGGATAGCGCCGTGATGATAGCGTCGTAGGGAGAATTTTTAGAAGTGTTGATGAAATTGGGGGGTACGGCGCTATATACTAAATGACGACGCTATCCTAGGATAGCGTCGTAGATATAGCGTCGTAGGTGGGTTATGTGAAAGATTTAAGTATTTTGGGATCCTACGGCGCTGAACAAAAATTACGACGCTATCCGAGGATAGCGCCGCCGGTCTAGCGTCGTAGGATAAATTTTGTTCAAGTTCTGGGCAGCTACGGCGCTATACCTCACCTACGACGCTATCCAAGGACAGCGCCGTAGGGCGGTTAGCGTCGTAGCTAGCCCAGAAACATGTTGTTGTTCGGGTGATGCAATCTCTGCGATTGCAAACCCTATTTTCAAATTCATGGTTCACTTTATGCAAGAAAGGAGACAGAGAGAGCATTAACAGTATGAAAATGAGGTAAAATGCAAGGAGAACTCAAATAATATTAAATAAAAAACACAAGTGAACCACAAACCTAAGTTAGGGTTTTTAACCAACATATCATGCATGAAATTCCACAAACCATAATAAAAACACAAACCCACATGAATCAGTAAAATAAAATGACCAAGTGGTCATTAAACCAAAATAAAGCAATAAATCCATGGACTCATGTCCATTTCATGATTTTGGGACTCTTTTTGTGATTAACTTCCCATTTATAACAAATGGTTTGATAATACCCATCATTTGAGTATTTCAAGCCTTCATAAAGGTTTAACAAAGCTGAAAATAATATAAACAGTGGCTAGCTAAGGTAGCAAATGCTAATAATACCACTAATCTAAATATTAAAAGCCTAATCTAAGACAGAAATGTAAATAATACAAAAATAAAGACCTAATTACCTAACTAACCTACACCTCAAGAACACTAGGTTGTCTCCAAGTTTGAATGCTGTCTGATGGATTTTTTTATCATTGGAGTCAACTGGTCCTTATATAGGTGGGAAACCCTAGGCCCATGGGCCCCCAGGCCTTGAAATTGGAATTATGTGCCTTAATACGACGCTATAGCTGGGTACGGCGCTATCCCTCTACGGCGCTATAGGTGTAGCGTCGTAGTCTTCCATCCCGAAGACACTCTTTATTTCTGAATGGACAGCCTACGGCGCTATCCTTGCTTACGGCGCTATACTCAACTACGGCGCTATCCATGTTTAGCGCCGTCCGCCTTTCTTCAATTATCAGCTTCAGTTTCCTCCTACGGCGCTAGACCAAGCTACGGCGCTATCCATGCTTAGCGCCGTAGTTGCGTCTAGCGTCGTAATATCCTGAAAAATTAACTTTTTGTGGATTCTTTATTTCTTTTCCCATCTTTTTGTTTCCTTTTTCTTTTTCTCATGTTTTTGGATTTTTCTAACATAAATGTGTAATAAAATTACATATTTATGCATTTTTCATACCAGCTCAACATTTTTACAATTATGCATAAATCAGTCCAATTCTACTGCTTTCTTATTTAATATAAGACCGGAATGCGATCAAATGCCCGTTTCAGACACGGAAATGGATTGAAAATAATGGTCATTTCTGGCCATTATCACAACGGTATGAAAATTTTCATACCGTAAAGTTCGGTACGGTATACGGTACGACGAAATTTCTTCGGTATACCGTACCGACCCACCCCTAGCCCCGAATCATCCGAGCGACGTTGTCTTTTACTCTTAAACTTTTTTTGGACTCCTGAAGCACCGGCATCCACCGGCCCCGGCTCCGTGGAGGCCATATCCTTTCCTTTATCCCCAAGATTGATAGTAGGATTCCCAATCAATCTTCTATCCAAATTGTTTATGCGATCCTGGAAAGGCTTCCTAACCGCATCATACTGCCCAGTACGCTGAGGGGGCCGAGGAGGTCTTGTGACCATGATCCAATCACCATGGGTCACCTGCGGTTGGTAATCACCAGTGACTGCAGCCGGGCTTGTAGCCAATTTAATAGTATCATCCTGAACCGAAGGTAGAGGATTAGCACCCGTATCCATCTTGTCCACAAAATCAGGAGCAGAATCTTCCACAGAAGGTAATGTATCTCCATCATTATTAGGGTTTCCTAAATTCTCTCCAACTCCCTCCAACCATACTGCTGCATCCTCAGACGGGTTGTTGTTAGGCGGTGGCGCCGGAGAGCTTGCCGCGGGAGCAGCAGCCGATCCGTCCCCATGCGAACACTCTCCCAAATCAAAGTGGAATCTACCACACGTCGTGCATATATGGTGAAGCCCCTCGTATGCCACATTCTGCCAACAATCATTAACCATGACCCTCCCAATAACCGGCTTGCTGAGATCAATTTCTACACAAACTCGGCCATAACGAGCCCGTGTCAGATCCTTAGAATTTGCATCAACTTTCAAGGGTTTGCCAACCATGGTCGCAATGAGTAGCAACATCTCTTCCTCAAAAAATATCGGGTCAAGGTCAGGGAATCGAATCCATTTGGATGTTTTGGTAATGATACCGGTTGTAGCATAGCATATGTATCCTTTGACCATGGTGCCACCGCCAAATGGTGGTCGAAGATCGACCATGGTCCATCAAAAAGTGCATGGCGTCGGTCCTCAGCAGACGCAAATTTGACAAGGAAGTATCCTCTGCTACCATCCACCACCCTCATATGGCCTTTAGGTTTCCACAATGCAGTCAACCTGGTTTGCATAACCGATAAACCAATACGTTTACCCAGCGGGGGTACAACTGGAGAATCCAAAAAAGGCAGGCTTAGTCGATTAATAGCGGCTTCAGGAATTTGGATTCTCGGCAAAAGAGGATTTCCATCCACATTGTCAAAGGATACCAATTCACTGTATGGTACGTTTGAAACCGGCGGAGTTGAATCAAGGAACAGACGGGGAATTACGATGTCTCGAAACGATGGTTTGTCTGGCGGTACGCTGGGATACGGCGGCATCAGCTGCGTGGGGGAACCGGGAGAAAACGGGAGCGACATCGAGAGAAAACCTAATCCGATAAAATAATTTCCGTTGTGAAATAGTATTTTTCCCTGTGGATAAGAGGAAGAATCCTGTTTTTTCTATATATTTAAAATACTCAAGATCTAAATTATTCTTGGTACTTAATTGGAGAAGAAATATTATTATTTCATAAAGTATTCAGGCATCCTCGTCAATATCATTTTCATTTCCATTGTTTTCACAAATACAAGTATATACATTTCCAACCTGTTACTGCACAACCCTTTAGAGTGTTTTGCGTATATACACATCATATAAAACAATTCTCTCATCACATTCATCACATATAGTAATATTTTTCTTATCACATATTCTTTCATATTGCACAATATTTCTCCCATCACAAATTAAAAGATTATTTATCCATCACTTGTACCAAAAAAAAATATTGAAGAAGGGAGAAAGAACAAGAACTGAATTGAAAGAACCGGGAGGATTACAAAATTGAACTGGAATGAAATTACAATGCTTGAATTAAAGAAAGCTGTAAATAATGGACTTACGGAAAGAGAAATGAATTTAAAAAAAGCAGGAAATTGCATAAATCGATAAAAAGATAAACTCAAAGTTAAGAAAGAAAATAATGAAGTCTGGATTTGAGAGTTGAAGTTGGGATCCTTGATGTTGCTGCTGAATCTTATATTTATAGGCGGGAGGTCTTCAACTGCTACTAGACTCTTGACATGTTCTCCACCACTTGATTGTGCCTTCATGATTCTTTTGGCGACAACTTGTTGTAGCCGCCCAAGCCAGTCTTCTTTTACATCCTTAGGCCGAATAATGGACCGGACAATTTAATTGGGCTAAAAACTAATGCTATGTCAACACCATCACACGAAACACTTCTCTTACCAAATATATGAAGTCTGCACATGCAATTGTATGCACTCAATCCTCACTCACATATATTACTTCCTTTCTCTATTCATGTCCCACCATTACTTGGTAGTAGAACTGTCCTGTTGACATTGTGCCTACTGTCAAGTTTTTGTATTGCACATATGAACATTCTATAATAATAAATTTTATTCAGAAGTAAATATAAAAAACGTTAACTAAAAAATATATTAAATTAATATATTTTTTTTAAGATCCGAAGCCAGTATAAAAAATAAAAAATAAAAAATACGAAGTAAAAAAGAGAAAGCAGGAAAAAAGAATAAGAGCCGAACTAGTCTAGTATATGGGAAACCACACGCCGGAAGCATCCGCCGCCAAGTCCCCTAAAATGAAATCCGAAGGGAAAGCCCATGTGGTATAAAACTCTTACTTCGACACCCTATGCTTAGCCAACTGATCAGCAACTTTGTTTCCTTCACGGAGAACACAGAAGAAATTACAAGTATGGAAGGAGCGCTTGAGCCCCTCATTGCGAAAGAGAATCGCATCCAAAGGGTGGAACTAATTTCTAGAGTTCAAAAAACCGATGGTCGTGCGGGAGTCAGAGTATACAGTGACCATACTCTTACCCAGACGAGCAGCATAGTTGAGGCCCTCAGCCATGGCCGATAACTCTGCAATAGTGTTAGAAGAAATGCCAAGGTATACACAACCCCCACAAAGCCAATGGCCAAGATGATCACGGACCACAAATCCAAAGCCATAATGAACGGGGTTGCCATCAGAAATACTGTCCACATGAAAATAGTCCCAGAAGCCCCCTGCATATTCCAATGAATAAGCCTAGTGTGACCGTCCATAGCTATTTTATACATCCGAGCATAATCAAAGTCATCCACCATATTGCCAATGTCTTTAAGAGTCTGCCACAAAGATTTACGTTTGTCCCTAAAGATCCTTTCATTGCGCCCAATCCATATGGCCCAAAGAGTAGCCAGAAATTTGTTCCCGAAAAACCAAAACATGCCTTGGAGAAACATCCTAATATCAGCCTTCGGAATGTCACAACAATCAGTCGGGATGCAAATACCCATCCGCCGCCAAACCACTCTGACCTTGGGGCACTCAAACAAACAATGAGACCAAGTTTCAACACAATCACCACAAAAGATGCATAGCGGAGAAGTGGCCATCTGTCGATAGTGGTGAAGACTATTGGTATGAAGGGCATCATGAGACATCAACCACAAGATCTTCTTTGGAAGCTCGGTGGACCATAGCCAATTCCAACCAGAAGAAAGATTGTTGTTGGAGACAATGAAGTAGAATGCGGATTTGACACAATGAATCCCAGAGGGGCTGCCCTTCCATATCCAAAGATCACATTCAGACGGATGGATAGGCGTAGGCGGGGCAACGATGATTTCCTGAAGCAAAGCTGCAGGAATAGGAGAATAAATTCCATTCCAGTCCCACTTGCCATTTAAAACAACGTCTTTCACTTTGAGCTCAAGGTCTTGGGTAGTGACTGTAACACCCCGGATTTGATAACCCAGGCCGGGATGCCACCGCCACATCTCTCTAGCAAGACACGGATTCTCCGAGCTTGTCAAAGAGATGCAAGGCTATAGGTATTGCAAAAAGGTTTAAAAACAAGTCCGGATTCTATTGAAAAATAATTATAAGTATCATCCACACATATAGTAGTAGTAATAATATATCGCAGCAGAAAAATGTAAAGTGGGCCGACATGGCCAAAACTCGGGATTTACATGCCCGTTATGCAAGTATCATAAAAAGCAATAAAACAATGTTTAATAATTCCATCCCCCAAATGCACATGCTATGCATTATCTCCGTACTCTGAAAGAAAGAGAAAAACAACAATTTTTATCAGTATATAAGATACTGAGTAAGTCGATCCTCACATAGCAATAAAGGGATTTAATTAGATAATTAAAAATTCCACTCCTAACATGCATTCACAAAATTTAAAGGAAATAATATTTTAATTGTGTACTTGAACATGTATTTAATCCACAATAACAATTTAGTCATGATATGGGATTTAAAGACATAATTTAAATGCATAATTTAAAGACATGCATAAATAAATAAATACTTAAAAATATTAAATGTTTTATTTCCCCGTTACGTAACCATTTCTCAGTGTTTTGTATAGCCGGTGATCCGGCGGCCGCAGTCGTTTCGTAAGTATCTCGTTTAGCCGGTGATCCGGCGGCCGCAGCCGTATCTGCCATACCCAGTACCACTCCGGAGCCTCGGGAAATCCATACGGACAACCCGAGAGAGTAAGCCATGTATATCCCGCCGATTGGCGTAATATCTCATCAAATTCTCTCGTCCATTATAGGCCCGAAGAGAAAGGCTAGAGGGGCACCCTGCAGAGCACTCACCCTCCACCTAAGTATCTCATGTATCGTTTAGATTTAATGTATCGGGGTTTTTCAAAAGTATAGATGTATCGTATTTCAAATCTTTGATCGTTCGTTTCGAAATTTCAAAATCCTTCGATTTAAAAGTAACTTGGCGTCACAGTTTACGCCTTTTCAATTTAAAAATTCGGTTTAAGTCTGAAAAATCTGAATATTTCACAGTCTATGCAAAACACCCTAACGAACAACTTTCGTGTTTTAACTTTCTCGAAATAAATTGAGGAAACATGTCAAAAATCGAGTTTAAGGCGAAAACAGTTTACTGTCCCGAAGCAGATTTGTCACAGTTCGGAAAATTGGCTTTTTGACATATCAAATGGACTCCAAAAATTCTGAAATTTTAAACACATATACTAGACATGAGTATCTACAACTTTCATTTAGATTGCAAAGATCAAATCGGACTACAAAATATAGAAACAGACTCACTAAGTTCGGACATGTTCATAGGCAGATTTCAAACACGTTTTGTCAAAACAGTTTCTTTTCGATGCGATTTAAAATAGCAGACGTTAACGAAAATGTCTGAAATTTTTACACAACCTAGATTTATGTGTTAGGATTAAAAGTCTAGTTTTGGGTTTCCCGGATTGAATCCTCGAAATATGAGTTTTAGACAGATTTCAAAAACTGCGCGTATTGGGGTTTTTAATTTCGATTTTTACGTTTCGTCGCATTACGACTATACCGGACGCCCCTAAACCACCCGTATTGATATGGAAGGCTCAACTTACTGTGGTTGTGTTCTTGAGTCGTCCTAGGGTCGCTCGGCTTGTCCAAAAACACTACGAACGGATCCTTGCACACGTTCTCTTCCTCCTTCGATCACGAACGTGATTACAAGTCCAATATTCGAAAGTTAGATTAAAAATTGGAGATAAAAACGAGTAGATGAATCTGGATACTTCTTACGAACGATCTAAGGGGTGTAAACCTTGATCTACACGTTCCTATGGTCGTCGATGGTTGCCGGAAGTCGCCGGAAGTTCGTCGGAAGTTCGTCGGGAGAGTGTTTTGGCTTGGGAGAGTTTGGGGAGAGTGGAGGGAGTTTTGTGACTGATGAAAGGGTGGGGAGGCAGCCCTAAGTCGCCCTAAAAGCTTTCCCCTCGACCAAAATCTTCTTTCCATAGTCGGGGGGTCGAATTATGGTAAGAAATCGCCGAAAACGCGCAACTTGCCCAATTCTGGGGAGCCACGCGGGGTTGGCGCGCCTTTTGGCCAAACCCCGCCCGGCCAGCGCGCGGTCCCCGCCTGGACTGCGGTCCGGGCGGGTCCGTGCGATCCGATCCGTCGGGTCTTTTTCTCCCCTCTTTCGGACTTCTATCCTTCCACGTTTTCGCGCTCGATTTTCCGGGTCATTTTCGGATTGTGCTTCTCATCATAAATTTATTCCGACTCGATTCGATTTCACGTGTTCGGGTTCGTCGGGTTCTAGATCGTCCTCTTTTGACTTCCGTGCATTTCCGATTTTACGGGCTCTCGGAAACAAAACTTTCTTTCCTATTGGATTAATTCCTATTTTTATATTCTAAAATTTACGGGTATTACAGTCTACCCCCCTTAAGAACCAACTTCGTCCTCGAAGTTGCGCTTCATCCTCTCGCGAGTTCGGGAATTGTTTGATTAAGCGATTGTATTATTGTGTGTCGTTGTTTGTTATTATTTGACTGAACCCAGAATTGAAATTTCCGAGTTGCCTACGTACCCCGTGAAGGGATCAAGTCATTACGTAGTTCAAAACAATTTGAATTTGTTTATTTGGGGTACAAAGTATTCGTATAAAATATCCGGAAATATTCGGGTCGTCACATCCTCCCCCTCTTAAGATTACAGTTATGCCCCCATAACTGTTGTTGCATTGTCTTGGAATAGGGTTGGGTAACGATCCTTCATGTCTGTCTCTAGCTCCCACGTTGCCGTCTCGGCTTCGTGGTTAGACCAAAGAACCTTAACCATTCTCACAGTCTTATTCCTTGTTACCCTCTCCTTCTTGTCGAGTATTCGCACCGGAATTTCTTCGTAGCTTAAGTCATCGTCCAGCTCAATTTCCTCCGGTTGGAGTACGTGGGTCGGATCATGGACGTATTTCTTCAGTTGTGAGACGTGGAACACGTCGTGGACACGAGCAAATTGTGGCGGTAATGCTAGTCGGTATGCAAGATTCCCCACTCTTTCTAGGATCTCGTATGGTCCTATGTACCGTGGGCTCAATTTTCCCCGCTTGCCAAAGCGCATCACACCCTTCATCGGTGATACCTTTAACATGACCTTATCGCCTATTTGGAATTCCAAATCTTGCCGTCTCACGTCGGCATAGCTCTTTTGTCGGTCTTGCGCGGCTCTCATCTTTCCTTGGATTATTTTGACTTGTTGAGCCATGTCCTCAACAAGTTGCTGTCCAATTACCATAGTCCTCTCGCCCTCTTCCCAGCTCAATGGGCTTCGGCATTTGCGTCCATACAGTGCCTCGAAAGGTGCCATGCCAATGCTAGCATGGTAGCTGTTGTTGTAGGAAAATTCAATCAAGGGTAAGTGATTTTCCCAACTTCCTTTAAACTCTAATACGCATGCCCTCAGCATGTCTTCCAAAGTTTGGATCGTTCTTTTCGTTTGTCCATCCGTCATGGGGTGGAACGCGGTACTCATCTTTATCTTCGTACCGAGGGCTTCTTGTAGTTTTGTCCAAAAATGTTAGACGAATCTACTGTCTCTGTCCGAGATGATGTCATGTGGTACTCCATGTCGTCGTACCACGTTGTCGACATATGCCCTTGCCAATTGGTCCATGGACCAGGTATCCTTCATAGGGATAAATATGGCAACTTTTATCAACCTATCCACGATCACCCAGATTTTATTCATCCCCTTCGGTGAACGTGGTAGTCCCGAAACGAAATCCATTGAAATGCTATCCCATTTCCAACTTGGGATTTCCAATGGTTGCATTAATCCTAGGGGTTTCTGTCGTACAGCCTTGATCTTCTGGCAGGTAAGGCATCTTGCCACAAACTCGGCTATTTCTCTCTTCATGTTCGGCCACCAATAGTTCTTCTTTATGTCCTTGTACAGCTTGTCGCCTCCGGGATGGACCGAGTATGGGGTATTATGGCCTTCCTCCATCACTTTTTGCTTCAGGTCCTCGCATTTTCGCGGTATGCACCACCTTCCCCTGAAGCGGATGCTTCCGTCCTCATGAATTTTAAAATCCATTGCCTTTCCTTCAGCAATGCTCTTCCTAATTTCCTCCAGCTTTTCATCACCCGGTTGTGCTAGTCGTATTTCATCGAGTATGGTAGATCCCGCTACCATCGTGTTGACGACCTCACTTACTTCGCCAGAGTGTACCAACTCCAGACTTAATTTCGCCAAGTCTCTGTACAACTCGGCCGGTACCACAAGTGAATTCACCACGTGTTGAGTTTTTCGACTCAAGGCATCGGCCACGACGTTGGCTTTTCCTTCGTGATACGCGATTTCCAGGTCGTAATCCTTAATCAGTTCCAACCATCTTCTTTGCCTCAAATTCAGCTCTTTTTGCGTGAATATATACTTGAGGCTCTTATGGTCGGTGAACATCCGACACTTTCGCCCATAGAGGTAGTGCCTCCATATCTTCAGAGCGAACACGACCGCGGCTAGCTCCAAGTCGTGCGTCGGATCGTTCTCTTCGTGTGGCTTTAGTTGACGTGATGCGTATGCTATAACCCTTTGATCTTGCATTAGCACGCATCCCAATCCTTCCTTCAAGGCGTCGCTGTACACCTCGAAGTCTCCATCCCCCGACGGTAATGCCAACACCGGCACTGTGGTAAGTCGTTTCTTCAATTCTTGGAATGTGGAATCACACTCACTGGTCCAGTCGTATTTCGCCCCTTTCTTTAGCAGCTGTGTCAATGGGCGAGCGCTCTTTGAGAAATCCTTCACAAACCTGCGGTAGTATCCCGCCAATCCGAGAAAACTTCTTATCTCGGTTGGATTCTTTGGTGGCACCCATTCGGTCACTGTCGAGATCTTTGCTGGGTCTACTGCCACTCCGTTGGCGGATACGATATGTCCCAGAAATGCCACTTCTTTTAGCCAGAAGTCGCATTTGGACAGCTTGCCATACAGCAGATTTACTCGTAAGATCCCTAACACTTTGTGTAAGTGTTCGGAATGTTCTTCTTCGCTTTTCGAGTAGATCAGGATGTCATCTATGAACACCACTACGCATTGATCTAATAGTTCTTGAAACACGTTATTCATGAGATTCATGAACATCGCTGGGGCGTTCGTCAGCCCGAATGATAGCACCGTGAATTTGTAGTGCCCGTAGCGAGTTCTGAACGCCGTCTTTGGGATATCCTTTTCGGCGATCCTTAACTGGTGATATCCTGATCGCAAGTCGACCTTTGAAAATACTGAAGCTCCCTTCAGTTGGTCGAACAAATCCTCGATTCTGGGCAACGGGTACTTGTTCTTGACTGTGACTTGGTTAAGCCCTCTATAATCGATGCATAGTCGTAGACCTCCATCTTTCTTCTTAACGAATAAGACCGGGGCTCCCCATGGGGACGTGCTCGGCCTTATGTAGCCCTTCTCTAGCAACTCCTCGAGTTGTTCCTTTAGCTCCTTCATTTCTAGCGGCGCCATACGGTAAGGAGCCTTTGAGACAGGCTCCGTTCCCGGGATAAGATCTATGGTGAATTCCAGATCTCTCTCAGGCGGCATGCCGGGGATGTCTTCCGGAAATACATCCGGGTATTCTCTCACCACCGGAATGTTATCCACCTTGACCTCTTCGGCCTCAAGGTTATGAATGTAGCATGCGTATAATGCGTAACCCTTGCGCATTAAGCTACATAGTTTAAGGGCGTTAACTATCTTGGTAGACTTCTTAGGGGGCTGGGAGTAAAAGATGACTCTCCTTCCCCTACTCTTTGACAACGTGATCTTTTGTTTTTGGCAATCGATCACGGCTTTATATTGGGTTAGCCAATCCATCCCTAGTATGACGTCAAAATCCTTTAGATCGAATTCTACCAAGTTCGCGAAAAACTCTACGTTCTTTATAACTATCGGAATTCCGTTATATCGCTTAGAGCATGATACTACCTCTCCCGATGGAAGTTGAATTCCTAAGTTAATCAATTCGCACTTAGGTAGATCTAGTCCAGGTAAGACTTTAGATGATATTATCGAACAACTAGCTCCTGAGTCAAACAGAACTCTACGGGGTGTACTTAAGACATGGAACGTACCTCCCATTACGTCCCCCTGCATAGGCACATCTGCCTCATTGATGACATTCAACCGCCCCATTGGACGTCCCGGATTGCCTTGCTGATCCCGGTTCGGGTTCTGATTCTGTTGTTGATTTGGATTCTGTGGAGGACGTTGATTTTGATTGAGATTCTGGTTTTGAGGGGGTCTATACCCCTGGTTGTTTCCATTCCGCCCATCTTGGTTGCGAGGCTGAGTTGGCCCCGTGCCTAAGTCCTCCCTTTTGGTGATGTTTTCCAGTCGCGTGCGGCACTCATTCGCCATGTGGCCGATGCGACCACACCTGTAGCAGGCGCCCTGTTGGGGGCACCCTCTGGCCAAATGAGGCCTGCCGCATCTCGGGCAAGGTGGCACCGGGTTACCCCGGAAAAGGGTTCTATCATCATATCCTCTGTTGTTGTTTTGAGGGGGTCTGTTCAGATCTCCCCGAAAGTTGTTCCCTACAGCATTGTTACCGGAACGGTTGTCTCTACTCCTCTTATCCTGTCCCTGAGATCCTCGACTGGGTTCTCCGCTCACTTTCCTTTTCAGTTGTTGCACCCTTGCAACAGCTACCGCACGATCATACACCGACTGCAGGTCTGGGTATTGGACGCCAGTGATCACTTCCCGTATAGTCAAGTTTAGCCCCATTTCAAATTTCTGTGCCTTCTCCGCATCTGTCGGCACGAGTCTCGGTGCGAAACGCACCAATTCCTTGAAACGGGTGTAGTATTCCTGGACTGTTTGCCCTCCTTGTTTCAGAGATAGGAACTCCTCGTACATGGCTGACTTTGTGCTCATGGGATAAAAGCGATCCCTGATCAGATCCATGAATTCTTCCCAAGAATAGGGTTCCTCGTCCTCGGCTAACTTATCTTGCATGGCACGCCACCAGTCATCCGCCTCCCCTCCGAGATAGTACGATGCCACAGGCACCTTCTCGCCAATTGGGCACTTCACCGCGTTTAGTAGCTTGTCGAATGTTCGGATCCATTCTTCAAGTTTAGCCGGGTCCTCTTCTCCGGCGTAGTTCGACGGACGATATGAGTTCACCATAGCTAAGTAGTTAATGCGGGCCTCAGGTGGAGGTACCGCAGCGGCCTGGCCTTGGTTCACATGCGCGTTCCCTATCGCAATGAGAACCTCTTCTAGAGTGCGTAGGCGCGCGTCCATGTTGTTTGGCATAGGGTTTGCCGGCTCCTCTTGAGCGTGTAACCCTTCGCCGGGTATAGGCCTTTCTGGTTGCATAGGGGTTTCGTTGGTGTTTGGAGTAGTGGGCTGGGCGCGTGGTCTGCCTCTCGGTGCCATGCTGTCGCAAGAACAAGAGAGTTTAGATTCTTTTTGTTGGAGTATTATAAAATGCTTATAAAATAATTTAATTAAATAAATGACGATATTAACAGGTATTAGTCTACTGGAACCTGTTAGTATAGGTTGTTGGGATTTAGCGTATCGTTTGTTGTTATTTGGGGTTGGTCCTACTTGCTGTTTTGTTTTTGTTTTGTTTCGTTTTGTTTTGTTTTGTTTTGTTTTGTTTTGTTTTTTTTTTTTTTTGAACAGTAACCTGTTCAGGGTTTTTTTTGAGACCCTAGGGTTCAGGGTGTTGGGGTTTAGGGTTGGAGATACCCTTGTTCGATGATTATCTCCATATAATGTATATATGTATATATATTTACATATTTAGGTTATTTATTACTACTTGTATTTTTGTTTAGTTGTTATCTATAGGTCATTATTATTATTACCTTGTTCATTTGTTTGATCGGGTTTTAACAAGGTATTCGAAGAGAAATAATTTAATTAAAATGTAAGGAATACTTTAAATATACTTGTATAAAATAAATGCTTGTTGATTTATTACTCAAGAGAAAATTTTTCAGTTGATTACAAGCATTCGTAACAGGAATGAAATAGTAGTGCTGGTACTAGTTTGAAAAAAAAAAAAGGAACATAGATAGTAGTGCATCAGTATGGGCTCCAAGTCTAGAGAGCATGGGTAGGTGCATCCTCGATGGGATCGTCTCCGTCGCTGGGTATGTCAATCGGTGCTGCAGCATTAGGGTGAGGTCCCGGGTTCTGAAGGACCCTCCGTCAATCTCGTTGGCTAAGGTAGTCAACTCCCAGGCTACGTTCCCTATTTGTTCCTCCAAGTCATCACCCTTGTCTTGGAGTTGAGCCACTTGGGCTTGGAGCTGCGTGACTTGATTTTGCAGCTGGGTTATGTTATGATGATCGGTCTCCCTAAGATGCCCCAGATGGGCCACATGGCCCTCTAGCTGTCCTACTCGAGTCTTGAAATAATTGATATGTTGTTGGGACTCTAAGTACGCGTTAGTCAGTTTCACCATCAAGTTGACCATGTTCGTGTTGGGTTCGGCCATCTAATGTCAGCAAGGGAGGTTAGAGTCAGGACATGTTTCGAATAAAAGTCAAGATGTGCAGGAATTCAAATCTATATGAATATGCACATGCAATCCCCCCGAAATTAATTTAATGTCTTTTAAATTTTTTTTGCTTAACAGCCAAAATAGGCTAGGAAATAATGTCTTTTAAATTTAAAATTTATCATGGTTTAAGTAATTAAAAAAAATTGGGCCTCTATATTGGCCAAAAGTAATAATTTGGACTTAAGAAGTAAAAACATGGGTGTTTGGGCCGAAATGGTTGGGCTTAAAATAAATATTTATCGGGTCCAAATAATTTAACCCCCTTTGGGTTCAAAATCTTATACTAAATGGATAGAAAAATTTTTGGCTCAAATTTTGGGCTAAAATAATAACACTAGTAGTCTTAAAAATAATAATGATAATAATAAATTTAAAAATAATACTTAGTTCAAAATATTTTAAAATAATAATAATAGTAGCTTTAAAATATTCCGGACTCTGATACCAACTTGTAACACCCCGGATTTGATAACCCAGGCCGGGATGCCACCGCCACATCTCTCTAGCAAGACACGGATTCTCCGAGCTTGCCAAAGAGATGCAAGGCTATAGGTATTGCAAAAAGGTTTAAAAACAAGTCCGGATTCTATTGAAAAATAATAATAAGTATCATCCACACATATAGTAGTAGTAATAATATATCGCAGCGGAAAAATGTAAAGTGGGCCGACATGGCCAAAACTCGGGATTTACATGCCCGTTATGCAAGTATCATAAAAAACAATAAAACAATGTTTAATAATTCCATCCCCCAAATGCACATGCTATGCATTATCTCCGTACTCTGAAAGAAAGAGAAAAACAACAATTTTTATCAGTATATAAGATACTGAGTAAGTCGATCCTAACATAGCAATAAAGGGATTTAATTAGATAATTAAAAATTCCACTCCTAACATGCATTCACAAAATTTAAAGGAAATAATATTTTAATTGTGTACTTGAACATGTATTTAATCCACAATAACAATTTAGTCATGATATGGGATTTAAAGACATAATTTAAATGCATAATTTAAAGACATGCATAAATAAATAAATACTTAAAAATATTAAATGTTTTATTTCCCCGTTACGTAACCATTTCTCAGTGTTTTGTATAGCCGGTGATCCGGCGGCCGCAGCCGTTTCGTAAGTATCTCGTTTAGCCGGTGATCCGGCGGCCGCAGCCGTATCTGCCATACCCAGTACCACTCCGGAGCCTCGGGAAATTCATACGGACAACACGAGAGAGTAGACCATGTATCTCCAGCCGATTGGCGTAATATCTCATCAAATTCTCTCGTCCATTATAGGCCCGAAGAGAAAGGCTAGAGGGGCACCCTGCAGAGCACTCACCCTCCACCTAAGTATCTCATGTATCGTTTAGATTTAATGTATCGGGGTTTTTGAAAAGTATAGATGTATCGTATTTCAAATCTTTGATCGTTCGTTTCGAAATTTCAAAATCCTTCGATTTAAAAGTAACTTGGCGTCACAGTTTACGCCTTTTCAATTTAAAAATTCGGTTTAAGTCCAAAATATCTGAAAATTTCACAGTCTATGCAAAAACCCTAACGAACAACTTTCGTGTTTTAACTTTCTCGAAATAAATTGAGGAAACATGTCAAAAATCGAGTTAAGGCGAAAACAGTTTACTGTCCCGAAGCAGATTTGTCACAGTTCGGAACATTGGCTTTTTGACATATCAAATGGACTCCAAAAATTCTGAAATTTTAAGCATATATACTAGACATGATTATCTACAACTTTCGTTTAGATTGCAAAGATCAAATCGGACTACAAAATATAAAAACATACTCACTAAGTTCGGACATGTTCATAGGCAGATTTCAAACACGTTTTGTCAAAATAGTTTATTTTCGATGCGATTTAAAATAGCAAACGTTAACGAAAATGTCTGAAATTTTTACACAACCTAGATTTATGTGTTAGGATTAAAAGTCTAGTTTTGGGTTTCCCGGATTGAATCCTCGAAATATGAGTTTTAGACAGATTTCAAAAACTGCGCGTATTGGGGTTTTTAATTTCGGTTTTTACGTTTCGTCGCATTACGACTATACCGGACGCCCCTAAACCACCCGTATTGATATGGAAGGTTCAACTTACTGTGGTTGTGTTCTTGAGTCGTCCTAGGGTCGCTCGGCTTGTCCAAAAACACTACGAACGGATCCTTGCACACGTTCTCTTCCTCCTTCAATCACGAACGTGATTACAAGTCCAATATTCGAAAGTTAGATTAAAAATTGGAGATAAAAACGAGTAGATGAATCTGGATAGTTCTTACCAACGATCTAAGGGGTGTAAACCTTGATCTACACGTTCCTATGGTCGTCGATGGTTGCCGGAAGTCGCCGGAAGTTCGTCGGAAGTTCGTCAGGAGAGTGTTTTGGCTTGGGAGAGTTTGGGGAGAGTGGAGGGAGTTTTGTGACTGATGAAAGGGTGGGGAGGCAGCCCTAAGTCGCCCTAAAAGCTTTCCCCTCTACCAAAATCTTCTTTCCATAGTCGGGGGGTCGAATTATGGTAAGAAATCGCCGAAAACGCGCAACTTGCCCAATTCTGGGGAGCCACGCGGGGTTGGCGCGCCTTTTGGCCAAACCCCGCCCGGCCAGCGCGCGGTCCCCGCCTGGACTGCGGTCCGGGCGGGTCCGTGCGATCCGATCCGTCGGGTCTTTTTCTCCCCTCTTTCGGACTTCTATCCTTCCACGTTTTCGCGCTCGATTTTCCGGGTCATTTTCGGATTGTGCTTCTCATCATAAATTTATTCCGACTCGATTTGATTTCACGTGTTCGGGTTCGTCGGGTTCTAGATCGTCGTCTTTTGACTTCCGTGCATTTCCGATTTTATGGGCTCTCGTAAACAAAACTTTCTTTCCTATTGGATTAATTCCTATTTTTATATTCTAAAATTTACGGGTATTACAGTGACATCAGGAATGAGGGGGCCAATTGGTTATCATGCCACCCATTTGAAAACCAAATGGACAACGATTCGTCCCCCAAGCGAAGCTCAAAACCATTGCGTAAGTATAGAAGCAACTTACTAAGAGTCTTCAAAAGATTGGAGAGACCCGAGTATGGATGAGAGGAGAGAAAATTAGCATAATTAAATTAATGTATTAAACATTCAGATGTAAACATAAATTACGGATCTTAAATAATAAAGGCCAAAACTAATTAGGGCCCAAATCGCATATAAGGTCCAATATCAAGACTTGAACGGTGAATATAGTCAGGAGCAACCATGGACCCTAAGAAAAGTCATCCCGAGCAAGCCGTTAGTTCTTAATAAAGGCGTAGCCCGAAGATAGCAAGCTCGAGCAACAAAATTGCCTGAGCAATGCCATCCAAGATAGATGATTCCGGCAAAGTAAATTCAACTTGATCCCAAGAAAGGAAGGATCCCGATCATCGCAGAAGTCCGCACCAAAGGAAAGGAAAGGCGTGTAGAGATTCACATTCGAACAAGACCCGACTCATCCCAAAAGGTGTATTTTCGTAAAAAGGCACCAACACTTGTATAAATAGGCATCTCCGAAACTAGACAAGGCGTTCCAACACCACTCAAAGTCTTTACATTTTTACAATGTCTATTTTATTTAAAGTTTTTCCTCTTCCATTTACATCTTATTTTAATGCTTTCCGCATTTACATTCCTTGATCAATATCCGTTTAACACTTGCCAACAGTGGTGGGTGTGTACGGTATAACGAAAAAATTTCGTCGTACCGTAACCATACTCGTAACCGTACCGAAATTCACGGTATGAAACATTTTATATCGATGTCGTACCGAAATTTTTGGTATGCCGAAGATGGGTATACCGAAAACTTCGGTATGAAATATTTCCATACCGTTGTCATACCGACATTTCGGTAAATTCGATATATACCGATATATCGAACTTTTGGTACATAGCGATATACTGGTATCACGGTATACACCAACATACTGAATATTCGCTACATACCGACATATCGGTATTGTGGTATATACTGACATATCAAACATTCGCTACATACCCACGTACATGTATTGCGGTATATACCGGTATCACGGTATATACCGACATACCGAACAATCGGTACTACCGGCATACCAATACCGCGGTATATACTGAAGTTCGGTACGGCAACAGTATATTGCGGTATCAAAAAATTTATACCGTTACCGTACCGAAATCTTACAGCACGGTATGATACCATACCTAAAATTACGGTATACCGAAAATTTCGGTATTCTCGGTGTTTTTTCAGTGTGGTATGTGCGGTATATGGTATATTTGATATTTTTCCCCAGCCCTACTTGCCAAAAATTTATTTCATTTAAAATATTAAATTTGTTAACGGCGTATATAGGATGAGGTGTCAGGCTCTTTCATTTTTTTTAAGGCTTTGATTAGGGTGCGAAGACCCATGTCTCTTGATGTACTGTGGCACATCCAAGCCATTTATGAAATGTTGAAATCAATGGCTAAGATTAATACAAAGGGTACTATTGTAATTTCAATAAGATCCAAATGATCTCATTTCATTTTTCTCAATTCTAATGCTCGTACTTCTCTCTCCCTCATAATCTACTTTTTCTTTTTGGAATTTCTAAAATTTGATAGGTTATTTAGATTACTTGTATCGAGTATGTAGATTTTCATATAAAGAACGTCAAAATCTGAGTTCATTTGAGAAAATTAGAGTTATTTGAAGTTCACCGCGATTTTAAAAAACGTAGCCTTTACAGTTCTGCGACAGTGGCTTTGCAATTCAGCGACGAGAGCTTTACAATTCGACAACATAGAGTACGCATTTCAGCGACATAACCTATACAACATAGTTTTGTAACAAACTTCAAATGGCTCTAACTTTTTCAAATGAGCTTGAATTTGGACATTCTTTATATAAAAATCTATCTAGTCAACGCAAGGAATTCAAATATCCTATCAAATTTTATAAAGCCTAAACAGATAAATATCATATTTTCAAAATAATGAGAATAAGATACCATTTCCTTTAAAAATCTGGTATTTATCTATTTGTAATTTCAAAACTTTGTAGGAAATTTAGATTTCTTGCATCGAGTAGGTGGATTTTCATATAAAGAATGTCAAAATCCGAGTTCTTTTGAGAAAGTTCGAGCCATTTGAAGTTAATTGCGATTTTCAGAAACACAGCACTTACATTTCAGCGACGGTGGCTATGTAATTCAGTCATGGAGGCTTTATAATTCAACAACGGAGCCTTTACAATTTAGCGACATAGCTTATGCATTTCAGCGATGTGGCCTATATAACAAAGTTTATGTGACAAACTTCAAATGGCTCTAACTTTATCAAATGTCCTCAGAGTTGGACGTTCTTTATATGAAAATCTATCTACTCAATGCAAGAAATTTAAATATCCTATCAGATTTTAGAAAGTTTAAACATATACATATCATATTTTCAAAACAATGAGCATAAGATATCTTTTCTTTCGAAAATTTGGTATTTTATCTATTTTGAATTTCCAAAATTTGATGGGAAATTTAGATTCTTTGCATCGATTAGGTAGATTTTCATATAAAGAACGTCAAAATCCGAGTTCGTTTGAGAAAGTTAGAGCCATTTGAAGTTCAATACGATTTTGAGAAACACATCCTTTACATTTCAGCGACGGGGGCTATGTAATTCAGCGACGGAGCCTTTACAATTCAGGGGCAGAGACTTTATAATTCAGCGACATAGCATATGTATTTCAGCACTTTTATGTAACAACCCTACCCCGGGCTGGGCCTGCAGACCATGCACCCCAACCCCTCCCCATGTGTGCGTCCAGGCCTCCCGCCAAGCACCCCATGGTGGGTTGTTGGGAGTGGGATTTGAACACCCAACCTCTCTTTAACAACTCCCTAAAGGTAAGGTTGTTAACCATGTGGGCTGCGACGTAGTCTATACAACAATATTGTATATGACAAACTTCAAATGGCTCTTACTTTCTCAAATGAGTTCCGATTTGGACGTTCTTTATATAAAAATCTATCTACTCGATGCAAGGAATCTAAATATTCTATCATATTTTAGAAATCAAAATAGCCAAATAGAAAATTATGAGGAATAACTGCTAGTGAAAGAGATAAATAAAGATAATTTCTCTAGTATTATGTCATGAATTATGTCGGAAGAGAGCTAACTTATGCAAATTTTTTTTATGATCTTAATTTAAGGATAGAAATCACTAAATTGATTTTTTGAATGATTTTATTACTAAAGATATGATTACTTATGCTTGATAATTCTATCCTTTTTATTTTATAGCCATTGGATATTTTTGTATGGTTGAAATAATTTATCTTGATGTACTACCATTCACCATTACATTGATAGTACCATAACCGTTCTTTTTTTGAAGCCCTTTCCCAACGGGAGGGAAGGTAGTAATGTGGTATAGTTAAACACTTAAATGTTTGGGTATTTAATTATTGGGGGAAGAATAAAGTAGGAAATTGGATATCAAATTTGATACACAATATTTCACATTAAAAGTTGTGTCCAGCCGCTTTTTTTCAAGAAAAGAGAAATTTATCGGCCTAATTGCTATCAAGATGGCAATCACTACTCATTCTTTTTTATTCTTTTGGCATAGGGGGAAAGATCACTGTGGCCTGTCAGTAATTTGCAGTGATTTTTCTGCCCGCCGCTTTACGGAAGTTAGTTTTTTACCCGAAAAGACTGAAAACCCTTTGGCCCGGATGCTTGGCCCGGCCCGGGCCAAGTGTAATCCAGACTTATCCAAATTATTTTTGATTAGAGGTGCTTGGCCCGGAAGAATTATGCTTGGCTCGTCCGGGCCAAGCTGTAGAAGGACCGGGCCAAGTAGAAATGGATAACTTGGCCCGTGCCTTTTGCTTGGCCCGTGTCCTTTTGCTTGGCCCGCGCCTTAATTTATCCGGGCCAAGCCCATTTGCATTTTTTTCTTTTGTGCTTGGCCCGGGTATTTAATGCTTGGCCCGGGTATTTTAACTCTAGGCCCGCAAATTTTAATGTCCGGGCCAAGCCCATTTCCATTTCTTTTCTTTTAAAATTTATAGATTTATCCGGGCCAAGCCCATTCCCATTCTTCCGGGCCAAGCACCCGCGAATTTTAATTCTTTTTAATGTCCTATATAAATATGTAACACCCCGATTTTTGGTCACCCAGGTCGGGGTGTCACCGCCACACCTCCCTAGCAAGACACGGTTTCTCCGAGCTCACTAAAGAGATGCAAGGCTATGGTTTTTCAGAATTTAAAACATTCAAACAGCCCATTCATATATAATTTAAAAATAATACATCAAGTTGCAGCGGAAAATAATATTTACATATATGTATCGCAGCAGAATTTAAATATAGGGCCAACATGGCCTAATCACGGGTTAAAGAGGCTCGTTCATGCAAGATCTAGTCTAACACAAAAATTCAAAATAATATATCATCCCAAACTTCTCGTGTATGCATATGACGATGCATAATTCTCAACTCTGAAAGAAAAAGAAATAAAAATGGTTTGGTCAGCAAAAACTTGCTGAGTAAGTTAACACAAACATGATTATGAGGTTTCAAAGCCTTTAATTAAATTTAGTAAAAACATGTTTATAGGTAATATACAATTTAATTCATTCATCCACTAATAATTAAATGGCATGATTCTAAACACGGATTTCCACATGAGCATAATTCAATTTGAATATGTTTATTTATTTATTCGGAATACATATCGTCAAAAATAAATGTCTATCTTACGGGGTATTACATCCTCTCCCCCTTAGGACTTCAGTTATGTCCCCATAACTGCCTACTTATTATTCTCTTCCTTGATCTCCTTGTTGAGGGTTTACCAATTCTATCCTCTTCTCAATCGTCTCCTCACGAACATTACATTCCCTAATCATGTGGTCTTCCCCACCACATCTATAACAAGTCCCGCGCCTTGGGCACTCGCGCACCAGATGGGCTTGGTGGCACTGTAGGCAACGTGGTACGACTGTACGACGTATGCCATTTCTCCCATTATAGAAATCCTTATTCTCGTTCCTATCTTGTCCATCGTTATTGCTCCGATTCTTCTTCTCAAATCCTTGCGAGTCCCTGCTCGACTCCCCATTTTCCTTACGCTTCAGTTGCTGGACTCGATCAATTGCTACAGCTCGATCATAAACCGTCTGCAGGTTTGTGAATTGTCCTACTGCAAGTATCTCCCGGATACTAAGGTTCAGACCCATCTCGAACTTCTGAGCCTTGTCAGAGTCGGTTGGTACTATCCTCGTAGCAAATCGTACCAACTCCTTAAACCGGGTGTAATACTCCTGCACCGTCCGTCCCTCTTGCTTCAGTGATAAAAACTCTTCGTACATTGCCGCCTTGGTGCTCATGGGGTAGAAGCGGTCCCTTAGATCATCCTTAAGTTTAGCCCACGAATAAGCTTCTTCAGCTTCCTCTAAATTCCTTTGGAGGTCTTGCCACCACTCATCGGCTTCGCCTCCTAAGTAGTAGGTTGCTACTCGTGTCTTTGCCTCATCAGGACATTTGATAGCATCCAAGAGCTTATCAAATGTATGGATCCACCCCTCTAGTTTGGCGGGATCCTCCTGCCCATGGTAGTGTGGTGGTTGATAGGGATTCACCAACGCTAGATAGTTGGGTTGAGCTACGGGTGGAGGTACTGTTCGTGTCCTATGCACCTCGGCATTTCCTAATGCTACTAGGACTTCCTCCATAGTCCTTAGACGCTCTTCCATGTTGTTGGGTGTAGGAGGCACTTGTTCTTCTAGGTTCTGAGGACTTCCACTGGTGTTGGACGTGTTGGGGAGGTTAGCGTCTGTGCCATTTGGACTAACCTTCCTCGGTTTCCTCCTAGGTGCCATTTTCTGTTATAACGTATATAGATTAGCTTATCTTGGTTTAGATAGATCGCTCGAACAAGACGTTTCGTAAATTTCTAATTTTAAATTTTCGGATTTGTTGTTTGGGAATCCAACAAAATTCCTGGAATAGAGAGTGTTTTAATAAAGCTTGATTTTTATTGTTTCAAATAAGGAAATTTTCTAATTTGTACAAGGATAGGAATGGCTAAGGCCGAGAATTCGTAGGTGTGCGCTTAGATGAACGCGATCTAGAACTAAGGCAACATCAGTCTCTAGTGAGCGTTTCTAATTTGATGTCAAGCGTCTAAGTCATCTAGTACAAGCAAAAGATCTAAGTTAATATTCGCCCAGATTCTAGGTTAACTTCGCCAAGATTCTAAGTTAAAATTCGCCAAGATTCTAAGTTAAAATTCGCCAAGATTCTAAGTTCTCTACATAAAAGAGATGCAATATGCAAATGCGAATGATTATTTCCCCCCAAAAAAATAATACTATATATATATTTTTTCCATGGGTTTTAAAATAAAAATTTCTCTATGGAAATAATACTTAGAAATTTAAAATAATAGTTAAAATATTAATAGTAGTTTAAACATAATAATGGTTTAAAAATAATAGTTTAAAAATAGCCGGGCTCTGATACCAACTTGTAACACCCCGATTTTTGGTCACCCAAGTCGGGGTGTCACCGCCACACCTCCCTAGCAAGACACGGTTTCTCCGAGCTCACTAAAGAGATGCAAGGCTATGGTTTTTTCAGAATTTAAAACATTCAAACAGCCCATTCATATATAATTTAAAAATAATACATCAAGTTGCAGCGGAAAATAATATTTACATATATGTATCGCAACGGAATTTAAATATAGGGCCAACATGGCCTAATCACGGGTTAAACAGGCTCGTTCATGCAAGATCTAGTCTAACACAAAAATTCAAAATAATATATCATCCCAAACTTCCCGTGTATGCATATGACGATGCATAATTCTCAACTCTGAAAGAAAAAGAAATAAAAATGGTTTGGTCAGCAAAAACTTGCTGAGTAAGTTAACACAAACATGATTATGAGGTTTCAAAGCCTTTAATTAAATTTAGTAAAAACATGCTTATAGGTAATATACAATTTAATTCATTCATCCACTAATAATTAAATGGCATGATTCTAAACACGGATTTCCACATGAGCATATTTCAAATTCCATGGTAAAATAATCGCAAGGCATAATTTAAAGGCACAATTTAAATAAGGAAAATATTCAAGTATTTCAGAATTTCACTCTTCTTCTTTTATTCGATATAATCTAGTATAATTTGATCTTGGGGAATCGAACCCGCAAGAAAACAGACAATCGCCCTTGGGGAATCGAACCCGCAAGAACTCACATACATCCTAGGGAATCGAACCCGTAGGAATCAACACATATTCTGGGGAATCGAACCCGCATGAAAACATACACCCTGGGGAATCGAACCCGCAAGACTTAACACAGACATCCTGGGGAATCGAACCCGCAAGGACACAGACGCCCTTGGGGAATCGAACCCGCAAGATCAAAACAATTTTCACAAATTTCACACGTTTCAACATATAACTTCACTAGTCGCTGTTTTGCTCCAAAAATATTTAAAAATTCATTTGAAGCCGGATCATTCTAAAAATTTACCGGTAACTCCGAAACACAGAGTTGAACAAGTTTCATGTTTTATGTTTTTCAATCCGAGATACGGAAGTAGGTGAAAAACGTCAATCTTTAACAGGATATTAATCTGTCCGAAATTTCAACATCAGTTTCAAGATTTCAAGATCTACCATAGCAAACTAACTTCAAATTTGATGAAATGTTACAGAGATCATCTTAAGTCATTTATCTACAACTTTCATGTTCGGCCAAAGATCTAAATCGGTCTGGAACCTATGTCAAAAACGTCATCAAGTTCGAAACTAATTCTGTTCAAGTTTCTCGATTTCGGTACGAACGCAGATCGGATCGGCTCAGGTTCGGAGGTTCAAATCTTAACGAAAATTTCTAAAATTTTACAGAGATGTTCTAAAATCATAGATCTACAATTCTTATGTTCAACGCCAATCCTAGATCGGTCTGGATCTAAGCTAAAAATCACCAACAAGTTCGAACTAAAATTCTGTCAGGAATTCCAAGATCCAGATTTGATGCTGTTCGGTTTTGGGTCAGTTTCAGGTCTCAAATCAACATGAAAAATTCCGAAAATTTTATAGGAGATAGATCTAAGTCTTAGAAACGTTTTTTATGTTTTAAGTTTTCTTGTTTGAACAGGTTTAAGAGTTCTAAAAATTCGTGCACAGCCGTTGCGCCTTTAAGATTTCATGTTGACAGATTTTTACGTTCTTGGTTTAAATCATTAGATCGGGTGTATTCTAAATTCTCCCAAAACCATAGTAAGGTTAACTTACTGATTTGTGTACATCCGGGATGTCTATTTCGAAGGCGTGGCTTCCAGTTCACCGTTTCTCCTCTCCGTTCGTCGGGTTCCTCGTTCTAGATCCGATTCGGGGTGTAAAGAGAAGAGAAACGAGGTTAGAATCCGTTTTCGGATTGAAACGAACAAAGATTATTCAGACTAGGGCTTACCACACATTGGAGATCTCCCAATTTTTGTCCAACAGCCGCTGTCTCGGTCTCTTGGTGCCTCTGTTGACTCCGGGATTACTACTTTTATGTTTAGAGAGTGTCGTAGGGTTTTGAAAAGGGTTTAGGGTCTCCGAGGGGATTTATTTATAGATAGCTAAGTCCTAGGGCGTCCAAAATCTGACCCTAAGGGTCTTGAGTCGAGAGACGTTCAACCGAAAGTCGAAAAATCCGCGTTCGGGCGAGAGATTCACGCAACGGGCGAATCTGTCTTCTGGCGCGGGGTTGGCACGCCTTTTCCCCCATTAGCGCGCGGTCAGCGCGCGACGAACGCCTGGACTTCGGTCCGGGCGGGTCGTGCGATCCGTCGTGCTTTTCCGCCTCTCTTTCGGGTTTCTATCCCTCTATGCTCTCGGATTCCAATTTCCGGACTCTCTTCGAGTTCCTATTTCGTGTCGTTATTTCCTTCGGATCTTAAACTTACGTTTTGGCTCGAATTCTCGAGTTCATTTATATCGGGGTTCCCGTGTAATGACTTATTTATCTTTAATTTCTTTTGTTTAATTAAATCTCTTTTAATTAATTTCATTTCTCATTTCTTCTATATTTATTTATTTATTGTATTTATATATTTATTGTATTTATTCATTTATTTATTTATTTTATGTTGGAAAATTCTCAGGTATTATAAAAAAATATATATATATATATATATTAAATCATTAGTAAATAACTCATCATAAATTTAATCGGGTGTCTCCATTTTAAATTTTTAATTTTTGTAGATATTTATATTTTTTAATTTATTAATTTTTTCGTATTTATTAATTTATTCATTATAGATTTTATGTGTTTGAAATATATGAAATTTTTAATTTATATTAACGTTCACTCTTAAATATATTTTAAAGATTTGAAATTTAAAATTGTGCATTTTTTATTTTATCTGTATAATTTTGTATTTTTCAATTTACTAAGTTTAAATTTTTGCATTTAATTATTTATTCATTATATATTTTTAATTTTTGAAATATATATAATTTTCAATTTATAGGAAAATCCCACAATGTTCATTTTAAAAAATATTTGAAAGATTTGAAATTTGGAATTTTACATTTTATTTTTATCTATTTTGAATTATATTACTTTGCATTCTTTATTTTATCTATTTTAGTTTTTATTATTTTCCATTTTTTATTTTATTTATTTTAGATTTTAATCCTGAATTTATTATTTATTTATACATTTTCAGTTTTTATACCATTTGATTATTAGGGATTTCAACTTTATCCGTCGGGTCGGGTAACCCGTCGGGTAATCGGGTATTGTAACGCCCCAAAAATTTTAAACCAATTTTTGCTGGCGTAACTGCCGTGTTACCTCACTTAAACTATTGGCCAATCAATTTAAGTTCAATAACACGAAGCCTTGTAATCAGAAAATCCAACAGAGAATAACAATAGAATAACAGAGTAAGCAACAGAACGTGTCTATCACGTAATCATCAAATTCGGCTACAAGCCACATACAGTACCTCACCTCGGTACTCACGTTAACCTATCCAAATACCAAGTATACAGGGGAATACAAAACAACGGTTCTCAAAATAATCCAAACAGTCAGATAATGCTCTGAAATACAAGCTAGTCACAACTAGATAATATAGAGTCTAATACAGCAACTCAGTCAAGACATATCAATGCAATCCTATAAGATCACTCAGCCCCAAACCCATCTCCATGATCATGCTCTGCGTTCTCCCCGGGAGTATCTATAAGAAAGACAAAATGCAAGGTGTCAGTACATAAAGTACTGAGCAAGAGTAGGAAAAGCTGGGAAACAGGGAACAAGATTTTAAAGGGTTATTAACAGTTTATAGAATTGCATAATTAAACTAATAATTAAACATCACACCGTCCCATACCGGTGCTTCAACCACGTCACACTGCAAAACAATAATAAGATGAATGATGGATGATGAGATGAATGGTTTGACCTAAAGTGTCTATCTACCCTAAATGCAGCACATAAGTATGTCTAGCGCGCATCCTAATACCATGGTCGGCATTCTTCCCCATTAAGGCTCCACCTCACCTTAATGGTCGGAAGAGATACCTACAGTGCCCCCGCCGCGAGCACTACATGCATAAAGGGTCAAGTGGACTTACGGAGTGGCATCCCCAAGGATCGAACCACATCTAGCGGGTATTGGCCCAGAGCATCTCGCTCTCGAAAGCCTACATGCCCAGAACATAGTTCTCGAAAGCATAACCAACAATCATCACAATAAACATGCCCATGATAATCAAATAATCAAGCTTGCCCAGTTAACACTCGAAAGCATAGACATGATATTTGTATCCTCGAAAGCATAAAGTCACAAATCACAATAATGTCAAACACATGCCCAATCTCATGATTCGGAAGCATAATAGATTAATTCCCATGTCCCAAGACTAAGATTTAGATTCCGGGTTAGCCAAACCCCACATATCGGCTCGCAACTCTGTTACAAGAGTTATGTTCAATGCTCATTCGAATTCCCTAGTTTCTAAGGCATAGAAGATCTCACAAGGTCAATACCAACAATCATAATTGAGTACCAACAATGATCATACCATTATAAGATATTTTTCGAAGCCTAGAAACGAGTAAGAAACGATAAAATACGAAAGGGAACGAAAAATGGAAGAAAACAGCGAATCGACACGCAGGGGAAACCCTCGGGTTATAAGTTCCTATTTTAAATTTTTGAAGGAGTCATTATCTGTGAATTCTGATTGCATATTTGAAATCCTTGTTTCGAGTAGGGTCAGATTCATATATGGTTTGCGAAAATCGGATTAGAAACGAGTAAGTTAGAGCCGATTCAAGTTTGTGAGTTTTTTGGTGCACAGGAGGCGCGAATTGTGGCGCTCCAAGTCCCTTTTGGGCGCCGCAAAGGCATTGCGGCGCCCAAACTGGGCACCAACACAGCAGAGGCGCCACAGTGGCGCTCCGGGCTAGTTTTAGGCACCACCAAGGTATTGTGGCGCCTAAACTGAAGACTTCAAGGGCTGGGGCGCCGTAGTGGCGCTCTGGACCACTTTTAGGTGCCGCATAGGCTATGTGGCGCCTCTGAAGCTTCAGCAGAGACATGATATCGCGATTTGCACCCTTTTCTTCCAATCTTCCCCTACAATAAGCTAAATCCTACTCTTGCCTTGGATTTTGATGCCCCAAAGTCTTCAATCTCGGTTTCCAAGCTTCTCCAAACACCAAGGCAAGCTACATTACAAGAATTTAAACTCCAATTCATCAACAATCCTTCCAAAACATAAACACTCAACCAAAGCATCATCTTCCAACAATAAATCCAACATGCACCATAAAACAAACCTAAAATCAGAATTTGAGCTAGGTATTAGTTACCTTGAGTTCAACTCCAAGTCTATCACTCAATTCCAAGTAAGACCAAGCATCCTCCAAGCTCAACTACAAGATTTGAAGAAAAACCCCCAATTTTCGTCACTACCAAAACAGCCCCCATAAATCCATCCTCAAGCCAAGAAAACAAGGAATAGGTGAAGAAAACTTCCTACCTAAGGTTATAGGTCAAGTTCCCTCTTCGATTCCACGTTCAAACCTTCAATTTCTCAAGAATTGAAAGAACCCTAGCTATGGGAAGTGAAGGTGACGGGAATGAGGGTTGGGTTTTGGTGAGAAATGAGACTCCCACCCCAAACACCCGATTTTTAACATCCTAATTGGGTCTGGGTCGGGTCATAAGGTGTGGGTCGGGTTGCACCACTTGTCTTGACCACATTGCACCCATTTGAGCACTTGACTCTTATTCTCTTGTATGTTTGAACCCACTTATCCTCCCACTTCATTAAAATCATACTTACAAATTGTCCATAAGATAAACCCTTTGTTAATTAACCACAATTAATTAAATTAATCATGTGTTAATTAAATCGGGGTGTTACAATCCCTCCCCCTTGGGATCATTCGTCCTCAAATGCAAGAATATGGATTAGGTAGGTTACCTCATTGATTTGGAGTCAAACCCAATTCAGCAATATCGCTCTAACATACTGTGCTCGGTCTCCCAAGTGGCATCTTCAACTCCGTTTCTAGACCAGAGTACTTTCACCATCTTGATCAACTTGTTGCGAAGTACTTTCTCTTTGGTATTCAGAATCGCCCCGGGATATTCCTCATATTCCAAACTCTCATCCAATCCCACTTCATCCGGTTGGATGATCTTGTCGGGCTCAGAGACGTATTTCCTCAATCATGACACGTGAAAGACATTGTGCACGTTCCCCACCTCAGTTGGCAAGTCCAAACGATAGGCCACCTTCCCAACTTTCTTGATGATCTCGAAGGGACCTATAAACTGGGGACTCAATTTCCCTTTCTTCCCAAATCGTCTCACACTCTGCATCGGTGAGACTCTCAAAAGTGCCCAATCACCACAGCAAACTCAATGTCCCTCCTTGATAAGTCTGCATAACTCTTCTGACGGTCCTGAGCTTCCTTCATTCTGTCTCTGATCACCCGCACAATTTCAGTGGTTTGTTCAATAAGCTCGGGACCCATCACCACTCGCTCTGAAGGGTCACTCCAGCACAAGGGTGTTCTGCATTTCCTTCCGTATAAGGTCTCGAAAGGAGCTATACGGATATTCACGTGGTAACTGTTTGTTGTAGGAGAACTCCACCAAGGATAGATGTTCCTCCCACGTCCCCTGAAAGTCCATAGCACAAGCCCTCAACATATCTTCCAATGTTCTGATGGTCATTTCTGTCTGCTCATCAGTCTGAGGGTGCCACGCCGTGCTCATACAACTCTGAGTACCAAAAGCTGCTTGAAATTTCTTCCAAAATCTAGACAGGAATCTGGAATCCCTGTCTGAAATGATCCCCCACGGCACACCAAACCGTCTAACCACATGTTGGACGTAAGTACCCGTCAAATATTGCATACTCCAATTCAACCTCATAGGTACAAACACCGCGCTCTTGGTCAGTCGGTCTAAAACCACCCAAATGGTGTCCAACCTGTTCTGTATCCTAGGCAATCCAGTGACAAAATCCATAGCAATAGATTCCCATTTCCACATGGGAACCTCCAAAGGTTGCAATAACCCCGAAGGTCGCATGTGTTCTGCCTTAACCTTCTGACAAGTAGGGCACTTAGACACAAACTCAGCAACTTCCTTCTTCATGCCCTTCCACCAGTAATTCTGTCTCAAGCCTTTGTACATCTTCACTGCTCCCAGGTGTACAAAGTAAGATGTACAATGTGCTTCCTCCATCATTTTCCTCCTTCTCCAATTCTGCCTCAAAAGCCAAGGGAGGGTAATAGTGTGCAGCGTGTGTCCCTTCTTGCTGAGTGCATCAACCACACGGCTCGCCTTTCCTTCAATGTACTGAATGCTTGTGTCATACCGCAGGAACTCCAAGCATCTTCGCTGTCTCCCACTCATCTTATCTGCATTGTAGAGACACTTAAGATTCTTGTGACCCGAACAAATTTGACACTTAGCTCTATAAAGATAATGCCTCCAAATCTTCAATGCATGCACGACCGCTTCCGTCCCCAGGTCGTGAGTCGGTCAATTTAGTTTATGAGGCTTCAATTGCCTAGAGGCATGTGCAATCATCTTGACATTTTGCATAAGCACGCTTCCAAATCCTCGATGAGAAGCATCGTTGTATACTTCATATTCTCCATATTCATCGGCAACACCAAAACTGGAGTTTCTGTCACATTTTCCTTCAATAGGTCAAACACCTCCTTGCAATCCTCGCTCCACTGAAAAGGTACATCTTTCCTCAACAACTGAGTCAGGGGTCTAGCAATACTTGCGAACCCTCAATGAACCTCCTGTAGTATCCTATTAACCCAAGGAAACTACGTACCTCACTGATATTAGTGGGTGGATCCCACTCCAACACTGCTTCCACCTTAGCTAGATCCATAGCAATTCCTTCTTCAGAAATGATATGTCCAAGGAAAGCCACCTTATACGGCCAGATTCACACTTTGAAAGCTTGGCTTACGACTTACGCTCTCTGAGCACCTACAAAATTATTCAGAGATGCTCCTTATGCGTCTGTAAATCGGGAGAGTATACCAAGATACCATCGATGAAAATAACTACGCACACGTCCTGCCATGGTCTGAACACACAGTGCATCAAGTTCATGAAGCCCGCTTGTGCATAGGTCAATTCGAACGGTATCACCGTAACCTCCAAATAACCATAACGTGTTCGGAAGGATATTCTCTCGCGGTCTCTTTTCGCTATTCGAATCTGACGATATTCGAATCTTCAATCAGTCTTAGAAGATGCAGAATCGCCCTTCAACTGATCAAACAAGTCGTCGATCCCCGGTATTGGATACCGGTTCTTGACCGTCACATGATTAAGTCCATGGTAATCGATGCACATCCACAACTCCCATCCTTCTTCTTCACAAAGATTACCAGTGCTCCCCAAGGTGAACCATTTGGTTGTATGTATCCTTAATCAAGTAACTCCTTAAGCTTATCCTTCAACTCCCTCGATTCTACAGGAGCCATAAGATAAGGAGTCTTGGCAAACAGCATTGCGCTTGGCACCAAACCTATGGCAACTCTACCTCCCGCGTATCTCATCGGAATTACATCGGAAGATCCTGAGATGATAGGAATTAGTGACACTGCTGGTCTTGGTGTAGGTGGTATGATCTCGTGCACATAGCAGATATGCGCCGGGTACCCCGTTCTGTTTTAATACCGCAAAAGACACGAAGGATACAACTCGAACATTAGAGTAATAGATCACTTCCTCACCTTCTTGATTGACGAAAGATATTCTTGGTACTCTGAGATCAACCTCGCCTTGTACTTGGACAGCAATCCATTTCCAGTATGAGATCGGAATCCGCCAAGTCTAGCACCACAAGATCAGTGTTGAACTCTCGAATCCTTTATAGTTATATGTGCATTCGGTCCTATCCGTCGACTTCGTAATATATCACCAGATGGTAATGACATAGAAAGATGATAAGTCATCAAAGGTCCCATCCAGTGTTAGGATATAATATCCGAGGATATAAGAACACGATGCCCGAGTTTAGCATGTCGTCAACTAGTATAGTACCTACACATTGAACAATATGTGGCACTATCCATATAATGACTTCCAATAATACAACATGCTCCACTTAGCGCTAATAATATTATGAACTGCCATGTCCCCACTTGCTCCAAAGTGAGGAACTCCCTCCTCTTGACATCCATCATCTGAGGGATTTAGAATGAGATCACAAGGCATAGCAGATCGCCTCCCAAGTGAATCTTGATCTCTTCACAAACTCATTCTCACAAGTTCGCCACCAATGTAGCGCTGAATCCACAAGATGCCTATTGGGATGAATTGGATCGACTCTCTGTCCCTGATTAATATTCTGCAGAACTGATAACATCTGTGGCTTAATCTGAATGAATCGAAAGGCATAGGCCTTAGTGGCAGTGGCGGTGAAACTGGTTCGTCCTTAAGGTGAAGTCCCTCATCAACTCCCAACAGTTCATCCGAATGAAGGCCCTTCTCTTTAGTGAGGTCATTCTTTCACCGACATTATACTGCCCATCGTCACAAATTATTGGTCCCGAATTTCTATGAGGCCTTTCTCGCATCTCGGTTCCAACTCTGCGTGACAGTATCATGTACTCAAACATAACAAACCATTGAGTAACATTCGGTAATGGTACCGAATATCAATTAAGTAAATATAGATCTCCCGGGATATCCTTATGGATTGATCGTGGTTTGGCTCACAAACCAAAACTCAATGCCATAAGGTACACAGTTATCCCAAAAATAATGCAACGCAACAGGAATATAAGTATAATCAAATGCAAATCCTATACTACATGCATTCCCCCACACACCTCACCACATGCTTGTGTCAAAATTCTAAGCACATAAGAGCACACATGGCTCTGATACCAACATGTAACGCCCCAAAAATTTTGAACCAATTTTTGCTGGCGTAACTGCCGTGTTACCTCACTTAAACTGTTGGCCAATCAACTTAAGTTCAATAACACGAAGCCTTGTAATCAGAAAATCCAATAGAGAATAACAATAGAGTAACAGAGTAAGCAACAGAACGTGTCTATCACGTAATCATCAAATTCGGCTACTAGCCACATACAGTACCTCACCTCGGTACTCACGTTAACCTATCCAAATACCAAGTATACAGGGGAATACAAAACAACGGTTCTCAAAATAATCCAAACAGTCAGATAATGCTCTGAAATACAAGCTAGTCACAACTAGATAACATAAAGTCTAATACAGCAACTCAGTCAAGACATATCAATGCAATCCTATAAGATCACTCAGCCCCAAACCCATCTCCATGATCATGCTCTGCGTTCTCCCCGGGAGTATCTATAAGAAAGACAAAATGCAAGGTGTCAGTACATAAAGTACTGAGCAAGAGTAGGAAAAGCTGGGAAACAGGGAACAAGATTTTAAAGGGTTATTAACAGTTTATAGAATTGCATAATTAAACTAATAATTAAACATCACACCGTCCCATACTGGTGCTTCAACCACGTCACACTGCAAAACAATAATAAGATGAATGATGGATGATGAGATGAATGGTTTGACCTAAAGTGTCTATCTACCCTAAATGCAGCACATAAGTATGTCTAGCGCGCATCCTAATACCATGGTCGGCATTCTTCCCCATTAAGGCTCCACTTCACCTTAATGGTCGGAAGAGATACCTACAGTGCCCCCGCCGCGAGCACTACATGCATAAAGGGTCAAGTGGACTTACGGAGTGGCATCCCCAAGGATCGAACCACATCTAGCGGGTATTGGCCCAGAGCATCTCGCTCTCGAAAGCCTACATGCCCAGAACATAGTTCTCGAAAGCATAACCAACAATCATCACAATAAACATGCCCATGATAATCAAATAATCAAGCTTGCCCAGTTAACACTCGAAAGCATAGACATGATATTTGTATCCTCGAAAGCATAAAGTCACAAATCACAATAATGTCAAACACATGCCCAATCTCATGATTCGGAAGCATAATAGATTAATTCCCATGTCCCAAGACTAAGATTTAGATTCCGGGTTAGCCAAACCCCACATATCGGCTCGCAACTCTGTTACAAGAGTTATGTTCAATGCTCATTCGAATTCCCTAGTTTCTAAGGCATAGAAGATCTCACAAGGTCAATACCAACAATCATAATTGAGTACCAACAATGATCATACCATTATAAGATATTTTTCGAAGCCTAGAAACGAATAAGAAACGATAAAATACGAAAGGGAACGAAAAATGGAAGAAAACAGCGAATCGACACGCAGGGGAAACCCTCGGGTTATAAGTTCCTATTTTAAATTTTTGAAGGAATCATTATCTCTGAATTCCGATTGCATATTTGAAATCCTTGTTTCGAGTAGGGCCAGATTCATATATGGTTTGCGAAAATCGAATTAGAAACGAGTAAGTTAGAGCCGATTCAAGTTTGTGAGTTTTTTGGTGCACAGGAGGCGCGAATTGTGGCGCTCCAAGTCCCTTTTGGGCGCCGCAAAGGCATTGCGGCGCCCAAACTGGGCACCAACACAGCAGAGGCGCCACAGTGGCGCTCCGGGCTAGTTTTAGGCGCCTCCAAGGCATTATGGCGCCTAAACTGAAGACTTCAAGGGCTGGGGCGCCGTAGTGGCGCTCTGGACCACTTTTAGGCGCCGCATAGGCTATGTGGCGCCTCTGAAGCTTCAGCAGAGACATGATATCGCGATTTGCACCCTTTTCTTCCAATTTTCCCCCACAATAAGCTAAATCCTACTCTTGCCTTGGATTTTGATGCCCCAAAGTCTTCAATCTCGGTTTCCAAGCTTCTCCAAACACCAAGGCAAGCTACATTACAAGAAATCAAACTCCAATTCATCAACAATCCTTCCAAAACATAAACACTCAACCAAAGCATCATCTTCCAACAATAAATCCAACATGCACCATAAAACAAACCTAAAATCAGAATTTGAGCTAGGTATTAGTTACCTTGAGTTCAACTACAAGTCTATCACTCAATTCCAAGTAAGACCAAGCATCCTCCAAGCTCAACTACAAGATTTGAAGAAAAACCCCCAATTTTCGTCACTACCAAAACAGCCCCCATAAATCCATCCTCAAGCCAAGAAAACAAGGAATAGGTGAAGAAAACTTCCTACCTAAGGTTATAGGTCAAGTTCCCTCTTCGATTCCACGTTCAAACCTTCAATTTCTCAAGAATTGAAAGAACCCTAGCTATGGGAAGTGAAGGTGACGGGAATGAGGGTTGGGTTTTGGTGAGAAATGAGACTCCCACCCCAAACACCCGATTTTTAACATCCTAATTGGGTCCGGGTAAGGTCATAAGGTGTGGGTCGGGTTGCACCACTTGTCTTGACCACATTGCACCCATTTGAGCACTTGACTCTTATTCTCTTGTATGTTTGAACCCACTTATCCTCCCACTTCATTAAAATCATACTTACAAATTGTCCATAAGATAAACCCTTTGTTAATTAACCACAATTAATTAAATTAATTATGTATTAATTAAATCGGGGTATTACAGGTATCGGGCATGGGTATGGTAGAAATAATCGGGTAACAGGTAGGTTATTACATGAAACCGAAATAAATCATATCGGATTCTGGTAGGGTATGGATTTCATATATTACCCGATTACCCTGCCCGATACCCGATTAAATATATGTTTATTTATTTATCTATATATATATACTTATTTATTTTTATATATTTCAAATCTCTTAGCATTTGAGATTTGACAATAAAAAGATTTATGAATTTTAAATTTAGTTTTCGTGCAATAGTGAAGGTTTTATTTATTTTTTATGGTAAAAAATAATTCTTTTTCTTTATGAAAGTTGGGTCGGGCAGATTCGATTAACCATGTAACATTTAAGATTTCGAGTACCCGTTTACCCGCAGATAATCCACATACCCGACGGGTATTACCCGAATCCTACCCGATGTTTAATTTTAGGGTAATAGGGTAGGGTAATTATATTTCGGGTAGTGAGTGGAGGTGACCTATCCGTACCCTACCCTACCCGTTTACATCCCTAATGATTATTATGACATAAATAGACATTTTCAGATTTTGCAACATATGTTTATTATGACGAGGTTCTGCACTAATAACTAAAATTATGTTGAGTTTATGTTTTAATATGATATCATATTGTAATGCCAGTAGTTTTGTGTATGTTTGATTTCAATTATGGTTATATTTTTTTTGGTATAGTAAACGATGTCATCAATATGTACATTGCACATCATATTTATTTATTAATGTTAATGATATATTAACGTGTATATGACAATTGAAATTTTTATGTTTTTAAAAGATATTTAATTTTTAATTTATATAGAGTTTCCACAATTTTCAGTTTTTAAAATATTTGAAGTTTCAAATTTATATGAAATCTATAGTGTATATATGAAATTTAAATTATTAAGAGATAGATTAATGAATATATGGAAAAGATTCGTACATATTAATTAATGTATATATAGGTCACGTTTCCGCAAAAATATGTCACTGCTCCGAAAATTAATATATAATTATATATTTACTAAAAATAATACTAACTGTAGTAGTAGTAGTACTAATCTACTATATATCTATAGATCTATATATCTATATATCTATATATAATCTAAAACAAAATAGTTTTACACACACACATTCCCGCCCAAAATTTTCCCCCTCACAAAAACCACTTTTTCACACTCTCTCACACACACTGAAATATTTACCGCACTGCCACTGGACCGTGCTCCACCTCGCTGATTATTACAAACTTGCCCCGGACCATGCTCCAACAATTCCTATATCTCATTTATCTCATTCTCCTATAAATATGTGTGTATTAGAATTCACTCAAAATCATATCCTTACATCCATTTAACATTTCTCTCAAGATTCCATTTAACAAATATCTCCTCACTATTTTCTAGCTTTTATTATTCAAATTCATGTTTATTTCTCCCTATTTTGCTAATATTTTTGTTCTCTTTTGTTGTTGTTTTGGTGACAGTTATTGGGAAAATGAGAGCACAAACTCTCCTTACATCCATTTAACATTTCTCTCAATGTTCCATTTAACAAATATCTCATCACCATTTTCTAGCTTTTATTATTCAAATTCATGTTTATTTCTCCCTATTTTGCTAATTTTTGTTCTCTTTTGTTGTTGTTTTGGTGACAGTTATTGGGAAAACGAGAGTACAAACTCAAATGACGAAAAGCATTTTGAAAGGATGAAGAGATATGGATTATTCATAACCATACAAGAATAAATCAATTGTTGCGACATCTTTTTCTATGTCAAATAATCGACGACTTCCCATTTCACTTCATCTTTTGAGGAAAGATTTGTTTGGCTATTGTTTTTGTGGAGATATTTGTTCCACCAAGTGTAAATAATTGGATGAATTTAGTTGTTGTAGTATTAGGTTCTCACAATATTTTGTGTTTCATTCAATAAGAGATGGTATGAAATTTGTCTATATCATTTTTATCCATTTGTTTTTCACAATCTTTGGTGTTTCATTCAACCGATTATTGTATAAAAGTTTAACACAATGCCTAGCAAAATCTATATTTTTTATAAGATAAATTTTTTATTTGAATTGAACTAATGAAAATATACTCATTTTCCACATTATTGAAATCATTCTCCAAAAAGATAAATTATTTATATTCTCTATTGAAATCAATTTATTATTTCTTCATATAAATTATTTCTATTTAATTCAAGTGATTACTTTACTTAATATGGAGGAATTATCGGATAAGATTACTTTTGAATTGGAGGAATTATCATGTAAGATTACATATCTATTACAATTATGTTGGAAAGTCCCACAATTATATAAGGTTCTTCCTATATTTTTATTAATTCAAGTGATTACTTTACTTAATGTGGAGGAATTATCCAATAAAATTACTTTGGAAATGGGAAGAAAATCGGGAAGAAAAATCAATGGATTTTTGAATTAATCAATGAAGAAAATTTTGGAAACACAATATTAAATTATAAAATGGAAACTAAATTTTAGAACATGTATTTTTTTTAAAAAAATACATAATTCAAATTAAATAATTTGAAAAAAGTTAAATTATTTCTATTCTCGATTATTATCTCAATGAAGCCCTAATTTTTAGTCAATAATCCAAAAAAGGTATAAAAATATAATATAAAGTAATCAAATCAATGATTCATTAAGATTAAATGAAATTATGAATAATTCCTTCAATAATTATTCTCATTATCGGATAAGGATTTTCCTACAAGTATATAAGGTTCTTCCTATATTTTTATTAATTCAAGTGATTTCTTTACTTAATATGGAGGAATTATCGGATAAGATTACTTTTGAAATGGGAAGAAAATCGGGAAGAAATATCATTGAATTTTTGAATTGATCAATGAAGAAAATTTTGGAAACACAATATTAAATTATAATAAAATAGAAACTAAATTTTAGAACATGTATTTTTTTAAAATACATAATTTTTAGTAAATAATTCCAAAAAGTCAAGTTATTTCTATTCTCGATTATTAGTGAAAATGAAGCCCTATTTTTTACTCAATGATCCAAATAAATGTATAAAAATAATATAAAGTAATCACATCAATGATTGATTAAGATTAAATAAAATTATGAATAATTCCTTCAATAATTATTTGCATAAACATTAATTATATTATATTCACAATTAATGTAATGATCAATGGATATTAAATAATTATTATTGAATAAAATCGGGAAGAAAATTATGGATTACAAGAATTAATCAATGAAGAAATATAATTAATGTTAACAAGTGTTAATGTGGAGGAATTATTATGGGATAAGATTGCTTTATATTTAGTTAATGGAATATTTAGTTTCCCAACTTATGGAAACTAAATATCAATGAATAAAATTTTGGAAGAAAATGGAAACACAATTAATAATTATTGTGTTAAATTATTAAAATCAGGAAGAAAAATCAATGGATTTTTGGATTGATCAATGAAGAAAATTTTGAAAACACAACATTAAATTATAAAATGGAAACTAAATTTTAGAATATGTATTATTTTTAAAAAATAAATCATTCTATATTAGTATGTTTATTATTAATTAATTTATACATATCTATTACAAGTATATAAGGATTTTCCTACAATTATATAAGGTTCTTCCTATATTTGTATTAATTCAAGTGATTACTTTACTTAATATGGAGGAATTATCGGATAAGATTACTTTTTAAAATGGGAAGACAATCGGGAAGAAATATCAATGGATTTTTGAATTGATCAATGAAGAAAATTTTGGAAACACAATATTAAATTATAACAAAATGGAAACTAAATTTTAGAATATTTGTTTTTTTTTAAATACATAATTTTTAGTAAAACATTCCAAAAAGTCAAATTATTTCTATTCTCAATTATTAGTGAAAATGAAGCCCTAATTTTTAGTCAATAATCCAAAAAAGGTATAAAAATATAATATAAAGTAATCAAATCAATGATTGATTAAGATTAAATGAAATTATGAATAATTCCTTCAATAATTATTCGTATTAACATTAATTATATTATACTATTCACAATTAATATAATGATCAATGGATATTAGATAATTATTATTGAATAAAATCGGGAAGAAAATTAGGGATTACAAGAATTATTCAATGAAGAAATGTAATTAATAATAACAAGTGATTACTTTAATTAATGTGAAGGAAGTATTATCGGATAAGATTACTTTATATTTAGTTCATTGAATATTTAGTTTCATGACCTATGAAAACTAAATATGATTGAAGAAAATTTTGGAAGAAAATGGAAACACAATATTAAATTATTGTGTTAAATTATTAAATTCTAGAAGAAAAATCAACGGATTTTTGAATTGATCAATGAAGAAAATTTTGGAAACACAATATTAAATTATAAAATAGAAACTAAAATTTAGAACATGCATTTTGTCTAAATACGTAATTTTTTGTAAATAATTCCAAAAAGGTAATTTATTTCTATTCTCGATTATTATCTCAATGAATCCCTAATTTTTAGTCAATATTACGAAAAAGATATAAAAATATAATATAAATATTGAATATTTATATAAAATATAATATAAATATTTAACTTTACAAACAATATTAACTAATATTCAATCGATGAGACTCTAAATGGGTCATTTCGCGGGTAGTGTCCCGCGGGCTTGACCCATTTAGAGCAACCTATCATAGTAAATATTATAAATTAAATATTGTATACATAAAAAATTTATAATATATATTATAAAAATTCATTTCTTTCACGATATAGATAATTTTACATTATTTTTTTTGTTATAAACAAATAAATAAAATGTGATATTATCCTTCTTACTATTTTATGTTAGTTCCTATATGTACATATGTTCCCACAATGAGATTGTCATAATACTTTTTTCATGAAATATATTAATAACTAATCCGAGCCCGGCGCATCGCGCGGCCGGGTAGTACTATTTTATATTTTCTTTAATTCAATCGTGATAACAATTTATTCTTTTGTTGAATTTTTAAATAATTAAAAAAACTTAATATTTTAGAAACATTTCTTCCCGCGCATTGCGCGGGCGGGTAATTCTAGTTATCTATAAAAAACAATATAGTCCAATTTCCCTCCACTTTCCCACCCCCTTTTTTCAACACATCATCCAACTTTTCTTCCCCAATTTCTACAACCTCACTCACATATATATATATATATATATATTGTAATATACTATTTGAATTTTTAAAATATATAAATTTTACTTCCCGTGCAATGCTAATAATAATAATAATAATAATAATAATAATAATAATAATAATAATAATAATAATAATAATAATAATAAGAGATAATAACTAAAATAGGCCACCAGAAGGAGTCATTTCCACTTTTGGGCCACCATATTTTGATTTAGGGAAATGGGTCATTGGGCTGGAATTCCGGGCCTAAATTTAGGCCATTGGGCTGGAATTCCGGGCCTAAATTTAGGCAATGATGAGGTCTAATTTGATATTTTAAAAGGTAGAAGGGTAGAAATTTTAAACTAAATAAAGTTTAGGTGTATTTTTGTCAAAAAAAATTAAGATTATAATGGCCAACCTTGATAAGTTTATAGTTATATTTTATGTTTAATTGTTTACTTTAGGCTATTATTTGTGAAAAATAAAATGATAAATGATAGTTTGATTGAATTAACACGTTTTATACCCTGTTTGGACATGCAACATGATCACTTAATATTAGAGTTTTCTTGGGTAAAAATATTGCTACAACCCCAATCTATTTATGATTACTGTAAATCGTTACTTATTGTTTATACTAATATACTCCTTATATTCTTTTGCAGTACAAATTATTTATAAAAATAGTTGTATAACAATTTACTCAGAATTTTATATACTTTTTATTTTATACTAAAATAGATGAGAATTACTGGATTAAGGATAATATGCCTAATAATTAAACTTGGATGTGCTTTAGTATTTTTTTTCCCTTTGTTTCTTTTCTTCTTTGAAAAGAAAAAAAAAATATATAGAATTTATTTAGAATAGAATGAATTTTTTGTTGGTTATTAGCCATTTTATATTAATCAATATTTTTAGGGTTAATTTAATGTTTACATCATTTTTCAATGAAATATTTTATTTAAAATATGATTATTATTATATTCCTTATATTGATGTATGATTACATTTTTTAAACCAAATAAAATTTATTTAATAATATTATAATATTAATATTTTTAAAAATATTATGTATGCAATTAAATAATTTTTATATATAGATTTGTAATAAATTATATACTACCTATTTTCAAAATATATATGAAGATTTTGTCAAGATTTTGTTATATTAAGGATAGATTATTTTCTAAATATAAATATTGATGATGTGTCCGTTGACGTATAACAGAAGCAGATTTGTAATAAATTATATACTACCTATTTTTAAAATATATATGAAGATTTTGTCAAGATTTTGTTATATTAAGGATAGATTATTTTCTAAATATAGATATTGATGATGTGTCCGTTGACGTATAATTAGTCAGCAGATTTTTTTTTACCGAAAAAAAGAAAAAAGAGAGAATTTTTTTTAAAAAAAAGCAAAAAAAGAAGAACAAAAGAAAACAAAAAAAAAAAAGAAAAAGGTAAAAAATAGAAGAAAAGGAAAAAAAAATTGTAGGAAAAGAAAAAAAGAGAAAAAATCTTTATACAAATAACTATTTATAATACAGATTATTTTGTTTATAAAATATTTATACAAAATAACAAATTTGAAGAATAGAAAAAATATAATAATAATAATAATAATAATAATAATAATAATAATAATAATAATAATAATAATAATAATAGGTAATAATTAAAATAGACCACCAGAAGAGTAATTTCCACTTTGAGCCATGATATTTTGATTTAGGGAAATAGGCCATTAGAAGGATTTCGGGCCTGAATTTAAGTCATTTCCACCTCACCGTGATCAACTGCTTCTGTTAAGTTTCGATTCGAAAATTCGGAAATGGGCAGTTACAGAAAGGTTGTGTAATACCCGAAAAAAATCCGAAATTTACGAATTTGGATTTATTTATCGAAATCGAAATAATTCCGAGAGAGTGGAATTAAATATTTCGGATAATCGCGACTCGGGATAGATGTATCGAATTATCCCAACAATCTCGGATAATTCATATTATGATTTTTAAGAGATTAAAAATCATAATATTAAAAAAAAAAAAAAAAAAAAAAAAAAAATTCGCAGGCTGGTGTCCGCGCGGTGGCCGCGCGGTGCGCGCCACCAGCACGCCACCCTGCTGTTATGAACAAAGTCATAACGCCCATGCGTTTCTTGCCATGAATTCGGTGGTGGGCGATTCCAAACGACTCCAAATTGAATTTCAAGCATTGAGGGACGTTGTGGGGTGCTTGACAATGATTATTGGGTGCATTAATACATCAACAAATCAGTTATGAGGCTATATGATCACTTGAGGGAATCCTATGAAGTCATGTGGAGTAGTGGGGGTTTTGGATGAGGGTTGAGGGAGTTAAGTCAGGGGTTATGGAGCTAAATTCGTCCCCTCACATCCCTAGCATCCTATGACAGTCATTGGGCTATTCCCCACCTCTATAAATACCCTAGTCATGCCTCCATTCCACCCATTTGCACTTAAGAAGTTTCATAGTGAGAGTGGTGAGAATTCTTGAGTTGTGCTTCACTTGGCAGAGAGTTGGACGTGTTCAAGTGATCCAATCCTTTCTTCTAAGGTTAGGTAAGAGTTCTACTTCATTTCCTTGGTCTTGGATTCGAATCCCTAGTCCTAGAATTGAGAATTTCCTCCGACAACTCCATAATAGGTGCATTCGGTAGAAGTGTTGATTGTTGGGGTCGAGTTGGACGATTTCCAGGATTCCACCAAGGGGATATTCGGTTCTAAACTCATCTCAAGTAAGTTAGTATTGTGCACGTCGATTTTTAGGAGTTTTGGTTGAGTATAACTCGAGATATAGGTTCATCTTCTCATTTGATAAAATCTGTCAAATAGGGTTTTCCTATGACCAATTTTATTGTTCTGTGAATTCGACCATGATCCGTACATTTTTAGGAGAACCTTCCAAAATGAAACTTGTTCTTAATGTCCTAAAGATGCTCTCTGTAAATTTTTATAATTTTTGGACATGTTTTGGTCACCCAAATTCGATCTGGTATTTTCTGCACATAGGTTGACAGATTTAATGTATGTATGTAGTTAGTTTTGTTGTTCGATTCACTCTTTCCTATGATCGTTTTTAGTGCTTGATGTCTTCATGAAACTTGTTCTAATATGTGTCTAGAACATCCCTGTAAAATTTCATGATTTTTGGAGCATGTATGAAATTGTTATGAATTTTTGAACTCACTGTGGTCGAATTTACTGAAGCAAGAGAAATTGAATTTCAATAGCTTTCTGAAATCGATTAAAATGACCAGTTTAGAGTCCGAATTTTGAGATGGCTATTTCTATGAAAAATGCTTATTTTGATGTTTTCTAGCTACTGTAATTTTTCCAGAATTTTTAAAAATCGTTTACTGCATTTTTAAAGGCGATTTCAGAAACTGTTATAATGGCATTTTTAATCGGTAAATGCTATTTTGATTATTCGATGAACTATGAGTCGAGTGTTACTCATTTTTGAAGAATATGGATTCTGGAAATGTGGAAATATTATGAAATGATAAAATGTGGTTTTAAAACTTTGGAAGTTTTGATCGAGTGGGATGCCCAATGTGGTGAAAATTATGTCGCCCCCTCTTTTATAGCCAAAACGGCATTGATTATTGTGATGTATGAGTCTATACTCCTAGATGTATCCGTATGGGTTATCTAGGGCTCCGGAGTGTGTCTGTATAGGGTCCGCTGCATGCACTTACCTCGTGGGTACGAGTCCCAGAGGTTGATCCCAAGGGTTCGTCCCTAGGATATGTTTGAGTCCTTGTGGGTATAAAGTCCCAAAGGTTGGTCCTGTGGGTTCGTCCCTAGGATATGTTAATGGGGTGTCCTCGATCATAACTAACATTGGTAAAATATTCGCGGAATATGTGTAAGAGATTTTAAATTAATTTATTTATTCGTCTTTTTAAATAAGTATATTATTTTTACTCGTCCTCCATTTAAATTAAAAATCCCACTTTAATATACTCTTCTGGAATTTTTAAACTTCGTTGTGCTATATATTAACTTACTCAGTACCGTTGTACTGATAAGATACGTTGTCTCTATTTTTTTTCAGATGTGGAAGATTAGCGCATGGCATTTTACCATTTGGGATGGGAATTTCCGAAGACTTGTCGCACTTAATTTTTTTTAAATTCTTTTACGAATTCTGAACTCGTGTTTGGCCCTTACTGAGCTTCCGCACTGTTTTTAAATGATACATGTTTTGCGTTACTCTGATTTAAATTCGGGCACTCCTTGATTGGTTTTAAATATTTTCAAATATTGATACAACTTAGCCTTAGCATCTTCTCAAGTGAGCTCGAAATGGTTCGCGTCTTGCTTGGGGAGGTGTGGCGGTGGCATCCCGGCCTGGGTTATCAAATCCGGGGTGTTACAAAGTGGTATCAGAGCCCGAATTATTTATTTTTAAAAGCTATTATTTTTCGGCCCAATATGGAGGCCCAAAATATTAAATATTATTTTTAAACTTTTTCACTACTATTTCCATGGAACGGAAATTTATTTTAAAACCCATGGAAAATATATGCTACAAATTATTTCGACAAGTCTCAAATCGTTACTATTATTTTCGGGGGGATGCATTTGCATACATGCATTATTTTAAAATATTCGCTGACTGTGTTAGGTAACATTCTTATTCGGCTTGACCTTGACTTAGGAGCGATAGCTTGAGGCTAATTTATCCTTGGTCTTAGATCTTGATCACATGTGCTTAGCGTACCTGTAAAGGTTTTGTTTGATTCGGGCGCAAGTTGCTCTTTAATTTCCACGAGGATTATATCTACCTTAGATTTTCCAGCGTTAAATTAGGAATTCAATTACCATCGGGCAAGGTGATATCGTGTTCGAAACGATACGATGGAATCCCGATAGTAATCAAGAACCTAGAATTCTTCGTGAATCTAGTCGAGTTTCATCTTGGGGACTTCGACGTCATCTTAGGCATGGATTTTCTGACTCAATACAAAGCCGTTATTGAGTGCCAGAAGCAGAAGATTTCCTTAGCCAAGAGTCGAGGGAAGAAGGTGGTGTATTACATGCAGCCTCCAAAGAAAAGCACTAAGGTGGTGAATGCCTTGAGGTTCTGCAATCTCATACAAAAAGGCTATCACTTATATGCATGCTATGTGCATAACCTCAAAGACGAGGAAAAGAAAAAAAGAGAAAGAACGACATAATTCCATTCGTAAATGGATGTTCCGACGTAATACTGCCAAAGCGAGAAGTCGAATTTAAGATTGATCGGGTACCTAGAATAGAGCCGGTATCCAAGGTGCCGTTCGAAGCTCTCTACGGACGCAAGTGTCTCCGTTATGTTGGGTTAAGGATGATAGTCCTGTGGTTGTAGGACTTCAGCTCATTGAGGACATGAGCCGACTAATTAAGGTAGTGCAACAAAAGATGGAAGCTGCACAAGATAGGCAAAAAGGGTTATGCCGATACAAGACGACAAGAATTGGAATTCCAAGTGGGAGGCAAGGTCTTGCTAAAGGTGTCACCGATGAAGGGGGTGATGCGATTTGGCAAATGAGAAAAGCTGAGTCCTCACTACATCGGTCCATACGAGATTTTAGACCGTGTAGGTACCTTAGCCTACCGATTGGCTCTTCCACCGGAATTATCACGGGTGCACAACGTGTTTCATGTTTCTCAGCTGAAGAAATATGTGCACGATCCAACTCACGTCTTGCAAACTGATGTGATTGAGCTGGACGATGATCTGACGTATGAGGAGTATCCGATCGAGATACTGGACGTCAAAGAAAGAGTTACAAGAAACAAGACCGTGAGAATGGTAAAAGTACTATGGTCTAATCATGGTACCGAAGAAGCGACGTGGGAATTGGAATCAGATATGAAGCAGAGGTATCCTAACCTTTTTCAACACGACTCGTGAGCAGTTATGGGGACATAACTGTAGTTCTAAGGGGGGGAGGATGTGATACCCCGCAGAGAGTCGTCACGCGCCGAGGTAAGAATCTAATTTTCAAACCTCAAATATTTTATGCGTGTCAATTATTACATGCATTACTATCAGTCCGAGTGCGACCCAACTTCGAGGACGAAGTTGATTTCTAAGGAGGGTAGACTGTAATACCCGAAAAAAATCCGAAATTTACGAATTTGGATTTATTTATCGAAATCGAAATAATTCCGAGAGAGTGGAATTAAATATTTCGGATAATCGCGACTCGGGATAGATGTATCGAATTATCCCAACAATCTCGGATAATTCATATTATGATTTTTAAGAGATTAAAAATCATAATATTAAAAAAAAAAAAAAAAAAAAAAATTCGCAGGCTGGTGTCCGCGCGGTGGCCGCGCGGTGCGCGCCACCAGCACGCCACCCTGCTGTTATGAACAAAGTCATAACGCCCATGCGTTTCTTGCCATGAATTCGGTGGTGGGCGATTCCAAACGACTCCAAATTGAATTTCAAGCATTGAGGGACGTTGTGGGGTGCTTGACAATGATTATTGGGTGCATTAATACATCAACAAATCAGTTATGAGGCTATATGATCACTTGAGGGAATCCTATGAAGTCATGTGGAGTAGTGGGGGTTTTGGATGAGGGTTGAGGGAGTTAAGTCAGGGGTTATGGAGCTAAATTCGTCCCCTCACATCCCTAGCATCCTATGACAGTCATTGGGCTATTCCCCACCTCTATAAATACCCTAGTCATGCCTCCATTCCACCCATTTGCACTTAAGAAGTTTCATAGTGAGAGTGGTGAGAATTCTTGAGTTGTGCTTCACTTGGCAGAGAGTTGGACGTGTTCAAGTGATCCAATCCTTTCTTCTAAGGTTAGGTAAGAGTTCTACTTCATTTCCTTGGTCTTGGATTCGAATCCCTAGTCCTAGAATTGAGAATTTCCTCCGACAACTCCATAATAGGTGCATTCGGTAGAAGTGTTGATTGTTGGGGTCGAGTTGGACGATTTCCAGGATTCCACCAAGGGGATATTCGGTTCTAAACTCATCTCAAGTAAGTTAGTATTGTGCACGTCGATTTTTAGGAGTTTTGGTTGAGTATAACTCGAGATATAGGTTCATCTTCTCATTTGATAAAATCTGTCAAATAGGGTTTTCCTATGACCAATTTTATTGTTCTGTGAATTCGACCATGATCCGTACATTTTTAGGAGAACCTTCCAAAATGAAACTTGTTCTTAATGTCCTAAAGATGCTCTCTGTAAATTTTTATAATTTTTGGACATGTTTTGGTCACCCAAATTCGATCTGGTATTTTCTGCACATAGGTTGACAGATTTAATGTATGTATGTAGTTAGTTTTGTTGTTCGATTCACTCTTTCCTATGATCGTTTTTAGTGCTTGATGTCTTCATGAAACTTGTTCTAATATGTGTCTAGAACATCCCTGTAAAATTTCATGATTTTTGGAGCATGTATGAAATTGTTATGAATTTTTGAACTCACTGTGGTCGAATTTACTGAAGCAAGAGAAATTGAATTTCAATAGCTTTCTGAAATCGATTAAAATGACCAGTTTAGAGTCCGAATTTTGAGATGGCTATTTCTATGAAAAATGCTTATTTTGATGTTTTCTAGCTACTGTAATTTTTCCAGAATTTTTAAAAATCGTTTACTGCATTTTTAAAGGCGATTTCAGAAACTGTTATAATGGCATTTTTAATCGGTAAATGCTATTTTGATTATTCGATGAACTATGAGTCGAGTGTTACTCATTTTTGAAGAATATGGATTCTGGAAATGTGGAAATATTATGAAATGATAAAATGTGGTTTTAAAACTTTGGAAGTTTTGATCGAGTGGGATGCCCAATGTGGTGAAAATTATGTCGCCCCCTCTTTTATAGCCAAAACGGCATTGATTATTGTGATGTATGAGTCTATACTCCTAGATGTATCCGTATGGGTTATCTAGGGCTCCGGAGTGTGTCTGTATAGGGTCCGCTGCATGCACTTACCTCGTGGGTACGAGTCCCAGAGGTTGATCCCAAGGGTTCGTCCCTAGGATATGTTTGAGTCCTTGTGGGTATAAAGTCCCAAAGGTTGGTCCTGTGGGTTCGTCCCTAGGATATGTTAATGGGGTGTCCTCGATCATAACTAACATTGGTAAAATATTCGCGGAATATGTGTAAGAGATTTTAAATTAATTTATTTATTCGTCTTTTTAAATAAGTATATTATTTTTACTCGTCCTCCATTTAAATTAAAAATCCCACTTTAATATACTCTTCTGGAATTTTTAAACTTCGTTGTGCTATATATTAACTTACTCAGTACCGTTGTACTGATAAGATACGTTGTCTCTATTTTTTTTCAGATGTGGAAGATTAGCGCATGGCATTTTACCATTTGGGATGGGAATTTCCGAAGACTTGTCGCACTTAATTTTTTTTAAATTCTTTTACGAATTCTGAACTCGTGTTTGGCCCTTACTGAGCTTCCACACTGTTTTTAAATGATACATGTTTTGCGTTACTCTGATTTAAATTCGGGCACTCCTTGATTGGTTTTAAATATTTTCAAATATTGATACAACTTAGCCTTAGCATCTTCTCAAGTGAGCTCGAAATGGTTCGCGTCTTGCTTGGGGAGGTGTGGCGGTGGCATCCCGGCCTGGGTTATCAAATCCGGGGTGTTACAAAGTGGTATCAGAGCCCGAATTATTTATTTTTAAAAGCTATTATTTTTCGGCCCAATATGGAGGCCCAAAATATTAAATATTATTTTTAAACTTTTTCACTACTATTTCCATGGAACGGAAATTTATTTTAAAACCCATGGAAAATATATGCTACAAATTATTTCGACAAGTCTCAAATCGTTACTATTATTTTCGGGGGGATGCATTTGCATACATGCATTATTTTAAAATATTCGCTGACTGTGTTAGGTAACATTCTTATTCGGCTTGACCTTGACTTAGGAGCGATAGCTTGAGGCTAATTTATCCTTGGTCTTAGATCTTGATCACATGTGCTTAGCGTACCTGTAAAGGTTTTGTTTGATTCGGGCGCAAGTTGCTCTTTAATTTCCACGAGGATTATATCTACCTTAGATTTTCCAGCGTTAAATTAGGAATTCAATTACCATCGGGCAAGGTGATATCGTGTTCGAAACGATACGATGGAATCCCGATAGTAATCAAGAACCTAGAATTCTTCGTGAATCTAGTCGAGTTTCATCTTGGGGACTTCGACGTCATCTTAGGCATGGATTTTCTGACTCAATACAAAGCCGTTATTGAGTGCCAGAAGCAGAAGATTTCCTTAGCCAAGAGTCGAGGGAAGAAGGTGGTGTATTACATGCAGCCTCCAAAGAAAAGCACTAAGGTGGTGAATGCCTTGAGGTTCTGCAATCTCATACAAAAAGGCTATCACTTATATGCATGCTATGTGCATAACCTCAAAGACGAGGAAAAGAAAAAAAGAGAAAGAACGACATAATTCCATTCGTAAATGGATGTTCCGACGTAATACTGCCAAAGCGAGAAGTCGAATTTAAGATTGATCGGGTACCTAGAATAGAGCCGGTATCCAAGGTGCCGTTCGAAGCTCTCTACGGACGCAAGTGTCTCCGTTATGTTGGGTTAAGGATGATAGTCCTGTGGTTGTAGGACTTCAGCTCATTGAGGACATGAGCCGACTAATTAAGGTAGTGCAACAAAAGATGGAAGCTGCACAAGATAGGCAAAAAGGGTTATGCCGATACAAGACGACAAGAATTGGAATTCCAAGTGGGAGGCAAGGTCTTGCTAAAGGTGTCACCGATGAAGGGGGTGATGCGATTTGGCAAATGAGAAAAGCTGAGTCCTCACTACATCGGTCCATACGAGATTTTAGACCGTGTAGGTACCTTAGCCTACCGATTGGCTCTTCCACCGGAATTATCACGGGTGCACAACGTGTTTCATGTTTCTCAGCTGAAGAAATATGTGCACGATCCAACTCACGTCTTGCAAACTGATGTGATTGAGCTGGACGATGATCTGACGTATGAGGAGTATCCGATCGAGATACTGGACGTCAAAGAAAGAGTTACAAGAAACAAGACCGTGAGAATGGTAAAAGTACTATGGTCTAATCATGGTACCGAAGAAGCGACGTGGGAATTGGAATCAGATATGAAGCAGAGGTATCCTAACCTTTTTCAACACGACTCGTGAGCAGTTATGGGGACATAACTGTAGTTCTAAGGGGGGGAGGATGTGATACCCCGCAGAGAGTCGTCACGCGCCGAGGTAAGAATCTAATTTTCAAACCTCAAATATTTTATGCGTGTCAATTATTACATGCATTACTATCAGTCCGAGTGCGACCCAACTTCGAGGACGAAGTTGATTTCTAAGGAGGGTAGACTGTAATACCCGAAAAAAATCCGAAATTTACGAATTTGGATTTATTTATCGAAATCGAAATAATTCCGAGAGAGTGGAATTAAATATTTCGGATAATCGCGACTCGGGATAGATGTATCGAATTATCCCAACAATCTCGGATAATTCATATTATGATTTTTAAGAGATTAAAAATCATAATATTAAAAAAAAAAAAAAAAAAAAAAATTCGCAGGCTGGTGTCCGCGCGGTGGCCGCGCGGTGCGCGCCACCAGCACGCCACCCTGCTGTTATGAACAAAGTCATAACGCCCATGCGTTTCTTGCCATGAATTCGGTGGTGGGCGATTCCAAACGACTCCAAATTGAATTTCAAGCATTGAGGGACGTTGTGGGGTGCTTGACAATGATTATTGGGTGCATTAATACATCAACAAATCAGTTATGAGGCTATATGATCACTTGAGGGAATCCTATGAAGTCATGTGGAGTAGTGGGGGTTTTGGATGAGGGTTGAGGGAGTTAAGTCAGGGGTTATGGAGCTAAATTCGTCCCCTCACATCCCTAGCATCCTATGACAGTCATTGGGCTATTCCCCACCTCTATAAATACCCTAGTCATGCCTCCATTCCACCCATTTGCACTTAAGAAGTTTCATAGTGAGAGTGGTGAGAATTCTTGAGTTGTGCTTCACTTGGCAGAGAGTTGGACGTGTTCAAGTGATCCAATCCTTTCTTCTAAGGTTAGGTAAGAGTTCTACTTCATTTCCTTGGTCTTGGATTCGAATCCCTAGTCCTAGAATTGAGAATTTCCTCCGACAACTCCATAATAGGTGCATTCGGTAGAAGTGTTGATTGTTGGGGTCGAGTTGGACGATTTCCAGGATTCCACCAAGGGGATATTCGGTTCTAAACTCATCTCAAGTAAGTTAGTATTGTGCACGTCGATTTTTAGGAGTTTTGGTTGAGTATAACTCGAGATATAGGTTCATCTTCTCATTTGATAAAATCTGTCAAATAGGGTTTTCCTATGACCAATTTTATTGTTCTGTGAATTCGACCATGATCCGTACATTTTTAGGAGAACCTTCCAAAATGAAACTTGTTCTTAATGTCCTAAAGATGCTCTCTGTAAATTTTTATAATTTTTGGACATGTTTTGGTCACCCAAATTCGATCTGGTATTTTCTGCACATAGGTTGACAGATTTAATGTATGTATGTAGTTAGTTTTGTTGTTCGATTCACTCTTTCCTATGATCGTTTTTAGTGCTTGATGTCTTCATGAAACTTGTTCTAATATGTGTCTAGAACATCCCTGTAAAATTTCATGATTTTTGGAGCATGTATGAAATTGTTATGAATTTTTGAACTCACTGTGGTCGAATTTACTGAAGCAAGAGAAATTGAATTTCAATAGCTTTCTGAAATCGATTAAAATGACCAGTTTAGAGTCCGAATTTTGAGATGGCTATTTCTATGAAAAATGCTTATTTTGATGTTTTCTAGCTACTGTAATTTTTCCAGAATTTTTAAAAATCGTTTACTGCATTTTTAAAGGCGATTTCAGAAACTGTTATAATGGCATTTTTAATCGGTAAATGCTATTTTGATTATTCGATGAACTATGAGTCGAGTGTTACTCATTTTTGAAGAATATGGATTCTGGAAATGTGGAAATATTATGAAATGATAAAATGTGGTTTTAAAACTTTGGAAGTTTTGATCGAGTGGGATGCCCAATGTGGTGAAAATTATGTCGCCCCCTCTTTTATAGCCAAAACGGCATTGATTATTGTGATGTATGAGTCTATACTCCTAGATGTATCCGTATGGGTTATCTAGGGCTCCGGAGTGTGTCTGTATAGGGTCCGCTGCATGCACTTACCTCGTGGGTACGAGTCCCAGAGGTTGATCCCAAGGGTTCGTCCCTAGGATATGTTTGAGTCCTTGTGGGTATAAAGTCCCAAAGGTTGGTCCTGTGGGTTCGTCCCTAGGATATGTTAATGGGGTGTCCTCGATCATAACTAACATTGGTAAAATATTCGCGGAATATGTGTAAGAGATTTTAAATTAATTTATTTATTCGTCTTTTTAAATAAGTATATTATTTTTACTCGTCCTCCATTTAAATTAAAAATCCCACTTTAATATACTCTTCTGGAATTTTTAAACTTCGTTGTGCTATATATTAACTTACTCAGTACCGTTGTACTGATAAGATACGTTGTCTCTATTTTTTTTCAGATGTGGAAGATTAGCGCATGGCATTTTACCATTTGGGATGGGAATTTCCGAAGACTTGTCGCACTTAATTTTTTTTAAATTCTTTTACGAATTCTGAACTCGTGTTTGGCCCTTACTGAGCTTCCGCACTGTTTTTAAATGATACATGTTTTGCGTTACTCTGATTTAAATTCGGGCACTCCTTGATTGGTTTTAAATATTTTCAAATATTGATACAACTTAGCCTTAGCATCTTCTCAAGTGAGCTCGAAATGGTTCGCGTCTTGCTTGGGGAGGTGTGGCGGTGGCATCCCGGCCTGGGTTATCAAATCCGGGGTGTTACAGGTTGTTGGATGAAGTTCCAACAATGATTCGAAGGAGGCACACTCGGCAAATATCACCTACACGTAAAGAGGAATCTATAAGCAATGTTTGGAATGTGCAGGAGCAAGAAGAAGTTGTAACAACCAATGGGACATTTGCCAATGTGCTATCCTCGATGCTTGTTTTGAGTAATGATATACAGACCTAGTATACAACAATTCTCTTTTTAATTATCTCTTTATATCTCTTTTTAATAATCTTTTTTTTTTCCAAATTTCGTAACAGTTCAATAGGTTATGCGTAAATTAATAAAGTTACAAAATTAGACAAGTAATTTTGTGGATTACACCATTCAATAGTATTTAATTTATACAGTAGTTGTGTGGTGTAATTGTTTAAGTTATTATTAAAATCGAGACTAATTTTTCTGTTGTTTAACTGCAATTACTAGTTTATTAACCTATATTCTCACTGATGGGGAATGGGAGAAATCGAAAAATATCACCTCACCGTGATCAACCGCTTCCGTTAAATTTCGATTCTAAGGGATTTGGAAAGTGGACAGTTACGAAAAGGTTGTTGGATCAATTTCCAACAATAATCAGAGGATGCGTGTTCGGCAAATATCACATGCACGAGAAAGATGAACCTATAAGTAATGTTCGGAATGTGTATGGAAAACATAGAGTTGTAAGCACCACTGAAAACCTTGTGCCAATGTGCTTCCTTGATGTGATCATTTCCGTAATGGGTATCTGCAACAATGTAAGTTCATTATGCATCGCCATTATATTATTATTATTATTATTATTATTATTATTATTATTATTATTATTATTATTATTATTATTAACCGGTTCTTTAAATATAGCTTATTTTAAGTTTTTTTCGTCAATTTATAAGGGAATGGGAGGATTCGGATGCTATGCTTTCATTATATTGCATTTCAGACATAAATCTCTTCGCAAGAAAAGCTGTGAAGAAGCCTTCTGATATATGCTTGATCTCCAAAATATCTCAATGACGGGGCTTCACTTGATACAATACAATACTTCATTTAAAAACAAAAATGATGTCGAAGAAGTGAAATGATATGTGTTTATTCATTATAATTATTAGTATTAGTATTATAATTTTATAATATAATTTATTCGATCATATGAATCAATTTTCAAGTCAATAATATTCACTACTAAATAAAAAATAAAAGAAAACAAGGAAAAAAAGAAAGAGAAAACAAAAGAAAGAAAAAAGAAAAAAATAGGAAAGGAATGAGAAGAAAAAATAAAATAAAGAAAAGAAAAAAACAAGGAAAAAAAGGAAGAAAAGGAAAAAAAATAAGGAAAAAAGAAAGAAAAAATAAGAAAAAAGAGAAAGAAAAGGAAAAAAACAAAAGAAAACAAGAAAAAAAAGGAAAAATTTATAACAAAGCAAAAAAAAAAGAACAAAAGAAAACAAGAAAAAAAGAAAAAAGAAAGAAAAAGGAAAAAAATAGAAGAAAAGGAAAAAAAAAAGAAAATTTTGGGAAAAGAAAAAAAAGAGGAAATATTTATACAAAAAACTATTTATAATAAAAAAATATATAATAATAATAATAATAATAATAATAATAATAATAATAAATTAGTTGTACGAAGAATTAAAAAACTTTTGAGCTAAAAAAAGAATTAAAAAACCTGAAAAAACCCTAAACTCTTTGGCTTGAAAAACCCTAAAACCTAACTTGGCAGGTGTATAAATATGTCCGGGCCAAGTGTATATGTCCGGGCCAAGCTATCACTCTAAATATTTTACTTCCTCCGTTCTCATTTAAATGCTCCCATTGCATAGTAGTAACTATTCATTGAGTAACTTTAATCAAATTTTTTAACATAGTTCTATAATACAAAACATAGTCAAGTGAGATCTTGTTAGATTCGTCTAATCACGTAGTTTTAAAATATCAAATTTTTATAATTTTTACTTGTGTATAATTTGAGTTATAAATATTTTAAAATGTTGTGTCTTGGACTGCGTGAAATGCAGAAGTGGAGCATTTATATGAGAACAGAGGAAGTATTAATTAAAGCTTTGGCCCGTGCAATTATATTTGGCCCGGTCCGGGCCAAGTATCCGGGCCAAGGGTTTTTGGTCTTTTTGGGTAAAAAACTAACTTCCGTAAGGCGGTGGATATAAAAGTTTCTGGCATTTTCTGACAGGGTAACAGGTACCATTATCTGTTTGGCATATCATGTTGGATACCTTTTTATTTACTTTTTAAAATGTTAATCTCCAGTGGGGACTTATTTATTTATTTGAAATATGTTATAATATTAAATAATTTAAATAACTAAAATATATTAATTATTTATATATCTAAAAATTAAATTATTTTTTATAGTTGACAAAATTAAAATATAAATGAGTAAACAAATATAATAGTATATGGATCCCTTAAATATGTACTCCCTCCGTCCCACTCCAAGTGTCTTGTTACTGTTGGGCACGAGAATTAAGGTAGAGTTGGTTTGTGAGTATATGGTGGGGTCCACATAGTTGTTGGAGGGGAAAATTATTTCTATTTATAGAAAGAAGACATTTGTAATGGGACATCCAAAAATAGTAAGTGGGACATTTGGAATGGGACGGAGGGAGTACATTTTACATATTATTTTGGGGAAAAAGTTTTTACTTATAGATAGAGATATTTAATTTTGAGATTGCATTATTATGGTAAATACCTGAAATGGAGATATTTTAACTTGAGTAAGCCTAAAAGCGAAGCCAGAATCCAGAGTAAGCATCAATATGAATACGATATAAATAATCAATGACTTATCTTTAAAAAAGAATTCGGTTCACCTATAGCTTTCATGATTCTTGTTAGAATAGTAATAAACTTATAAAATAAAATGAACAAGTGCATGTCAGATGAGGTGACAAGCTCTATCCATAGCTGTCTTCGTTGACCATCAATGTGCAATAGCATTTTGAGTTTTTTTTTTTTTTTTCGCTAACCAGCATTTTAATTTGTTTTTATATTTTCTGTTTTTACTTCTTGCACACTTTTAACACATGATATCATTTCGACGGGATTTAAAAAAAAAAAAAGAACTAAAAAAAAAATGTAGCCCCAAAAGCTAAAAATATGGTCAGAGCTGCCGGGCTCAGCTAATGCAGCCTTCACTCATTCTTGGCGATTCCGTTTCCGTGCAACTACACATCATTAAAAGATAGAACAAATCCTAAACATCATAGGCATTATTTATGAAGGTAAATACATCATTTTTGTTATATATCATTTATTTTTGAGGCATAATAGAATAAAACAAATACTTCCTCTGTTCTCTTTTAAATGCACCATTCATGTGTTTCACGCCGTCCAGTACACATTTTTAAAGGTTAATAACTCAAATTGTACATAAATAAAAATTATAAAAATTTGATATTCTAAAACTACGTGATTAGACGGATCTAACAAGATCTCACTTGATTATGTTTTTTCTCATATAACTATGTTAAAAAAAAAAATCAAAGTTACTCAATGAATAGTTACTACTATGCAAATGGATCATTTATTTGAGAACGGAGATAGTAATAGACATTATTTATGGAGATATATATCATTTTTGTGTTATACATTTTTTATTTGACTTGGGGCATCATGATACATATGTAACATTTTGCACCCAAACTATATCCCATTCTTGGGCCTTCGGGGCCTTTGGGCATCCAGTCAAGCAATACAAAGAATGACATTGACCGGACAAATATCACATAGAAAAGACTGATCCGACCCCTCACGGGGAGCCTAGTCGAAGGAGTAGTTAGTAGGAATGGCAATGGGCCGGCTTTGGGACGTAGAGTAACATCCTCATCCCCAAAACTATTAGTATTTTCATTCCCAAAACTGGTCAGATCTCCATCGGGGACATTATCGGGGATCCCCATTGGGTACCGTAATTTCCCCATCCTCATCAGTGACTTATCGGGGATTCAATTACATATCAACTTTCAAATTTTTTCTGTAATTAGAAAGGTCGGAGATATATTATTTAAGCCAACTTTCAATTTCACTAATCATAATATGAAAACATACACATGAATTATTTAAATAAATCATAATCAACATAAAATATTTATAATAGTTTACAATATAACTATCAAAACTAATGAGCTTTGTCACCTATTTTTAAATTATTTTGGATGAACTAGGTAAATATCATAAAATATATATGAAATATTAATTATCATATATAAAATATATAATAAATAAATATATCGGGGATGGGCCGGGATGGGGACTACTTCCCCTGTCCCCGAAAGAATGCCTAAAAAATCCCATCCCCGGCCCATCCTCAATAATTCTCTCCCCAAAACCGCACTGAAAATTCGGTTTTCGGTTTTCACCACTAGGGATGGACATTTTTGCCATCCGTATCTATCCGTAGTAGTTCCCAGAGCACTATTGAAAGGCTATATGCAAAGGAGCTGGGGCAGCTATCTGAGCTATTTAAAAGGGAAAGTCTTCTTGTGTGGAAAGGGATTTCACACATTTAAATACACTTTAAAAAAAAATTATTTTTCAAAAATTTCAATACAATACTCCCGCCCGTTCCTTTTTACTACTTCTTTCTTAGTTGTCTTTTTAGAGATTGACAAGCATTCCACAATAGTTGTTATTTTTAGGTAATTATAGGTAGTTATGTTATAATTTTACTATATTGTCATTACTTTAGATAAATGTTCTTTCTTGATATTTATCACGTATGAGTTTAGTTGAAGGGTAAAAATAGAAATTTATTAGTTAATTAATTTAAATCTTGGTTATTGAAATTGAACTAAAAGAGAAAACTATTTAGGAGCGGTGGGAGTAGTTACTTTGCAATTATTATTATTTTTTTCTGAACAGAATATACATGCTAAGAAATGAGGGTGATTTATTATTGAAGGCACTTTATGAAATTTAGCTGGTGGGAACAGATTTATGATCGAAGAAATATTAAAGTGCACGAAGATCAATCTAATCTAGCAATAAATTAAGCCTACACTACGTCTCATTCGTGAGCTTTAATTTAAGTTTGCTACAAACAAACCAATAAGGTTAGGAATCTGTCAAGTTGGAAATAATTAAATTTTATACTGTACGATATAAAGAATCATTGACTTATTTAATAAACGTATATGATTGAAATTTTGGTTCACGTATAACTTTCAAGATTCTTGTTAGAATAATAAACATAAAGTAAAATAATAATGGACCAACAGTTGTTTAATTCATTTAATTTGGAGTATATGAGGAAGGCTAACTAATCTCTTGTGATAAATCTTTGGTGTTCATTTGGAAAAAATCTGGGGCTTGTATATATGTGAGTGATAAATTAATCAAATTAGTTGTTTGATAATTTTGATACCAACTTTTTCCTATGATAAGCTGAAACCCAAAATACTTGTATTAACAGCGATTTCAAAAAAAGTTAATTAGATATTGTTTTAATTTATCTTGTATATTTCAAAAAAAAAAGTTAATTTATCTCAAGACAAATTAGTTGATTCAATTTAATTGTTTTGCCAGCCCTAATGGTATGGATTTCTTTTATCAACCAAATAGAATCGTAAACCGTTCTATGAAGGTGTGTGTTAGCGCTAGATCAATCAACAAAACTTATTTTGCGGAGGCACAAGCCCGTCACTATATGTGGTTAGGATGGGTGTTGCTAGTACAATTTAGAAAACATTGCATTGGAAATATGGATCAATACCAATAAATATTTGTGTGAGCCAAATGATTTCGTAGGGCTCTTAATTTGAGCACAAGAATAACATTGCAGTTACGAGTGGGCTTACTTAATGTGCAGAAATCAGAATTTCTCTCAATCGGTTTCTTCCATTAATGGTCAAATGTACGACCTTATGTAAGTAGTTAGTGACATGAAAATCCAGATCTAACCAATCAAAAGATCCAAGCCAAATTCAAACAAGTGAGCTTGAATTATTAGCTAATTGAAGAAGACATATACCAGCCCAATACAAACAAACCCAATCCATATGACCCGTCACTTAATTAAATCCGAGCCGAACAGCTCGGTCCAAACCCATCAATTATTTATTTACCATACTCCAGCCCACAACTTGCCAAGCCCAACTGATACATGCCCATTCCAAGTTCAGGACCAAGTCAACACTCACAAGTCACAACTCGCCCATTTCGTTTGCAGCAGCTTCCCCCAATCGGCTGCCCGTCACCTTCATCTTTGATTTCAGCGGCAACTGAAACAAACGACACCAGCAGCCTTCTTCATCTTCAGCTGCTACCCATCCCTTTCCATCACCTCGTCACCTACCAGCAGCTCCCCTGCAGCACGCGTTATATACCAACACCTCCGGCCATCTCGCCGTCATCATCAGCTGCTCGCTCATCTTCCCGTCGCGCCACCCACCTGCCCGCAACCCATTATCCTCACTAGCTTCCATCTACTCACTCACCGTCTCGACAGCCGGTGGTCATCTCACCTGTTAAGTGGTGCATATGTTGTGGTGTATTTGTTGATAGGTGGAGTTAGTGGTGATAAGTGGAGTTAGTGGTGATGGAGTCCTAAGTGGTATCCCTTCTCCATTCCTATAAATAGAGGCTTTACCCATTGAAGAAAACACACCACACAAGAGAGAAATCTACACCACACAAGAGAGAAATCATTGAGAGTTTTGGCTTGAAGAGTTCTATACTCTTAAGCTTGTGTCTTGTAGGCTTTCCTTTTGTGAGGAGTCATTTGTTGAGTGGGTTTTGTGGGTAAGACAAATATTGTCCAAACCCTTTTTGTAAAATTTGCACCTCATAGTGAAAATTTGTTTCTCCTTTTGCCCGTGGATGTAGGTCGGTTTGACCGAACCACGTAAATTCTCCGTGTTTGTTTATTTTGCTGCATTTGGCTAATTTAGGTTTACAATTGGGTTTGTTTTTGGGCCTATTTCCGCAACAAACTGGTATCAGAGCCCTGATTGCGTAGTATGCTCTGTGGTCGCAGTTAATCTAATCTTCCACATCAGAAACGCATCTCGGTTAAGCTACCCTTTTGTGAGATTTGTTTGTGCCTCTTGTTAGCAAAATGTCGGCCATAAATATTAAGGTTGATAAGTTCACGGGGAGGAATAGTTTTAGCCTTTGGCAAATCAAAATGCGGGCTTTGTTAAAACAACAAGGTCTGTGGGCTCCATTGAAGGAAAAGGTAGATCCAGATAATACTGAGATGGTGAGCCTGGAGGAGAAGGCTCATTCAACCATCTTACTGTGCTTGGCAAATGATGTCATTACCGAAGTTGCGACGGAAACAAAGGCGTCTGGTTTGTGGTTAAAACTAGAAAGTCTTTACATGACTAAGTCTTTAACCAACAAGTTGCTATTAAAGCAACGTTTGTTCAGCCTACGGATGCAGGAAGGTACATCTCTTCGAGACCATCTCGATAGATTAAACACTATCTTGCTGGAGTTGCGTAATATTGATGTGGCTATCGAGGATGAAGATGCCGCATTAATATTATTAGTATCTTTACCACTATCATTTGAAAATTTTGTACAATCATTTATAGTTGGTAAAGATACTGTCAGTTTAGAAGATGTTCGTGCTGCTCTGCATAGTAGGGAATTGCGCCATAAGGCATCTTCGAGTAATGTAGATGATCAGGCTGCTGGGCTCGTTGTTAGCAGTGGCAAGGGACATGGAAAATTTGTAAAACAAAAGAAGAAAAAGTCTTTTGTTAAAGGTCCCAAGCCAGGTGATGTCTACAATTATTGTAAAGAGAAAGGACATTGGAAGACCCAGTGTCCCAAGATGATGAAGAAGTAACAACAGGGAACGCAACAAGAGTCTGTCTCTGTTGCGGTCAACGGCGATATAGATCCAGAGGATCATTTGGCTTTGGTCACAAGCGTGCAACCATCGCAAGATGATGTATGGGTTCTTGATTCTGGAGCATCATACCACATGTGTCCTAACAAAGAGTGGTTTTCGAGCTACGAACCAGTCGATGGAGGAAATGTTTTTATGGCAAATGATTCTGTCTGTGAGACAGTTGGGATTGGTTCTATCAAGCTTAGAACACATGCCGGTGAAATTGCAACTCTGCACGATGTCAGACATGTTCCAAAGCTGAAGAAGAATCTGATATCCTTAAGAGTCCTTGACAATAAGGGTTTCAGATACGAAGGGGAGCATGGAGAACTCTACATCATGAAGAGATCGTCCGTGGTTTTGAAAGGAGTCTTGCATGGATCTCTGTATGTTGTGCAGGGATCCACTGTAATAGATTCTGTAGCTGCTGTTGCTGATACTTCTGATATGTCCAGGCTATGGCATATTAGATTTGGACATATTGTTCGAGGGAGTTCTATGAGTTCTGCAAAAACAATGAAATTGCTGGACATACACAAAGTTTGGAACACTCCATAACAGAATGGGGTGTTAAAGCGTATGATCAGACGCTTTTCGGGGAGAGCACATTACATGCTCTCATGTTCTGGATTGCGAAGGAGCTTTTGGGTAGAGGCAATTGACATTGCCTGTTTTCTGATCAATTGGGCACTTCATAGAGGAATTGATTGTCGGATTCCTTATGAGGTTTGGTCGGGTAACTCTTGTGATTACTCGAATTTGAAACCTTTTGGACATACGGCATATGTCTGTGAGGGAAAGTTGAAACCTTGAGTGAAGAGTCAATTTTGGGTGCTGACAATAAGGTGGAGCTTCAAAAGATGACTCAGGCGAGCAAGATTGAATTTTCAACTGTGTGTAGAGTTCGACATTTTGGGATTTGGGTGCAGCGCAGAATTGGGGATTGAGATCTATTGAGATAGATCAAAAGAAGCTTTTCTTGTCACAGAAAAGCTACATCCAGAAGGTTCTGTCAAAGTTTGGAATGTCTTCGGCGAAACCTTTGAATACTCCATGTGCTACTAATACACAACTCTCAGCTACCTTTGCACCTAAATCTGAAGCTGAGAAGGAGTATATGGCAAAGGTTCCATATTCTAGTGCAGTGGGCAGCTTGATGTATGCCATGGTGTGCACTAGACCTGATTTGGCACAAGCAGTCAGCGTGGTTAGCCGATTCATGGCGAACCCAGGAAAAGAGCATTGACTCGCTGTCAAGCGAATCTTTCGCTATTTGAGAGGTACATCTGATGTTGGTCTCATTTATGGAGGCGACTTGCAGTGTTCGGTGGTTGGGTATTCTGATTCTGATTATGCTGGAGATGTGGATAGCAGGAGATCAATGACTGGTTATGTTTTCACTCTTGGAGGTTCTGTCGTTAGTTGGAAAGCAACTTTGCAGGCTACAGTAACATTGTCTACTACGGAGGCAGAATACATGGCATTGACACAGGCTGCCAAAGAGGGAATTTGGTTAAAAGGACTGGTTGGCGATCTCGGTCTACATCAAGATCAAGCAGTTGTGTTTTTGTGATAACCTCAGTACAATATGTTTGGCTAAGGATCATGTTCATCATGAGAGAATCAAACACATTGACGTGAGATATCATTTTCTGAGATCAGAATCGAGGATCAAAGTGCAGAAGATTGCTACAGCAGATAATCCTGCAGATATGTTCACTAAACCTGTACCTCATAGCAAGTTTCGACATTGCTTGGACTTGCTAAATGTTTTGAGCTGTTGATTGCCTCTTCGAGGCATTTTGTTTTCCCATGGTGGGAAATTTGGAGGCAAAAGAAGAGTTGGAGTACCGTTTGGCACATCCGTGTGCATGGTTTGGGTACATTTGTTTTCAGGAAAGTTTGAGATCAAGGTGGAGGCTGCTCATCATTCGACTTTCATTAATATGCACCAAGGTGGAGATTTGTTAAGTGGTGCATTTGTTGTGGTGTATTTGTTGATAGGTGGAGTTAGTGGTGATGGAGTCCTAAGTGGTATCCCTTCTCCATTCCTATAAATAGAGGCTTTACCCATTGAAGAAAACACACCACACAAGAGAGAAATCTACACCACACAAGAGAGAAATCTACACCACACAAGAGAGAAATCATTGAGAGTTTTGGCTTGAAGAGTTCTATACTCTTAAGCTTGTGTCTTGTAGGCTTTCCTTTTGTGAGGAGTCGTTTGTTGAGTGGGTTTTGTGGGTAAGACAAATATTGTCCAAACCCTTTTTGTAAAATTTGCCCCTCATAGTGAAAATTTGTTTCTCCTTTTGCCCGTGGATGTAGGTCGGTTTGACCGAACCACGTAAATTCTCCGTGTTTGTTTATTTTGCTGCATTTGGCTAATTTGGGTTTACAATTGGGTTTGTTTTTGGGCCTATTTCCGCAACATCACCCTTGGACGACAAGCCTCTCTTGTCTCTCACTTGGAGGACGAGTAGCTGGACGAGAAGCCTCGTCGTCTCACACCTCTCCTCCTCATATGTCGTCTACTGTGTGGATTCAAAGAGTGTGGAATCCAAAGAAGAAAACTCTGCCACTGTGTGATGCTGCGACTACAGACCAACAACACTCTACATTAACTAAAGAGAATTTTGAAGTTATGCCTTCAGAGTTAGAAAGACGAGGCATTGGACTAACTGTTACTGAAAAATATTCCCAGCCCAAAGATTGAACTACTGGAGTTGAGATAAAGATACATGGTTGTGATGAAATTGTTACCGAAGTGTCATCATTACTCACAGGCTATTGTATCAGTGGTTGTTTTGCTTATGTACCAACCAGAAATGCTTCCCGACTCAGTTCAAAATGGGTAAACTGATTTCTTTTACATTTGATTTTTGAACTAATGAATTTTTTTATTGTTAAAGAGATATTAGGTTATTTCGATGAACGATGCCCATATGCTTGATGAAGCTCCCATCAAGGAGGGAAATAAAGGTGTCTATCCCAAGCTTAATATTGAGGGAGAGATTCGGAGAAGCTTGGCCTACAAGTTTGGTATTAGTATACTTGGTTGGTAATGTTGATCTATATTGAGAATTTACATTTTAATTGAATATTACAGCTACATGATAATTTCTGATGGATTTATCTATATACTTCCTCCGTTTTTAAATGATAGCTGCGTTGGAGAATTTGGCACTATTCACACAATCACTTTGACTTGAAGTTTTATCATAGTTATTCAAGTTAAAATATAGTCAATTGAGATCTTGTTAGATTCGTCTCGTCTTGTAGTTTTTAATATCGAACTTTTAGAATTTTTACTTGTACCGAACTTGAGTTATTACTGATTTAAAATGTACATTGGACTGCGTGCTACGTGGGTCCGTAGCAAACAAAAAAAACGGAGGGAGTATCATACTGTGATCTTTGATTGTGATAGTAACACTTTTTAATGTTTGAGACACTATTGATGGGATCATCATCTACACAAAAAGAGAGGGAGATTGTTAGTACACTAAGCTTTTTGTGCAGATGAACAGTGTCGTCAAAATGTAGTTGTAGCTACACAACAACAACAAGAATATGCCATGAAAGTTACTGATTACAGCACAGGTGCTGGAACAACTGCTTAACGACGACAGTTACAGTTTTCAGATTTAGTCAGTTTGTTTGAGTCTCTCTTATATAAACGTGTATTGTAATTCAGAGTTGTAATTTTCCATTCATTCATTTTTTAGTCAAGTATTCTGAATTAGTTTTTGAAAGAGAGCTGATTGTATTTTTCAAGATTGAGTTGTAAATTCATTAGGAAGAATCAAGATTTGAGAAGGAGTTTTCATTGAAGACATTCTACATGTTTTGATCGCAAGAAGAAGTATGACGGAGCAATTCAGGGATTAGATGAAGATCATGGTGAATGACAGACTGAGATCGTGCCTTGGAGATTTCAATTAGGGTGGTTTTCCCTACAATCGGACTTGAGGGGGAGTCCCAACGACGTCTGCTTGTCTAGAGTTAGTGAGTTTGGTCTCGTGTTTTAGGCATTGGATAGAGTTTGTGTTCTTGATTTTCAGTCTAGTGGAGTCGCCTGGATTGCTATCCCCCAGATGTAAGTTGCAAAACGGAACTGGGTCAACAAATTATTGGTGTTCTTTTCTGCTTTCTAAACGACGTTACAACACAATGATAATGACACGTCAAGAATCTTGAATTAAGGGACCTACAAATTGGTATCAAAGCCTTCCATCGCAGTTGTGGAGATAAAGAATCTTCAAAATGAAGAGAAAAGGCGCATCAACGAAAAGGATGAGAACACATCAAGTGGCTTTTCAAGAAGACCATCGCATTGAATGTTGTAGAAAAGTTTGAAGATATTTCTGAAGAAGAGATATTCTACATAACCAATGAAGTGGTCAGAATGCTTCAAGAAAGAAGGGTCGGCCAATTCAACGAAGGAAAGGTCCAGAAATGTTGTTCTGATGATGTTCAAACGAGGACATACTTTAGTGCAAGAACTTGAAACGAGGAGAAAGTAGTAGAAATGAACTTCAAGCGACACTCAGTCATTACGACGACAGAGAAACGACGGATGACCACAGAAGTGAAAATGAAGATGTCATTGCATTCACTCTAAGAGATGTCGGTCCTACAAAAGGTAACTCCGAGTCAATACAATTAATTGCTGACATTTCTTCTATTGTTAAAGGAGAAACATGTGATATCTATGAAGAAATAGCTGAAGCTTATGAGGAACTTAAGGAAGATTTTGAAGCAGCTGTACAAGAGAACAAGAAGTTGTTGGACAACTCGCTGACGCCTGGATTGCATATGACAGAGAAGAAGTTGTGAAAGCCAAAGCTCTTAAAGATCTGAAAGCCCTGAAGGATAAAAATGCTGAACTCAAGCTTTAGATCACCACACTGACTGAGGAAAATGAATCTTTTTAGAATGAGTTGAATGATTTGAAGACACGGATTGTTGATTTAGAGAAGATGGTTAAAAGCAATGACAAATTGGATAAATTACTTTCTATTGGCAAGAGTTCTAAAGACATGATAGGAATTGGTTATAAGAATCAAGCATCTACTGGAAAAAGAATTTTGTAAGTGCAGGATACTTTGAGTCAACGTCTACATACTCACAGGATCCGGAAGTTTCAACATCATCTCAACGACGCAAGGATTGTCTCTATTGCAATCTACCCGAACACACTGCTGAAACCTGTATGCGAATTATTCGTGATCTTATGAATGGACGACCAGTGGTTTGGCCTTCACAAGAACTCAAAATGAAGATCAGAATTCAAAGAGTGGATTCCAAAGAAGAAAACTCTACCACTGTGTTATGTTGCGACTACAGACCAACAACACTCTACATTAACTAAAGAGAATTTTGGAGTTATGCCTTCAGAGTTAGAAAGACAAGGCATTGGGCCAATTGTTACTGAAAAATATTCCCAACCCAAAGATTGAACTACTGGAGTTGAGATAAAGTTACATAGCTGTGATAAAGTTGTTACTGAAGTGTCATCGTTACTCACAGACTACTGTATTAGTGGTTGTTTTGCTTATGTACCAACCAGAAATGCTTTCCGACTCAGTTCAAAATGGGTAAACTGATTTCACTTACATTTGTTTTTTGAACTAATGAATTTTTTATTGTTAAAGAGATATTAGGTTATTTAGATGAACGATACCCATGTGCTTGATGAATATCCCATCAAGGAAGAGAAATAAAGGTATCTATCCCGAGCTTAATATCGAGGGAGAGATTCAGAGAAGCTTGGCCTACAAGTTTGGTATTAGTATACTTGGTTGACAATGTTGATCTATAATGAGAATTTACATTTTGAGTGAATATTACAGCTACATGACAATTTCTCATGGATTTATCGATATATCATACTGTGATCTTTGATTGTGATACTAACACTTTTAATTGTTTGATACACTATTGATGGGATCATCATCTACACAAAAAGAGGGGGAGATTGTTAGTACACTAAGCTTTTTGTGCAGATGAACAATGTCGTCAAAATGTAGTTATAGCTACACAACAACAACAAGAATATGCCATGACAGTTATTGATAACAACACAGGTGTTGGAACAAGAGCTTAACCACGACAATTACAGTTTTCAGATTGAGTCAGTTTGTTTGAGTCTCGCTTATATAAATGTGTATTTAGAGCTGTAAACGAGCCGAACCGAATCGAGCTTCAAGTGTTTGAGCTCTGTTCGTTAAGCTTAACGAACGAATACGAACCGAGCCAAAAATCTTAACGAGCTAATTTTCATGTTTTAGCTCTGTTCGTTTAACCTTATGAACGAGCTAATAACGAACGAACACGAGCCTAGTCGAGCTTAGTTAACGAACCATTTATTTTATTAATAGATTTATTTGTTTTAGAATGAAATTAGGTGTGAAAATGTAATGTATATTGTAATATAATTTATGAGAGAAATGTGAAATTAATAAAAATGAAAAATGAAAAGAATAACTAGATGAAATTTTTATTTTTTATAATATATATTCCATTAAAAAAGAATTCCGAACTGTTCGCGAACTTAACGAACGAACACACAAACCAAATTATGCGTTTGAGCTCGGTTCGTTTAATTACCGAACGAACTGTTAACGAACGAACACGTGTCGAACGGAGCTCAGCTCACGAACTGTTTGTTCTATTTACAGCTCTACGTGTATTGTAATTAAGAGTTGTAATTTTCCATTCATTCATTTGGATAAAAAAAAAAAAAAAAAACGAGACCAGAATAATTGGGATGGAGTAGAGTATTTAATTGTGCCATATTGCAAAATGGGCCGGGCCCATTTCCTTTAAACAGCGCCGCCCTATACATTTCTATAAAATCATATAAAGTCGTCATTAGGGTTTTCTGCCGCTCTCCTTCAGCTTCTCCGGAAAACAGCAGCTACGTCTCGGCCGCTCTCGTTCAGCTTCTCCGGAAAACATGGTACCGTATAATCATATATTTGCCGTTTTCAGCGAGTCAAAACTTCCGTCCGTGCAATGAGTTTATAGAGTTTATAGAATTTGATGTCGTCGGAGATTTTGAATATCTGTGTTCTAAGTTCACGAGTATGTTTGCGTTTATATTGGTGATCCTTGACGAAAGTGATTGTGAATTTGTGACTATGTTGTCGGAGTGTAGATTAAATTCAATTTCTTTATTTTTCCAAGTCTCCAATTTATGAGCACTAACTTTGGATTTCGAATCGTTCAGTTTGTGCTTTTATGGGGTCTGTATGATGGGAGTTGATTACCTTCTATTCTAATGAACTTTAAGGGCTAATGGATTTGTTAAGGCTTACTGTGCTTCTATCAGAAAATTTTAGGATTCAATAGAACTAATCCAGCTTATTCGGTTGTAAATATTCAATTCCTTGAACTGTGAGATGTTCCTCCTGCATTGTCTAGAGGTCTTGATTCCTCAAATTTCTCCGTTGTTGCTCAATGCATCATGAACTTTTAAGTTTACAGTGAGATGAACGTTTAGTCCCGTAAATGGGAGTTATTTGGTAGAAAAGGTGCCATTAATGTGTGCTTCTCATTTTGGAATTATATTCTTGCAAGAGGTGTATATGGCATACGCTAAATTTTGTTGACAAAGGGTATTTTTTGATATAGTTAATGAAATAATTCATAAGTGGGAGCTGTATGTAGATGGCTGAAGTGAAATCTTATACCAAGATATAACATAAGAGGTTAATGTGAACTTAATGCATTTTCTTGGATATGGTTCGTTCCTGCCTCTGCTTTCACTGTTGTACATATGATTTAATTTCTCCAACAAATATATTGAGCATTATTATGTTTTGCAGCCGAAGCAAATCCATGAGATCAAGGATTTCCTCCTGACTGCAAGGAGGAAGGATGCACGTTCAGTGAAAATTAAGAAGAGCAAGGATATGGTGAAGTTCAAGGTTCGGTGCTCCAAGTACCTTTACACGCTCTGTGTGTTTGATGCGGAGAAGGCCAACAAATTGAAGCAATCTCTCCCACCAGGTAGTCCTTCCCATCTCTGATAGGCATTTCCTTTCTTGTTTTCCTGATTCCTATTGCCTCAAGAATACTTCCCAATGGCTGCTTGCTATGATGTAATGTTATGGTGATTATATAACATTTTCTGATTGTGCTATTTGTAGGTTTGAGCGTTCAGGACCTTTAGAGATTGAAGGGGCAACAGTTCGTAAGGAGTTTTGTTCCAGACATGACTTTAAATTTGGCTACTGTCATTGTTTTGATTCTGTGCACTGTTTTGTTTTTGTTCAACATGTTCTATCTCCATCCCATGGTCTTATAAGACTCATTTTGGCTCAACTTTTGGTTATTATTAATTAGTTTAACCTATTTGCCTTTTGAAGTTCAGCATATGAGTTTATTGGCATACACCCTATCCTTGGTTAAACAAATTTAGTTTTTGATTCTACAGTCGTACAATCATGTTTTTATGTACAAATGTTTTCTCGTTAGAAATGAAAGCTCAAATATCATTACAGTCAAACATCATTCCTTTTGCACAAAACAATACCAAACCAGAATATGTGCCTCATATATTAGCTAAAGTTACTTTTATTTCACTTTGCAGTGGATGAACTTGCAAGACTTTGCATTTTCTATTTAACTATTAACTTCATGGGAGGCCAAATCCCCAGTTGGGTATAAAAGAATTAATAATTGTAAGGGATGACAAACCTCATCAAGTAATAAATTAAACTTGAATTTCAGATTATAAAGAGATGAAAGTCTCAGAAATTTTCGTTCAGTAATAATATTCTAATGAACTGGGTTGCAAATCTACATAGAAGGGAAGGCATCATTAAAAACCAATACAACTAGCACATATTTTAGAGTAATTTTAAGCTGATGAATCTGAATGGAAATATGGATATTTCTCTTTTCATTTGGCTAACCCATAAAAAACTGCCTTCTCTTTAGCTGCTCTTGTGTCCTTCCATTCAGAAATTTAAGGAGAACTAAAACCACAACTCCGTGACAACATAAATTATAAATACAGTATTAAATAACAACAATGCAAGAAAATATACTTGTTCATTTCAGCACCCTAAATGGGCATTTTCAACATATTGATATTTTATTCAAAGGTCTTGACCTTCAAAAGAAGAAATCGTCCGGCAGTCTAACTGAAAGGAACTTTATGAGACATGAGAATCCTGGAATTATGCACACCATGAGAATCCTGGAATTATGCACACCAACCAGAAGTCTCTAGTTATACTACTACCTCTGTTATCTTTTAAATGCACAATTCCTGCATTTTACGTCGTCCAAAACACATTTTTAAAGGTTAATAACTCAATTTGTATAAAAGTAAAAATTATGCAATATATATATATATATATATATTCTAAAACTACGTGATTAGACGAATCTGACAAGATCTCACTTGACTATGTTTTTTCTTATATAAATATATTAAAATAATTAATCAAAGTCACTCAATGAATAGTTACTACTATGCAAATGACTCATTTATTTGAGAACGGATAAAGTATTTAACTAGAAGGCTTTAGTTACATTCGGCTACTATGCAAATGACTCATTTATTTGAGAACGGATAAAGTATTTAACTAGAAGGCTTTAGTTACATTCGGGCATTAAGGACTAGATTGCAGCTATTTGCATTAAAAGAAAAGAGTTGACAGTCTCATGTCAAATGCTTTTCATTTTAAGCATTTCACTAATTATCAAAAAGCAGAACAATATTTCTCAGGCCTTGGATGGCTAACCCCAAAAAAAAAAAGGCAGAACAGTATTAAACAACTAAAACTGAATACCTATTGTTATTCTAACATACTTTTGTGCAGATGATGTTCTGAAATTGTTGAAACCAATTCTGTTAGGGTGCAATCACCCTTTTTGACTTGATGTGCTGAGAGAATTTACAGCCGTTGATTGTCTTTAAAAATCGACGATTGAGATTAACTCTAAGGGTAGAAAAGTAATTTCGTATATTTGCCATATTGTTCGCCGTTTGACGTCGTCTTCTTCGGATTTCTTAGTTTTCTTCTGTTTTTTGTTTGCTCTGTACGTGTTGCGGCGGTGTGAGGAAGTTGCTGGCAATTATGAATGCGTCGGCAATGTTTTCAGATTCGAGTTCTGCGTTCAATGGTACTTTTTAGAATATTCGAATTTTGAGTAGTTTTATCGCAGATCGTCGTTTTTGATTTTATGTATGTTTTTTGAGTTTTGATTTCTGCTTTGATATTTTTCTCTTTTTTTGTGTTTTCTGAAGTTTCATATCTATATGTTCATTTAAGCGTCAAAACGTTTGTACATGTGATTATGAGGGACAGAAACATCATATTTTCAGCGATGCATGCGTAGCATTTTCAGCGATGCATGAAGATTGTTTTCAGCGATGGACTTAAGCATTTTAAGCGATGGTTTATGTCAGCTACATGTATTTATTATTTTAATGGGAATTCTTTGTTTATTTCTTCACAGGTAATATAAATTGGAGTGAGTTAAGTTTTGTTACAGCTGATGATGCGTTTAGTTTTTATTGTGATTATGCTCATAGTTTAGGTTTTTCGGTAAGGAAAATGTATGAGAGACCGAAGCGACATGAAGTTGATAGATTGTTCTATTTACAATATGTGTGCAATAAGGAAGGATTTCGTCGTGGTTGTTTGTTGGATAGTGATTCATCTTGTCGTTCTAAGAGTCTGAAATTTCGTAGGAGTGATGAAACCCGAACTGGTTGTGAAGCAAAGGTTAGGTTACATTATAAAACTGATGAAAAAGTTTATAGAGTTGTGTTTTTCTGTGGTGATCATAATCATGCTCTGCATGGTCCATCAAGGAAGCATATGTTGAAATCGAATAGAAGAGTTGATGAGTTACACAGTGTTGTTGCTGGTATACATGAAGAAGTTGGATTGTCATTGAAGTCATCATATGACTTGTAGAGTATGGGTGCTGGAGGTAGTGTACTTGTAGGATTTTTAAAGGATGATTTGAAGAATGCACTTGTTAGAAGGCGGCAAAGAAATTTAAAAGTAGGGGATGCTGGTGTTGTATTGAAGTATTTCTCTGAGAAATGTGTCAGTAATCCATTTTTCTTCCACGAGTATGATCTGGATGATGATGAGAGAATTACAAATATCTTTTGGTCAGATGCTGAAATGAGGATGGATTATCAAGCTTTTGGTGATAGTGTGACCTTTGATACAACGTATCGGATAAATAAAAATTACAGACCATTAGCTGTTTTTGTTGGATTCAATCATCACCGACAGACTTCTATTTTTGGAGCTGTATTGATGCTTGATGAAACTCAAAGATCATTTGAGTGGCTATTTAAAACATTTTTGAAGTGTATGGGGGATAAGGCACCTCAAACGATTTTCACAGATCAAGATTGTGCGATGGCACCGGCAATTAGGAAAATTTTGCCTAATACCTATCATGCTTTATGTAGTTGGCACATTATAGAAAATGCGAAAAAAATTTGAGTCAACTGTACACACCAAGGTAAATATTTAGTTATTTTTACTTTCAATTGTTTTTTCGATTGGATATTGATATGTACATGTTGAACTCATTTTTTTAGGTTTGATAAGCTATTTCATCATTTGGTATATGATGTGAGGACAGAGATGGAATTTGAGGTGGAATGGGAATACATGCTATCAACTTGTTTTTCACAGTCTGAACATAGGTGGTTGTCGACTACTTATAATTTGAGAAGGCAATGGTCCGCTGCTTGGGTTAAAAATCATTTTACTGCAGGAATGAGGACTACTCAGCTAAGTGAATCTTTTAACTCAGTTGTGAAACGGTATGAATAAATTTCATTTTCAGTGATAGTTGAATAGTTATTTTCAGCGAGGCTTATCTGTTTTGATCAGCGAGGGTGTGCTATTTATTTCAGCGATGTGTTTTTGCTTTATGTAGTTGAAAATTTGATTTTCACATTCCCATATGTGTTGACATTTCACAGGTTCTTAAGGCCAGTTGATAACTATGTTGAGTTCTTTGCACATTTTGAAAGGGTTGTGGAGTAAAGGAGGGATAATGAACGGATGGAAGATTTTAAGGCAGATGATAGACAAGTTTCTGCCAGGTTTATTATGAATCCACTATTGAAATATATAGCTGAGAAGTATACACCAAATGTGTTCAATATTTTCAACAATGAGTATGATCTGTCATTTGGGTATGTGGTTGAGCTTCAACCAGATGCATTAATTTATCGTGTTTGCAAGAGAGAGGATGCATATTCAAAGATGATTGGTGATCATGTCAATGTTAACATTGATGATGGTACAATTGGATGCACTTGCAATATGTTTAAGAATATGGAGATTTTATGTTGTCATGCTTTGAGGGTGATGGATGTTCTGTCAGGAAGTGGAGCAAAAGTGTTTCATACTATTCCAGATAAATATATTTTGCAGCGGTGGTCAAGGAATGCAAAATGTGATCTTAGTTATGTTGATGTTGGTGTTGGAAAAGAAACAAATGTGGTCAATGCAACATCTAGATACCGGAAATTGTGTGGCTTGTTTTTGAAGTCAGCAATTGTGTTGTCGCGAAATGAGGATGCTTGTGAATCGTTTATGTATGACTTTGAGACATTGATGAAAACAAAGTATGACAATATTGATATTAACAAAGAGTCGGGTAATTTCTAATCAAAGACATATTTATGTTTTTGCTTTTTTGAAATTAGTGTTTCTCAATGTTTTTGTTTTTTTTTGCAGAGATTGGAAGTACATCAGATTACTCAAATTTGCATTTAAGGGAAAGAGAAACGTGTAAAGGGCGGAAGAAATCGAACAAGAGAATGGTCTCTATTTCTGAAGCTGTTCGGAAAAAGAAAGAGTTAGAACATCGTAAACGGATGCAGAAATGAAGATTTTTGTTTTTTTAGAAATGACATGAAGTGTATTGATCATTAATATTGTATTGATCGACTTAGTTCAGTGCTAACTAATGCAATTCAGCGATGAATAGATTTACACGAAAGCGATTATGATAATGCAATTAAGAAATCGTGTAGTATTTTAATAAAATTTTTCAATGTTTCAGAAATCGCGTAACTAATGCAATTCAGCGATAGATACCTATAGAAAAAAGCGATCGTCATAATGCAATTCAGCAATGGAGATTAGTTAATAAAAATTTTACAATGTTTTCAGAATTCGCGTAACTAATGCAATTCAGCGATAGATACCAATAGAAAAAAGCGATCGTCATAATGCAATTCAGCGATGGAGATTAATAAAAGATAACCGTGTAGTAGTTAATAAAAATTTTACAATGTTTTCAGAATTCGCGTAACCGTCTAGTAACGCGATTAATAAAAATTCTCCGTCTAGTAATTAATAAAAAATAACCGTCGAGTTTTCACCGTGTAGTATTTAATGTCAATTTAACCGCCAATTTTTAATTTATCACTGTCGATACTTTCTCTAGGGCTTTTTCAGCGATTTAGCGATTCTCTGAGCGTCTATGGCGAACGGCGATTGTTTTTCTGATCAAACGGTGAACGGTGATACTTTTCTTTTTTGTTGTGAAGAATGGCTGAAAAAGTGCATACTCAGGTCTGTTGCGTTCCATCTAGCATTTGTCTTTTAAATAATATCCTGAACGAGAGCGACGGAGATGGGAAGAAAGAGTTTATTCACAAATCTTGCTTCAGTTGTCTGCTTATGTTCAAAATGTGCATGCTCAAGGTTGATCCTGTTATAACTTTGATTAATCAGTGGAGCATTCAGGAGGAATGCTTTATTATTGATAAAAATCGTCGATGGAGGTTTACAGATGAAGACATTCATAAAGTATATGGTTTGCCATGGGGAGTCGATAAATTGATAATAGATTTTAATAATAATGAGATTGGTTATGATTTTGCTGATACATTTTGTGAAAAGTATTCTCTTATTAAGAATAAGAAGGAGCCTAATCGAATACCTGTTAAGGATCTTAGAGCTATTTTAGAGAATACGGAGAATACTGAAATTCCATTGGATGACTACTGGAGGATGTATGTTTTGTTTTGCTCTGCAGAAAGTGTTTACTGCTAACTCAGGGAGGGTTGTAAACAAAAGGTATCTTCAGTTTCTTAGATCTCCGGAAAAAGCTTTAAGGTACAATTGGTGTCTTCATATTAGACAATTTCTGATCAAATCTCTGAATGAGTATAAGGCAAAATTGGATAAGGGAACCAGTGCTCAAGCACGCCCCTGTGGAGACCTGTTTTGCTTAATGGTAATTTTAATTTTGTGTTTGTTATGCAATTTATACTTGTTATGTGATTTATATTGTTTATTATGGTCATTGTTTGTTGATTATGTATCTTGTTTGTTTTTGTTTTTTTCAGCACATGTTTTTTGATTTCTATAAGCGTGAAGAGCTTCATTTGGTTGGATTTACATGTAAAAATGATAGATACTTGGAGATGGTTGATATCTGGAAGGTTTTCCCTAATGCAAAGTATCCAGATATTGACTTTAAGAAGAAATCGAGGGCTCCGAAAAGGACTGTGGAAGATGACGATCGACTTAGCACTTTTGTTTCTGGTCTAAAGAAGAAAAGGAGGGGTGGGAAAGAAGTGGAAGATGAGCGTCTGAATTCTAGTGCAAATGAACCAGCTGCCAATCTTTCTAGGAGTGTGGATGGATGAGGAGATGAGCAGTTAGGAGAAAATGAGGATTTGAATGCTAGCGGAAATGTACAAGCTGCCAATCTTTCTAGCTTGCAGTCTATGTATTCACCTATTGTCCATGTAGCTAATGCAAATGAGACAACTGATTCTGAACCAGTTGTCCATCTTTCTGATCACACAATGGACTCTATTGTGAACATTGCTTGCCAATATATGGATGCTGATGCTTCAGGCAATGTTGATCTTCTCATAGAAGCATCCAGAAATGATGTTGAAGCTTTAGGTGATCCTGTTCAATCCTCTGCTTTAGGTGATCCTCTTCAACCTTCCCCACACCCCCCTTGTGATCAAAATACAGGTGAACAGTTGATTAATGTGGGTCGACGTCGTGAAGGAGAACAATCAAATAATCTTGATATAACTGCAAGTGAAGGAGAACTCTTGATTGGTATATTAGCAGGAGCTGCAAATGTTGTGATGAGTCAAGGGGGTCTGGAGGTGACAAGTTTGCGGGAAGGAGGTGATGTAGATGCTGGGAATGTAAAAGAGAAAACTGAAGAGAGAGTTGCCCCGGAGACCGAAAATTTACCTGAAAATGTACCGAAGGTAGTTTTATAAATTTTATACTTCATAATATTTTTTGAAGGTAGTTTCTGACATTCTTTTTTCTTTTTTGCTTTTTCTGTGTTGTTTATTTTTATTGCAGAGATCTTTATTTCGATTCCGAATCCCTTTCAGTTTCGATTCTTTGAATGTATGTACAGTAACAAAATGTTTGCTATAGGGATTACAGTAAGAAAATATTTTTGATATGTTTTCTTGTGTGATTTTTAGTTAGCACATCATGGGGCTGAAAGATATAGCACATGATGGGGCTGAGAATCCAGAGGTATTTTAATAGTTTCCAGTGATTGTTCTTTTGTTTTTCAGCGATGGTTTGTTATGTTTTAAAGCGATGGTCTGTAGTGTTTTTCAGCGATGAAATGATACACATTTCAGCGATATCTTTGCATTAGCTGTTTGAATAGTTTTTTTTCTAACTTACTCTAGTATGTGTATAGATGCATGCAAAAGATGTGCCAACCTTTTCTTTGGGCATATCCGAGAATGAGAATGTTGTATCAGATGAGAATCCAGAGGTATGTTAATAGTTTTCAGCGATGGTTTGAATGTTTTTCAGCGATGATACAATGCATATTTCAGCGATGATTGATATATTATACTGTGTGAGAAATATTAATAGTTTTCAGCTATATCATCTGTAATTTTCAGGAACAAGCTAAGACAGTTGATAAATCTAAGACAATCGAGAAATTGAAGGAAAAGTATATGCCTCCTAGAGTGATGATGATTGATCTCCAGCCTATAGAAAAATGCAATAAGTTTACATTCATGGAGATGACTTGTACCCGATTTAAAGACTATCCAGAATTTAAGGCGTCATATACCTGTACTCCAGAAGAGTTGAATGTGGCTGTTTGGGCTATCATTACAAATATTCTAGGAAAGGTTGAAGCGAAAAACATGATTGCTTATGATGATAAAGAAATGAACTTGTCCAAGCTTGACATTGAAACACTGAGGGTTGATAGTGATATTGCGGATATTGTTATAAAATGTTATGCGAAACTGATCAACCATCGTGAATTCGAAAGAGCCAACAGGAAACCAGTCCTGAAATATTGTTTTTCATCATTATTTGCTGTGAGTCTGATATATACATACATACATACATACATATCTAATATATATATATGCTAACCGGTAAGTACTGTTACCAGCAATAGTAAATGTAGGGTTAACTTTCCTGTTTTGCCCTTCCTCCAAACTACTGCTTTTCTTACGACAGGTCCCAGGTATTTTCAAATCTCTTGTGTTGGTGGCGCTTTCGAAGGCATGGTCCGACCTGCCCTAATTTAATTTCGCAGGAACGCTCCGTCCGTTTAAACGTTTGCGCTCGTCGTTGGCCCCCTGCCGCCGGCCACCAGGTCCCCGTGAATCGGCGCTCTTTGGCCCCTGCTCCGCCATCCGCCCTTCACTTCTATTCAATCGCCGCTGCGTGGGTCGCGGTGCACCTCCCCGCTCCTCCAGCGCCCGGTACTGCCGCCCCCCTCCTGCAACCCATCCGCCCTTCGTGCGGCCATAAGCTTCTGCGCCCCGGCGCGCTCCCCTGTGTTGTCCCTCCATCCCTGCGCCCCATCCCGCCTCAGCCCCCGCAGGCTTCATGAGTAGTGTCGCCGGGCTGGACAGGTGCGCCATTTCATTCTGCCCTAATTACTGTATTGAATAGGTGCTTCCCCTTTGATTGAGTCTGTATCATGTATCTTTGTTGGCATCGTTGTCTGTAGTCCGTATTCCTTTCACTTGTCACTTGTTATTGTTTTGGAGGATTTCATTATTGTGTGCCATCCATTTTGTTCTATCCATAAATTACAAATTGTGTAGAATGAAGGTGTATTTTCAGATGCACTTTTCAAACTGTGTTGCTAGGAAATTTGAGACAACCCGCCGCCTCCTACCCTCCCGTCGGCGGCTCAACCTCTACTGGTGGCTCAGGCATGCTTCTTTTACTTCGATTGTCACTTGATTTAGTTTCTCTTACATCATGCCCAACCTCCACCCTCCCCGTTCAGAACCAAACTTCGATTTGTCCGCCCATTCCTGCCCTCGCTTCACTAGCCGTCAATCGCGGGGTCAACCGCTCCCGCCTCCACGAAATCGCACAAAAAACCTCCACTCCAGCCCGCCTTTGGCACATCTATCTGCCATCTGCCCTGCGGCGTCAACCCATCAACGCCCTACCCTCCCCTTACCCATATTGCCTTCTGACAAGGAAATGGTGAGACAAAGCATTCTTAGTTTCATTTGTCAAGTTCCTTCGCCCTATAATTTGTTAAATTTCCTATTTAACCATTCTTGTGTGGGCAGTGTTTGCTCGTAGCCTCGTACAACACTTCCGCCGGCTGATTTGCGGTGCTAATTGAGTTCTACAGAACTCATTCGCCTACCCACCTTTGTTCGGTTTGAAAACCTTGTCTCCCTTTACTCTTTTCCTTGAGACATATCCGAGTTGCATTTAAAATTATTTCTCATTTGGCTGCTGCGTAAATATGTCCTGATCACTACAAGCACCTGGTGTATTATTGACAGGATAGTGCAAATAAGGATTGTTATTTGTCTTTCTCTCAATTCATAGTTTATTGATTGAACTTGGCTGTGCAAGATCAAGAGATGGCTAGCTCTATTGAATGTATAGCTAAACAAATATCTCCTGATCAGATTGCAGTGTTGAAATACCTAGGATATTTAGTCATGAACACCTAGCATTTTAGAGGTGTTCGAATTTGTTTTTCGTTCTTTCTTATGTTATTGATACTTCTTAAAATTTGTTTTTCTTTCTCTTATTTATTTTTCATGGATTTTTAAATCTATATGTGGTTCAGCTGGGCTGTAGCTAAGTTTCTTATTGGCCTCGTGGTTAAGGGTGTTGAGTCACTTGTTGAACCCTTGATGTTTACTGCATTGCCCAGGAGACAAGGGTTGAGTATTTTAGGGGAAAAGATTTTGTTAATTTTTTAAAAAGTCATCAGGAAGTAAAAGACCTACTGGAATCGGATAAAAATTTAGAAACTGAAGATATTGCCAAGTTCCTTCTGAGAAAAAATCTATAGTCCGAAGTGATCGTATTGTGAAAACTGTTCACCCTGGAAAGAAGGAATTGTTGACATGACCTGCTCATTATCTAAATTTTGTTTCTTTGCAGGAAAAACGATATGCATCTAAAAATACGGGAAGCTACTGTACTCTCTGAGGTTAAGGAAATTATTCAATTGGGTATTTGTACAGGCAAACGATGGGATTATGGAAATTTTGCAGAAGGTGGAGCCTCATTTGACATAATGGTATGTAATAATCCCCCTTCGTTCTGTTACCAGTTCCTCCTTTAGAGAAATCATCTTGATTGTTTTGTCCAGTGAGAGATATGTGTAAATTGCCAATGCCCGTTTATCTGCTTGAAACTTTGAGCCCACGAACTTGATATATTTTACCTTGTTGAAATGAAATTGGTTTGCTCATGGCCTGGCACTTTGCTTTGTTGCTTTATCTCAAACGAGTGATCAAAGAATTCCATAAATGATGTTGATTATTTCCCTCTGCGGTAAGGAACTTGGGTATTCATGCAATTTTACTGTTAAAGCCAGTTATAATGCATAGTGAATATTGAGAACTTAATGAATTAGGTTCTTAAATGATCATGGTTATCATATATCCATGAATTAGATTCTTAAATGATCATGGTTATCCAGGCATAGCTGCTAGAGCTAAACATGATTCAGGTGTATTGGAATACAATTGCAGCTTAACAGAGCATTCCATTGCAATTCATCTTGGCTACCAGTCGCAGAGTTTAAAATTATAATCAACTAATAGAAATTTATTATACTTCTGTGCTTGCAGATATTGCCGAGCATGCTCTATGATTCTTACAATTTTTGTTGCCTGTTTGCAACGATATCATTGTACTGCTGGGCCAACCTATTACTCGGGTATTCTGATCACTACTTAAATTGCAGGGGTTTAGAAAGTTTTCTTGCTCTTCTTTACTAAATTTTTGATACACATGTTTCTGGGATTTCTAATTCGTACTAAAAAATTTTATAGACATGTTTCTGGGATGTCTTATTGTTAATTTAATTACATACCTTGTGAAATTGCACCTTTTGGTTATTGAATCTCCAAATATTACAGCAACATACAGAAAACTCCAGCTATGGCAAGGAAAAGATTGGAGATTGCTCACAAGTAGACAAAGTATTGGGTTCTATTATATGGTTTGTATAACCAAATTATAGCAGTTCAGCGAAATACTTGTCACTTTTCTAAGGTACTGAAATTTTGGTCCGGCCAGTAAGACTCCCCTTGCATTAGAAACTAAGACTGCCTGCTCCGCAGATTGTATATTTATCAAAAATAACTCTACATTTACTCTACATTTCATTTTACAAAACTCCTTCAATGTGATACACAGTGACCACATAACAGTGAAAATTCATCCGTCGTCCCGCGCGGCGTAGCGCGCGGCGGATGATTTCTAGTATATATATATATATTTAACTTCTTTTTGATGCATGATATGTTGTATCTTTTGAAACAGACATTTGCAGAGGCAGAGGTGGATGCAGATTTACCATTAAAAGATGGTGCAGAACTTGTTGATACATTCGTGAAAGATTTCAAGTTTTTTCCTGAAGAAATGATTGATGTGGTGTTGAATGCAGAGAGTGTAAGATACATTTTTGTTTTGATAATTTTGTTTATATAGTTGATCATTATTAGATTCTAATTATATGTTTACTCAATGTTCCAGTTCTTCTTCCCATATTGTCGACAAAACCATTGGGTTGCTTTTTCTGTTGATATGAGAAAGAGAAGAATTTTTTTACTTCAACAGCAAGAATGCTGAAGGCGGGTGGACAACTGATTGTACAATTTTGAATAGGATATGGTATAACTTCAGGATGCTGGGTAATACACTGATGAAATCTGAAAAATGGTTTGCATCATATCGTATGCTTTTCTCGCCGTTGGCAGAGCAGAAAGATCAGCACATCTGTGGTGTTTTTGTCATGTCATATATGGATTATTGGGAAGGATTAATTATGGATGACATGTTGGCAGAAATGAAGAACAAAAGGTACAATCTGGCAAAAAGAGCCAAGGTCTGCGCTGAAATATTGATGTCAGGTGTCAATCAAAAGAAAGATTTTGTGCTTGGAGAAGTGAGTAGAGATGCATTTGGTTGCCCAGCATAGTCAGTCATTTGAGGTAAAGAAACCAGCAGCACCTAAGCCAAAAAAGAGTCGGAAAAAGAAACAATGATGAATGAAGTGTTTTTTGATGAATGAATGAACTGTTTTTTTGATCGCTGAAATGTAATATTTTTGATCGCTGAAATGTACTTGTTTTGATCGCTTAAATGTACAGTGTTTCATCGCTGAAATGTACATTGTTTCATCTCTTAAATGTCTATTGTTTAATCAGTTAAATATATTGCACTTTTTGTGATCGCTTAAATGTACATCTCTTTGTTCTTACATTGGCATTGTAAATTATGGAGTATTATTCTCTATTTGGCTGATTTGAAGCGATTCGGTCAGGTTGGGATAGCTGAAAAAGGAACTGATGTGGATCCTGAGGTTGGGATAGCTGAAAAAGTAACTGATGTGGATCCTGAACATGCTGAGCACATCAGAGTTCTAATGGAAAAAGTGCTACATGAGATAACACGTAAGAACTGACCAGTGCTGAGAAAGAATGCAAGACAATACAGATTGATGAACAAGGCTGAGGCAGAGAAGTATCTGAAATATGATCTAGCACAAGATATGTCTTATTTAAAGGAAGCCCTGGAAAGAGACATGGTATCCGCCATGATGGAGCGTTACAGAACTTCTTATCTTGAACTCCTCATGAAATGGATCAGAAGGCCCTGGAGTATTGTAACACAGGAAAAAAAATAAGATCATGCATTATGATTACAAACTCAGAAGTCTAATATGCAAACGGATCAAAGGAGCATGGGAACTGTTGTTGGTGAGGATCACCAATCCACAATTTGTGAGAGATTACTTGAGGTTTGCACATAAACAGTTTTGCCAAAAGTAAAACAAAAGAATCCTTTTCTAGAAAGCAGTTAGGAGAAAACAATTTGTAAAATGCTAGTCATTCATTCAAGCGACAAACTTTTGTACATATATTGTTTTAAGCGACGTACCAATCAATTTTTTCAGCGATGTATTTATAGAATTTTAAGCGATGGTTTCATATTGTTTTCAGCGATGGTAATGAAGAATTTTAAGCGATGGTGATAGATCGTCGTTTTGATTTTATGTATGTTTCTGAGTTCTGAGTTATGTTGAGCGATGGACATCAAGCATTTTGTGATATGTTTCTCTTTTTCTGAGTTTTCTGAAGTTTCATATTTATAAATTCATTTAAGCGACAAATGTTTGTACATTTGATTATAGCATTTTAAGCGATGGTTACATATTATTTTCAGCGATGGACATGAAGCATTTTAAGCGATGGATATAGGTTGTTTTCAGCGATGGAAGGAAATATATTTCATTTTTATAGAGTGGCCTAAATGAAATGGGCCTAAATAAAATTAAATGGGCCTCGGAAAATTTTTTAAACTGTGAGCCTTATAAATGGAATCACATTCATTTCTCGAAACTTCATTTCTAAACCCTAATTTCTCAAAACCGTAATCGGAATCACCTTCATTTCTCAGAAATGTCGTCCAAAAGAAGATGCACGGAAGAGAGTTCCAGTCGCAGTTTGTTCACACAATGCTGGGAGATGTTCGGGAATTATCTGAAGGATACACATTTGACGTGTGAGCGTGCGAGCGTACTGAACGATTTAATAGAAAAAATGTTAGATGCTGGGATTGTGCCGAAGAAGCATCGAGATCTCCTTGTTGAAACACAGGTATTTCTTATGAAAATTACAACTGAGTATGCTTAGGAACCTTTGATTAATGGTTTGAATTGTTTTATGGTTTTAATGGTTAGAATGGTTTGGTTGGAATTGTTTTGAACTGATTTATGGTTTTTAATGCTGTTTTGAACTGATTATGGTTGTTCTAGGGTTACGAATTGTTTCAGTGATTATGTTTGCACTGTTTGAACTGATTATGGTTGTTCTAGGGTTATGAGTTGTTTAAGTGTTTATGGTTGTTTTAGTTATGAATTGTATTGTACTGATTATTGTTGTTTTAGTGATTTGTTTTGAACTGATTATGTTGTTTCTAGGGTTATGAATTGTTTCAGTGATTATGGGTGTTTTAGTGCTATGAATTATTTTTTTGCTGATTATGGTTGTTTTAGTGATTGTTTTGAACTGATTATGGTTGTTTTTGTACTGATTATGGTTGTTTCAAAAAATTGTTTCAGTGCTATGAATTGCTTTGTACTGATTATGGCATCTTATATTTACATCTTATATGTTAATAAGCTATCTTTCTTATATGTTGAAACACAGGAATTTCTGTTGAGAATTATAACTGAGTATCCTGATATTGAGGCTGCTGAAAAATCTTATAACATCATGTATCCCCACTTCGAAGCTCTGGATATTCATATTGGTGTCCTCCAAAATGAAGGCAGATCCAATGGTGTTGATGTGAACAGACGTTCATTTGATCCCACACAGCTGCGTGAAATATCGAAGCATTATCACAGCGTTAAAATCTCATTTGCAAAGACTCCAGAGCAGTTGATTGAATGGAAAAAGGCTTTTACAAATATGTGGGAAGATCTGCTTCATAGGCTTAGGGCGATGCATCAAGCCATCTTTGAGCCTTCTCAGGAGTCTCCTCCCCCTGCTGTTTAATATGTTTGGAATGGGTTTTTTTAGAACTGATTTTGGTGATGTTTTCGTGACTTGTTTGAATGACTTTGAATGTTTTTGGGATGTTTTTATGACATTTGAATGGTGGTGTTGAATGTTTTATGACTTTGAATGGTGTTGATTGTGATTGAAAGAAATGTTTTCATTGGAATTTGATTTATGGTTTGATTTATGGTGTTGAATGTTTTATGACTTTGAATGGATTTAACTGATTTAGTGTGGTATGAATTGTTTCAGTGATTATGGTTTTTATGATGTATCGCTGAAAAGTATATTGTGAATTCGCTTAAAGGAATAGTTGTTCATCGCTGAAAAGTTATAACATCTCTGCAAAGTGTATTAGTCTCTCGCTTGTAATTTTCTGCAAAGTTATAACATCTCATCGCTGAAAATAATAATAAATCTCGATGAAATGAAGCACCTACCATCGCTGAAAAGTATAACGTTCTATCTCTGAAAATAATGATACAAATTAATGTTTTAATTAGGAATTAATAATTTCGTTAAAAATAATAACTTATGATGTATCGCTAAAAAGAATATTGGGATCTCGTTAAAGAAATATATGTTCATCGCTGAAAAGAATACTTATATATCGCTGAAAAGATATATCATCTCTGCAAAGTGTATTAGTATCTCGATGAAAATAGTTGCACATCTTGGGGGAAAGGAATTGTAAGTCATCGCTGAAAATAATAGTACAACCTCGATGAAATGAAGCACTTTTCATCGCTGAAAAGTATTACGTTCCATCGCTGAAAATAATGATACAAATTAATATGTTTTAGTTAGGAATTAATAATTTCGTTAAAAATAAAAACATATGATGTATCGCTGAAAAGAATATTGTGATCTCGCTTAAAGAAATAGTTGTTCATCGCTGAAAAGAATACCAATACATCGCTGAAAAGATATAATATCTCTGCAAAGTGTATTAGTATCTGGATGAAAACAGTTGCACATCTCGGGGGGAAAGGAATTGCAATTAATCGCTGAAAATAATAGTACAACCTCGATGAAATGAAGCACTTTTCATCGCTGAAAAGTATTACGTTCCATCACTGAAAATAATGATACAAATTAATATGTTTTAGTTAGGAATTAATAATTTCGTTAAAAATAAAAACAAATGAAGCACATGCCATCGCTGAAAAGAATATTGTGATATCGCTGAAAATAATGATACAAATTAATATAATTTGTGTCAGTAATACGCTTTAGTGAATTTTAGTGAATTTTTCTGTTGTAAGATATTTTAGAATACAAATCCGTTTAAGATATGCAATAAATCCGTTAAAGATACGTACTAATCCGTTAATTTCGTAATTAAATAAAACCGTTCCATATTTTTATTGGACAACTTTACCCTTTTGCATTTACAACCCTTGGATTTTAATTGGACGCTCAAGATTTTGGCCTTGATGTGCTGCGATTTGATGCAATCGCACCTTAACCGGACCCTTGTTGAAACTACCTGGTAACATCAAGAATCTAATCTGACAGTTATCGTTTACAGTTGGTTGCTGTTATCTTGTTCATCTAACAGTTTTTTCAGGATCTATTGCTGGTTTTAGAAGCTTCACACTCTATATATAATAGATTGCTGTAGTTAGATCGAGTTGTAACTATTAAATTTTGATATTGTTATGAATGAAAATGAATTCCAGAATAAAATTCCCAAACGACAGAGTGTTTGTCAGCCTTTCAGCTCAAAAGTGTATTCTTTTCCTCCCCACTATGATGATCTTTCAGATGTAGTATGACAAGAGAGAGAACCAATTCTAGAAAATGTGAATATCATTGTTAGAGAACAGGAGCAAAATGGGCAGCCGTTGGTGGTCTATAGGCGCAGAGGGATGCCTTTGTTAGGTTGTCTGCGTCTTGAATAATTTAATAATGATGTGATGATGGGCTTTATTTATTGTCGAGTCTGTTTTGTCTTTATTAATAGTTCTTCTTTTGTTGGGCTTAGGTCATGCAAGTATTTAAGTCAACAATACAATATACCATGGATAGTACCACAAACACATAGTGGAGGCGAGGAACAAGCAATCTTTGCCTATGGCTATAGTGTGTGATTTCAACAAAATATGCAGAAAGAAAGAGCAATGATCATGTGCAGAAACCATCAAGAAGATATATATATATATATATATATATATATATATATATATGAGGTAGTACTGTTGTTCACAACAGAATTAAGAAAAGAAAAATAGAATTAAGAGGATCACCAATTGAGAGCATGTAACAAGTGCGAGCAAGTATAGTTATTAACCCAACAAAATATATATTAAAGCCCATCCAAGATTACCTGGCCCAGTCCGTGGAAATATATCCGGAAAAGAGAACGCACTTTCAAAAGGCCCAATCTATTTTTCTTGGCTCGGTCCAATTCAAGATTTATCCGGATAGTGATCCAGTAGGAAAACCGGCACCATAATGCCAGGGGCAACAGTGAGGTGACACAGCCGCCAGCAGCCGTATCCTCAAGCCCCACGCCTCCTAGGAACCTATGGTGTAACCAGAAGTCAATGAAGATCGCGTATCTGCAGGGCGGCGGTATTGCGTCTCATTAATGCAAGGCGGCCGCATGGCGAAATTCAAGGGAAGATGGTGACTCATTAATGGAAGGCGCCATAGGAGGAATGAGTGCAGGGTGTCGCCTCACTCTATATAAAGAGATGATGAGGCATGGAAGAAGGGCATCAACACACCCCTTGAGGAATCATTTTATCTATTCTGCATTTTTATTCTTGCAAGTTTCTTTCGTGTTTTTCCATTCTGCAATCTTTAATTCCTTTACAGCTTTCTTATTTTCGTGTAATTCCTTTCTGCAATTCTTGTAATCCTTTCGATACTCATCAATCAAAAAAGGAGGTTTCTCCCTCAAAGAATTTCTTGGTTAACAAATTGGCACGCCCAGTGGGACCCGAAGTGGAAACCATATCCGCTTGGAAGTGTATGCAACTTAGATCTGGACGAGTAGTAAGGGACTTAACACAAAGATTTGGAGAAATGTCGCTACATGAAGAAACTCCAGTAAGAACACCGTATGAGAACGTCGATAATACGGCGACTACCTCCCAACCACCGTAGGGGATGATGCAAGTCCCAACCTTTTCGGAACAAATACAGCTATCGATGAATGAATCGATGGCTGAATTCATGCCTTTACTTACGAGGCACCTTATGGATGTATTGCGGCCTTCCATGGCCGATCAAACTGACAGGATATGTGGATCCCTGCGTACTCCACAAGAGGGATATATCCCTGCAAATGGCATGAATATGTCACCAAGCGTTACAGGACCTTATGGCGGTCTACAAAAGACTTGGGGGACAAATTTTGGCCAGCCATCACTCTCTGAGTTTGGAGCACCACCTCCCATGATGTATGCTCCATCAGGATACTTGATGGCATCTAGCGCTGTTCCGATACAGCCATTTGGAGTGGCGGCTCCCATCCCACCGGCTGCCATGCATAATCTAGGTGCTGGAGGAGGACACATGCAACCTCAGGTCACCAACATACCTTTGATTGCCAACATGCCTCAGGCCGCCCAGCATCAGGCCTCCAGCGCACACCTGGCCACCGTGCAGCATCAGGCCTCCAGCCCACACCTGGCCGCCGTGCAGCATCAGGCCTCCAGTCCACACCAGGCCGCCATGCAGCATCAGGCCTCCAGCCCACACCTGGCCGTCGTGCAGCATCAGGCCTCCAGTCCACACCAGGCCGCCATGCAGCATCAGGCCTCCAACCCACACCTGGCCGCCGTGCAACATCAGGCCTCCAGTCCACATCCGGCCGCCATACCGCATCAGGCCGCCAGTTCACACCCGACCATGCAACATCAGACCATGGCCGCCAGTCCACACCCGGCCGCCATGCAGCATCAATCCACCAGTTCACATCCGGCCGCCATGCAGCATCACGCCGCTAGTCCATACCCGGCCGCCATGCAGCATCATGCCACCAACCATTTCCCGGCCGCCATGCCTCCTATACAGATGCCCGTGGTGTCACCCGAGTTGTTGGCAGATATGATGCAACAGCACTTCGGGATTCAATTAAAGCCGATGGAACGACCCACATACAGGAAACCATACCCAGAATGGGTAGACACTATGCAGCCTTATCCTAGAGGCTTCAAAATGCCCGAGTTCACCACATTTTAGGGAGACGACGGCAAGTCCACAGTAGAACATGTGGGCAGGTTCACTGCTCAATGTGGTGAAGCAGCGGCCAACGATTGGCTGAAGCTAAGACTGTTCAGCTCATCTCTGACTGGACCCGCATTTGCTTGGTTTGCTTCCTTGCGGCCTAATTCAATTCAATATTGGGCTGATCTCGAGCGGGCGTTCCATGACAGGTTTTACACTCCCCTGTCACAAGTTAGTCTTGCAGATCTCACTAACGCTAAACAATTTGCCGATGAAACGGCAAGTGCTTTTATTAACAGATTGCAACGCCTTAAAGGCCGATGTACTATGGCAATTCCGGATAAAGAAATAGCCAATATAGCAGTGGCTAACATGTTACCGAAATTAAAAGAACATTTAATTGTGCAGGATGCAACTGACCTTGCCCAGTTGGCCGAGAGAGCGGCCCGCGTGGAAAAATTCCTGAGGGAGCAGGAAGAGAGGCGTCCTATGCGTCGAGTCCATTTCGAAGAAATGAAACTCAGTGATGATGAGGACGAACCTGTAGAGGTGGCTGTTGCAGAACTAGTTCAGACAGCCAAACCACATACATGTGCAGCTCTTAAGCCGCCAAAATAAAGAGAGGCTAAATATAAGCCTGAGGAAGACCTTTTTGACATGGGCAAAGCGGACCAAGTGTTCGATGCCCTACTCAAAGACGGTGTGATCAAATTGCCTGAAGGGCAAAAATTACCAGCGGCCAAGGAAATTCGAGGCCGAGCATTTTGTAAGTGGCATAATTCATATACTCATAGCATTACTAAATGCAGAAGTTTTAGAACGGCCATACAGAACAAAATAAAAGAGGGTCGTTTGAAAATTGCAGGTATGAAGGTGGATTTAGATCCATTCCCTCAGCTGCCAATTGGTGTTTCTGGACTCATCCCAAATCCAGAAGATGGTGGCTCCAGTAGCAGGAATGATAGAGGAAAGGAACACATTGAAATCGATGAAGAGGATGTGGACTTGTTATCTGATGAGTCCGATCATGAAAGAAAAGAGTTGTGCAGTAAACAACCAAGATTTAAGAACATGTTGAAAAAGGACTTCAAGAAGGTCTTGGAGGCCGAAAAAAGAGAGCACCACAAGAAGCAGAACCCTCCTTTGAGGGTTGAGATCCCTAAGCAGGCGGTAGAGATTCATGAAAATGGGAAACACCAACCTATTACTCGTGATTATAGGCATGGTGTACAGGTGGTTCCAACCTTGATGAGGCGACCAGAACATCCAGTTGAGACTGAAAGGTGGATGAAGAATAGGGCTCAGAATAAAGCCGCTCAAAAGGAGCCGCCACCCATGACTAAGAGTCAGTTTAGGCGGGCTCAAAGACGATATGCCGAGGAAATGCGGCAGTGGGAGGCACAAATCCATAAGTTGGAATCTTTCAGGCCTCGGAAGCCAGTACAACCAACTTATTTTAGAGGAGAGACATCCCAGCAGCGGAGACCCCTTCACGAGAAGGCACACAGTACGAGGTCGAGGTCGGTGGCAAGGGAACTTGACTCACCCATACCACCTCGTGAAGAAAGGTTTTATGAGGCCTCAAGAAGACCACCTCAGCCGCCATCACCTTCCGCTAGGAAACCAATAGGGGAAAGGCTGCAGCCGCCGTTTTCCTCCACCAGGAGGTCAGTGAGGGAAAGGTTACAACCACCATCACCTTTTACTACCAGGAGGCCAGTACGAGAAAGGCTGCAGTGGGCAGAACGAAAGCCTCAGCCGCCATCATCAAGGCCTAAGGTAACCAAAGCTGGACTTCCTCAGACTAACATTTCATCATCAGTTTCTAATGACAAAGGAAAAGCGGTCGCCACAACCGAATCTGATGAAGAAGGAAGCAAGGTCAAGACTGCGGGACAGAAGTTCATTGAGAAGCTGGACAAAATGGACATGACTCCTTCAAACATGGCTATGGCTAGTGTGCTAATGAAATACATGGCATATTTGGCGGCCCATGAAGCTGGTGAATTTGGAAGTGAACCACATAGTTTTGAAGGATTCACGGCTTACTGCAAGATTGTAGAAATCCAGAAGAAGTCACAGATACAAGTTGAAACGAAATCAACTAGTGAAGCACTTCAAGCGACCAATGAGGCACCACAAGTGAATTTTGGTGCTATTACACCTACAGAGGTGGAGGCTGCTGTGGAGGCCAATCTCGATAAACCTAAAGTTGGGATTGGCGCCCTAGGCATCATGACTGATGAATGTGGCACGATGGATGATATGAATATTGACGAAGGGTATGGAGATGATGTGTGGAGTAACGTGAACCTCAATATTGATGAAGAGTCTCATGTTGAATTAAACGGCATGGATCTTGAAGATGAGGTTTTTTGGAAAAATTTGGACAAAGAACTTAAAGAAGCAGACGATAGGAAAGAAGGGCCGAATGATCCCTCCGTGCCTATACGGGTCTTTGGATTGGCGGCTGATGAAGAGATAAGCGATGCCGAATCTGAGGTATGGGATGAGGAAGAGCCATCGTTCGCGAGGCTTATTGAAGAAATGGATGAAATGATAGCCGAATTGTCCCATCCAACCAGGGATGCACCTCCCACGCAAGAACTTGGTGGCCAACATGATGCTTCAAAGTTGGCTGTGGCACAGTTTGCCAAACCCGAGGTTGCCCAGACAAGGCAACTGAAGCCCTTGTATGTTAAGGCTCACATTGATGGGCGTCCTGTGAGCAGGGTATTTGTTGATAATGGAGCAGCAGCCAATGTGATGCCGATGTCGACTTTGACGAAGATAGGAAAGAGTGAAAAGGATCTGATCCCTACTAGGGTCAGAATGTGCAGTTTTGTAGGAGAAGAAACACAACCTGCCGGATTCATAACGGCGGACGTCACTATTGGATCCAAGACCATCAAGGTGGCCTTCTTTGTGGTGAAATCTAAGACGTGTTACTCAGCATTGCTTGGGCGCGACTGGATTCACATGGCGCAGTGTGTGCCATCCACCCTCCACCAACAGTTGTTAATTTGGGATGGCGACCAGATAGAATTGGTGGAGGCAGATCCTCAACCCTTTGCAGGACCGGACGCCAACAATGATGAGGCGATCTTCTACTTAGAAGACATCCAACCTGCATCAGCTTTAATTGGTATGAACATGGATCTGTAATCCATTGACTTCACAAGAAGCGGCTTCAAGTTACGTTCTGCAGATAGCCGACATGAAGCATCATGCTCTGCATGACGAGCAGCTACGACATTTATAAAGACTTGTTGCAGCGGCTCGCCAACACTGAAATAATGATGGGTGCCGAAATCAAATCCAAAAACCCAACTGACATTCGGCCATCTGAGTGGCCATCTCCTATAAAGCGGATGAAACTTTTGACAATTTCCGTCCCACGAGCATTTTCTAAAATTATACCAGGTTAGATTTATTAAATGAAAAGCGTTATGATTCACGGGAAAGGGTTTAGGGATACATCAAGATTATTAGTCTTTTTATTACTCAAGTGTGGTGCTTTGGTTTCAAATGGCGCTGTGGTCCTCTCTGTCATGAAATGTTGACAAATCTCATGGCATAGCCGGGATAGGTTGACCTTCAGCCTGTCCCACTGAGGATCCCCGGCAAATATGCCATGATACTTCTCATCAATTCTTGCCATAAGATTTCCTGCCATGAAACTTTTGACTGATTCCCACTACATGAGTATTTTCCGAAAATTCGTGATCCTGGTTTAGGTTTTATTTAATGAAACCAATTTATGATGGCGGGGTTGTGATTAGGGATAGATTTATACGTAGTCATGTTTTTATTGCTCGTGTTTAAGAAACTGTGCCCCCGAAAGCGCACGGTGTCAAAAATTGCAGTAATTTATAGTAAGACCGGATCGTTCACTGGAGGATGTGCGATAGAAGCAGGGCCCACGTCATTTACTAAGATTTTCCACTCGGTTACTCGATTCAAGTGTGTGAAATGACTAACACTACTTGACAGAATTTAAACTAAGCTATGAAAGCAATTAAAATAAAACAGATAAAATTATTCTAGAAAGCGAATTAAATTTAATCTAAGAAAGCAATAAAATTAATCTAAGAAAGCGATTAAGATTATTCTAAGAAAGCAGATTTAAAAAGAGACAGAAGAGACAGGAAGAAAAGAATAAAGGTTGGACAAGATTCAGATGAAACACAATTAAACTTCCATTTTGTTTACACAGATCTTTGTTTGGGATAATCCTTCAGTTAGCTAACTCTCATGCTCTCTATACCATGTTCCCTTTAACAGACATGTACTTACAGTAAGAGTTTACATGCTCTTAAGACAGCAAAATCTAAGATACCACAGACTCACAACTGCCCTCACACGGCCGTGTGGAGGCATGTTATTCATCTGTGGTGGACAAGCAACACCTGACAAATCATTTATTGAAGTGGCAAGTACCGCTATCATTCCCCCATGTCACACCCGAAGATTCTAATCAAGCCCTGAACTATCCCTTAACTCTCAGTCCTAGTAGCAGTTACACAACTCTCAATACAACCGAGTGACCTCTAACAAAAGCATTTAAAAGAAAGCGATAAAGAAAGCATTTAAAATCCTATCACTCGGAGGTTTTTGAAAGTCTGACCCTGGTAGTAAAAGAAAGCCCCCGGTCGGAATGACCGGGTGTGGATCAAGAATTCCCTATTCTCGGTGAACCGTTCGCAGTGTTCACTTCCCGTCGGGTGGTTATGAGATACAAACTAATGAAACAAACTAATAAATTAGTTCGTTCCGGATGCACTCACTCAGGACTCAAAAATAGGCTTTGGCAGAAGAAAATAGCAGTTGAGAGAATACTCAACCCTACCTTAGAAAATAACCAAGGCCCGGATGTTGTTCCTCTAGTATTATCTATTACACCTTATCGGAATCCAAGTGGAATCTGACCAAGTGCAATATTTAATACAAGATTTCCAACGAACAACAATTTTGAAAAATAATAAATCTGAAAATCATTCCCTATCAGGTACTAGACTCTCAATTAAAACACAGATCCTTTCAGTCTAGGTGAGACCTAATCGTTGACTCTGCTTCTAATTTCCCAAAATCAACCCCCAGTTGGATATGAATTAGTCATAACTGTCGAATTTATCCCTTACTCAGATCCGGATTTTATAAAGGAATTTTTGTTGGAAATTTATTATGAGACATCTGATTAAAATCAAGACTTCTATGTCCAAGGGAAGGATCCCAAAATAATATGACCACACTATCTACATAGTAGTATCATGCATAAATTTATAGAGAAGTGTAAAATAAAATAACCCAAAATATAAGGTGGGTTTAGACAGAATGTGAAACACAGAGATGAAATAGCCGGAGATGAGAAGAATTTATTTGGCTAAAAAGATGACAAGAATAATCAGGATAATCTGGACTGCAAACATCTGCTATCCAGGTCCTGATCATTTCAAGTGGGATGCTTATTAGATAGTGAAATTCCCTAAATGACAGTTGCCACTGTCATCTTAGACTCCACTATCTGTGAAGTTGGATAAAAACCCACACGTTCTATCACTTCAATAATTATTAGATGACATTGGCAAATACCATCTAATCATTACTACAGCTCCAGATTCGGGTTTGAAATTAAGATAAAGAAAGGAAAACTGTATCCGGATAGGAGTCAGCTGAGCAGCTATTATAATCCCGGATGGATGAATCGCCAAGGCTTCCACCGACTACTATCCGGACCATGCAAAATAACATCTAATAATTAATATACAGACCACGAGCTAGTTATCCGTGTGGGAATACCCGCCAACATTAATCTAATATATTCCTTATTAGCTGTTTCACACAACACGGGAAGACAAAATAAATAAAAGAAAATATTTTGGGTCATCTTGCATGAGAGACATTGGTTTCTCATGCAAGGTATGGAAATGATTCCATAATTACTCTTCATGTCTAAATAATCGCTCATTCCATAATTAATTAATTATAGTCCTGATTATATACTTAGATCATTGGAGCTTAATCATTTGTAGAAGAATCTTTTAATGGGAAATTGAACAAAGTTCTTTATATCAAATTGATCGTGGGTTGAGATCATTGGATCTCAACCTCAAAATATCAATATAAAGGTTCAATTAATTAATGAAGTGAGATGAAGAATGAAAACTTGGCAAAAAGGTGCCACCTTGTCGCGATGCAGAGTTTGTGTCGCGGAGCGTGGCTCCGCGACAAAGGTTTCGCGACAAAGGGGTGGGAAATAAAAGAAATGGGATTTTGAAAATTTAGGGTTTGCTTTGTCGCTAAGTAAAGAAAATTTTGTCGCGGAACGTGGTTCCGCGACAAGAGCATAGCGACAAAAAGGGTTGAAAATTGGACATGGTATAATTCTTGTCGCGGACAAGAGGTTTTGGCGCGGAACGTGGTTCCGCGACAAGGTAACTCCGCGACAAAGCCCTTCCAGAATAAAATCACAAGTATTTGGGTCCTTGGTCGCTAATCAAGATTTTGTCGCAGAACGTGGTTCCGCGCCAAGGGGTGTTTCGCGACCAAGGGTTTTAAAATAATGGTCAACAAATGTTCTTTGGCACCTTTGTCGCCAAAGCACCATTTTGTCGCGGAACGTGGTTCCGCGACAAGAGTTGTTCCGCGACAAAAGTGTGTCCAGTACACATGTCAGAAAAGTAAAGTGGAACAGTGGCATGCATTATGTGTGATCTCACCCATTTCAGATTCAAAAGCTAAACTAAGCTCAAAATAACAAAACAGAATTTGAATCTAGCTAGAACATGCTTGAACATAAAAGAAACAAAACAAACTTAAAACTTAAATAACCCTAATCTGAGCTTGATCACCCATAAGCATGCAACATTATCCCATGAAAAAGTCACCAAGCAGTGACATTAAAATGCAAAACGAGGGTCAAATAACCCGAGGAAAACGAAAACGGTAAGATCCATGGGGTGTGAGACCCATTTCATGATTTTGGGACACAAATGGAGAATGTTTTCCCATATTATTAAACGGTGCTGTTCATACCCATGGTTTGGGTACCACAAACCCTTAAACAAAAGTTTAGAACAAGAAACAAGGTGTAAAACTGGCTATCTAACCCAAGTGCAGTAAATTACTTCTAACTAGTGCATAAATTAAATAATACAAAAAAATCTAACTAAACTACCCTAAACTAAACTAACTACTGACTTCCCACTTGTCTTCAAGAGTGAGTATTTTCTCTAAAATTCTTCCAACCTCTAGCTCAAATGAGACACCTCATATTTATAGAGGGGAAACCCTAAGCTCATGGGCCTTGATTTGAGCCCATTGTGTCTCAAGACATCACACACATCACAGCTTTGTCTCGGAGCACCAAGTTTGGTCGCGGAACACACTGCATGTGGCAAAGCTTCTCGACTGGGTCTTGTGTCTCTAAAAATGCATCTTTGTCGCGGAATGGACCTTTGTCGCGGAACAGGGCATCGCGACAAGGGTCATCGCGACAAAGGGCTTGGCTGGTTTCCTCTTCATCTGGGCCACTTGGTCGCGGAACCCCTCCTTTGTCGCGGAACACTGCATCGCGCCAAAGGGCTTCCGCGACAAAGGTCTTCCTGGGCCTGCTGGATTGGGCCAGATGGGCCGAAAATATTCTTTTTCTGGGCTTTTCTATCTTTTTCCCATCTTTTTGTTTCCTTTTCTTTTTCTCATGTTTTTGGATTTTTCTAACATAAATACGTAGTAAAATTACATATTTATGCCTTTTTCACACCAGCTTATTATTTTTACAATTATGCATAAATTAGTCCGATTCGACTGCTTTCTTACTTAATGTAAGACCGGAATGCGATCAAATGCCCGTTTAAGACACGGAAATGGATTGAAAATAATGGTCATTTCTGGCCATTATCAGCGGACCTTGCCTAGTCCGGAAGCCAATGAACCACTTGTAAACATCAACCTCGGGACAGAGGCAGAGCCAAAGTTGACCAAGATCAGTGCGTCATTATCGGATGAAAAGCGGCACCAACTGGTGGAGCTGATTCATAAATATAAGGATTGTTTTGCATGGCAGTACACGGACATGCCAGGACTATCAAGAGATCTGGTAGAACATAAGTTGCCAACTCACCAAGAATTCAGACCTCATAAGCAGCCGCCAAGACGGTTCGACCCAGACACCATCCCAAAAATAAAGGCCGAAATCGAGAAACTTCTTAGAGCAGGTTACATTAGAACTTGTCGTTATGTGGAATGGCTTGCAAATATTGTACCTGTTATAAAAAAGAACGGTCAATTAAGAGTCTGTATAGACTTTAGGAATTTAAACTTGGCAACACCCAAGGATGAATATGTGATGCCTATGGCCGATATGCTCGTTGATGCGGCCGCTGGCCACAAGTTTTTATCTTTAATGGATGGTTATTCTGGATACAATCAAATCTTCATTTCTGAAAATGATGTACATAAAACAGCCTTTCGTTGCCCAGGGCCAGTCGGCATCTTTGAATGGGTAGTCATGCCTTTCGGATTGAAAAATGCTGGGGCAACATACCAAAGGGCCATGAATATGATTTTTCATGATTTAATTGGCCATACACTTGAAGTTTACATCGATGACATAGTTGTGAAATCATGCGAATTTGATCAACACTTGGATCACCTTGAAGGTGCCTTCATCCGAATGAGGCAACATGGGTTGAAAATTAATCCAGCTAAGTGTGCCTTCGGAGTGGCGGCAGGGAACTTCTTAGGTTTCCTGGTGCATGAGAGGGGCATTGAGGTGGACCAAAATAAAGCTAAGGCCATATTGGAAGCCCGTGCACCATCTAATCTCAAAGAGCTGCAATCACTAATTAGTAAAATCAATTTTTTAAGGAGGTTCATTGCCAATGCAGCAGGAAAGATGAAAGCGTTCACTACCTTACTTAAAGGAAGAAAGAACGAGAAATTCATGTGGACGTCGGAGCATCAGGCAGCCTTTGAAGAAATAAAAAGAGCGTTGGTCAACCCTCCAGTATTAGTACCGCCAAGGCTTGGAGTACCTTTGAAACTATACGTATCTGCCGCCGAAGAATCTATCGGTTGCCTGCTTGCACAAGATGATGAAGACGACAAGGAAAGGGCTATCTATTACCTTAGCAAGACTCTGCAAGGGGCAGAAATGAGATATACCGCATTAGAAAAATTATGCTACGCCCTAGTATACTCCTGCAACAAGTTGGAACACTACATGCTGCCAAGAACAATTCATGTAGTGGCTCCCTTTGACTTGGTAAGGACACTCTTGCACAAGCCGGCATTGAAGGGCCGACAAGCTAAGTGGGCTATGAAGATTAGTCCTTTTACCCTGGTACATATTCCCCAAAAGACAGTCAAGGGACAAGCCTTGGCTGATTTTTTAGCTCAACATCCTTCGTTGATATTGCCAGAGGATCCCAACGAAGCGTCCTTTATAGGGTTTGAACCTTGGGAACTAACTTTTGATGGATCTTGTGCAAGCAGCGGTTCAGGAGCCGGTATTACGATTACTAGTCCTCGTGGAGAACATTGGAAGCTTGCTAGAGAATTAGAGCCTGGCACCACCAACAATCAGGCGGAGTACGAAGCTCTAATATTTGGCCTCGAGACAGCATTGCTGAAGGGTGCGAAAACCATTACAATTTTTGGAGATTCCCAAGTCATCCTGAAACAGTTAACATGAGAATACGAATGCAAGAGTCCTAGATTGATTAAGTGTTATGAGGTAGCACTAGAGCTACTGGGCAAGTTTTCAGACGCCACCATCACACATGTGCCTAGGAGTCAAAATTAAGAGTCTAACGAGGTCGCTCAACTTGCTTCGGGCTGGCAGACTGGTCGCCCTAGGGGGGCACCACACATTGCCACCATCACAAGTGAACCTGAGGACCAACAAGAAATCTGACTTCAAAGTCCCAATGATGATTGGAGGACCGAGATCAAACGATATCTTAAAAACCCATCATCTGGAGGAGATAGTTCTCTAAAGGTTAAAGCTTTGCGGTACACACTAATTGATGGCGAATTATTCCGAAGGGCGGTCGATGGATTACTACTCAAATGCATAGGAACCGAAGACGCAAAGTCGGTGATGGGAGAAGTCCATGAGGGAATTTGCGGCTCTCATCGGGCGAGGCCTAGCATGAGGTGGAGTATCCACCGCCATGGATATTTTTGGCCGACTATCATGGAGGACTGCATCATTTACGCTCGAGGGTGCGAGGCTTGCCAAAAACATGGGCCGATTCAAAGAGTACCGGCGGAAGAGTTACACACAATCATCAAGCCTTGGCCATTTCGTGGCTGGGGGATGGACATCATCGGGAAAATTCATCCACCATCATCTAAGAATCACGCATTCATACTAGTGGCTACTGACTACTTCACCAAATGGGTAGAAGCGTGGCCAATGAGGAAGATTGACCAAAATGATGTAATTAAGTTCGTGACTGAGCTCATACATCGATTTGGAATTCCCCAAACAATCACCGCTGACCAGGGTACTGTGTTCACTGGTGAGAAGTTTTTAGCTTTTGCTAAACAATTCGGGATTTGCATATATCATTCCACTCCATACTACCCCCAAGCAAACGGTCAAGCTGAGGCCACCAATAAAATCCTGATAAGTATGATCAAGAAGGCAGTAGGTGATAAGCCAAGGAAGTGGCATGAGGCTCTGACAGAAGTCCTATGGGCTTACAGAAACTCTAAGTCTACAGCCACCGGCTTCACACCATACTATCTGACGTATGGTCATGACGCCGTCCTACCTTTGGAAATCACAGTCCCCTCTCTCAGAGTGGCCCAGCAGCATCAGTTAGACTTAACTAAGTATGAAGAGGCCATGTTGCAAGAATTGGAGACAGCAGACGGCGACAAGCTGACCGCTCTGGAAAATATCCGTCGCCAAAAGATGAGAATGGCGAGACATTACGACAAGAGGGTTCGAGGCAAAACCTTTAGCGAGGGAGACTTAGTATGGAAGGTGATTCTACCCTCGGGGGTGCGTGACAATGAAACAGGCAAGTGGTCTCCAAATTGGGAAGGACCATTCATTGTTACGCAAAGACTACTTAACGGTGCATACAAATTGATGGACATCGATGGCCAAGAACACAAACAGAGTATAAATGCAAAATACCTCAAAGTGTTTTATCCATCAGTGTGGGAATCTGGATAAGAAATGCAAGTGCATCAAAAGTAGCCAAGTCACAAGCTCGGCCAAAAAAGTAACAGTAATATCCCAGAGTAAAGGCAAGAGTTACCCACCACAAGGCCGATGGGCTGACCCAAAAGTGTACTGAAAACAAAGCAGTGCAAAAAACTAAGGAGGAGGCTGCCTAACATCACCCAGTATACGCCGACGCATGAGGGCCCACTAATCACGAGTGCGCTCGAACATGTCCGTCAGACGGAGAAGTGCGGCCGCCGAAGCACGAGCGCGAACCGACAACCGAAGCCGACGAGTCCGAACTCCCGATAACTCAGCCGATAAATCACGCTCATCTGCGGCTAAACGACCATAGGAAGTCTCCAACTCAGCAGCTCGGGAAGAAACGTCAGCCAAGACAGGCTCTAAGGTAGCAAGCTCCTCATTGGCCTCCTGAATGGTGCGCCTCCTCTCCAGAATGATACACTCTGCCTCCTCAATATCACGCTCTGCTCGCGTAACAACGTCCCTAAGATGCGCTCTACGACTCTCTCTAACTCCGCGATCAGTAGACAACTGCTCGCGCTGAGGGTGGATAGCCTCTATCTGAAAGCAAACCTCACGGTCGTGTCTCGAGGTCATCGAGCAGCGTCAGATCATGAGCAGACTGATCCACAGAGCTACTAAAAGCGGGATAGGAAACAGCTAAATCAGCGATGCGCTCTGAAAAGCTAAGAAAGTCAGCATCCTCGGTAAAGGCGGAAACTGCGCTAACATCATCCAGCAGGCGATCAAGACTAGAAAACACCTCGGTGGAGAGTCGATCGATATGGGTGGATAGAAGGCGGTCAAACGTCTCACATGAAAAAACGACAACCCTATCAACAAGAGCAGGCGCCGAAGGGCCTGATAAAGAGGTTGCTGGAACTGAGGCACAAGCCATGGACACCTGAGAACAACTTGACATGAATATAGGAATAAGAAACTCTAATAGCCTCAAAGGATGAAACGAAGCATACCTGAGGAGGCAGCGCGACCGAATCAGCTGAAGTAGCATGAACAGCGGTGATAGAATGAGCTGTCTGATCCATGGGAACCTAGATAGGGAACCCTTAGAGCGGGTCCTTAAGAAGAAATAAAAGAAAGTAAGGGTGCCGATATGGAATACCTGAGAAATCACTGAAGGGCCAGCCTGACTAGTTTTGGAAACGTGATCCGCAGCCTGAATAGTATCCGCAGGAGGAACCTGGAGGACACAGCTATCCTTAGAATACCCTGCTTAAACAAAATAAGCAGAAAAGGAGAGGGAACATAACCAAAAAATACCTGAGAGACCAAATCGTGGTCATACGAAGCGACCGCGTCATCAGTCTTAGAGGAATGAGGATCTGCCTATACCATTAAAAGGAGAGTCATTACAATACTAGAGGTAATGAGAATAAGATAACTAAGGTGGAAAAGCATACCTGGTCGACAGCAGTAGTCGAAGGATCATCAATATCGGTCTTCGCAGTATCGTCGCACCCATGAAGGATGGTATAATCAGCACGAGCAAACATCTCCTCCAGGGATGGGGAAGGCTCATCAGAAGGTCTACCAAGAGTAGATAAATACCGAGAGTCGACAGCCACAAGAACATCAGCGGCGGAGTCATCTGCCTGACCGTGATCATCATCGCAACGGGGATCTACAACTCATCCTCACCAATGCCAACATCACCCACGTGATCCTCATCCTCATCGGAGCGTGATCCATCATCACTCGAGCCCGCCTCCGCCTCATCAGAACCGGACTACTCGTCGCTGGCCGAGGCGTCCTCATCACGTACTGCATCATCATCTGCGGACGAAGAGACAACATTAAAAGACCCTACAGTTGTTGTGCGAAATGATATATTGACAATAAAGTGATTCAACCTACCTCTTCGGCGCTTGCGGGAAGAAGAGACTGACCCAGACTTGGACTTCGTGGTAACACTGCGAGGGGCATAAGCACGGGACCGATGCGAAGGAGCTGAGTCTCCAAAACGAGCTGTTAGGCGGTCATATGGCGGCAAAATAGAAGTAATATACGGCGTCCACCACGCCATAAAACCAGCTGCAAGCGATCCCGATGGAGTAAAGGGGAGGTAGCTGGAAAGCGTCAAACGAGACGAAAAAGCCACCACATCCCTAATAGCCACAGGAGTCAGCCTACCCTTCCTGGTAAAACGAATAGGCCACCTCACTCTGCGAGGAAGTCCAGGATGGCAGCCAAACTGACGGGCAAGCAGGTGCGGGCAATACGGCTCAGCCATGAGAGGATTATAAGCGGCAGTCCTCTTCACCCCACTCAAAAGCATGTGAGGCTTCATACTGATGTTCCAAGTGGATTCCCCGTGAAGGCCTCGTGGCTGAGCAGGATGGAAAACCAGTGTAGACAGCAACTGTGAAATGGAGGCATAAACAAACAAGTCATTGTAAGACGGCCGATAATGATAGTGCCAATGGATAACCCCTAGACCATCTCGTCCCAAAAGGCCGTCCCGGCTGATCCTCACAGACTGAGCGGCCAATATCCTACCTAACGGATCACCCTCCGAAACCTCCTGCGGACTAGGGCGTAGTACACCAGTGAACAACTGGGGAAAATATAACTGAATCCATAACTGTAAAAACCATAGCGGCCTAGCAGCCGTGGTAGAGGGATCCCGTCCAGTGGCCAGCTTATCAGAAAGCTTAGCCAGGCCGCTAAACAAAGTGGCGAGGAAATATGAGCCTATAGCTCGAGTCTCCGTACTCATAAATCCTAAGACAAGGGGGAGTGCAGTACGTAGAACAGTACGTGCACTGGAACAAATAACAAATCTGCTGAACCATAATAAAAGAAAGGCTACGTGCTCATCTCGCGTGGTAGTACGAACTCCTGACACCTTGTTATGCACAAAATAAGCCGGATATCGCCTGGCCTCTTTGCCCGGAGGGCAAATCGCCGCACCAAGTCTGGAGTCATCGACAACGGACTGTGTCAACTCCGCTCCAACCACGCGAAGCCCCGTGATCATCACCACGTCAAGAAGTGTAGGGCCAACGAATCCACAGGGAAACTGGAAAGCATTGACAGTGGAGTTCCAGAAACCCATAAGATAGTAAAGCAAGTGATGGTCTATCACCACAGGCTTAGTGGATAGAAGGATGGCCTCATCAATCCCCCACTTGCGCCACTCGGATGTACAGCCCGCCATCCGACGCACCCATGAAATATACTGGCCTAGATTACTATCACTGTCAATCTCAGTACTGGGGGCTTTAGCCTTTGACCTGGAGGTAGAAGTGCCATATTGAGGCTGAGATTTAATGGTCTTAGTATGAGACACGAAGGCACTGATAAAGGCGGCCTGGGTGATAGGTAACTTGCAGGATGAAAACCGTCTCGACCCATCCGCGCGCTCAGGCGTACTATGGAACGGCCGTAGAAAAAGCTCTGATTCCTGCCGACGATCGAAATCATATGCCTCATCATCAGAATCCGGAATGAGCGGACGCTGCACGCCCTGCTGGAAAGAAAAGCAAGCATGAGTTTGAGGGAGGCGAACATAGGCCACAAAACAAGATGGGTAAGGCAAGGCAAACCTGAAAAGTCCGAGGAGGAGCTAAAGTAACAGCCTGAGTAATACTGGGGGTGGCGGCATGAACAACTATCTGAGGCTGAGTGGACCTGGCAATGTCCTGTGCCATGTAGAGTTAGCGGATAAGTCGAAGAGGTCAATAAAGTTGAAGTTAACTAAGGTGCCAATCAAGCCATTCCAACCTGAAAAGCCATGCCGCGAGACGACAAGGCAGCAAACCCTGATAAGGGAGTGGCGGCCCGGACAGAGGAAGAGGTGGCCCGCCCTAAAGAGGACGGCGGCTGGTGGCTCTGGGCGGTCTGGGCCGAAGAGGTGGCGGCCTGGCTCTGGGCGGCCTGAGCTGATGAGGTGGCGGCCTGGACAGCGGCGGCTGAAGCACCCTGGGTGGCGGCCGATGATAACCCGAGCTGACTATGAGGGGCGCCCTGAGTCGAAGGAGTGGCGGCCCATATAGTGTCGTCTACTAGATCCTATGTCATGAGTAACGAGTGTGATGACTAAAGAAGCAACTCTAGGTTAGCCTAACATCTAAGCATGATCTTCTACATTCTCTAAGTTCAATGTCATCAGCTTATATGTTTTATGTTTTCTAAGTCCTATGTCAGTGACGCGATAGGCAGTCACAAGCAAGTTAAAATGAGTGATATTGCTATATTCTATGCACAAATCTACTGTACAGACAGGGATACAGCAAAATCAAAACCAAGAGAAACAAGCAGGTGACACACATACAGAATTCAATCCCACATTTGCCATATACTTCAGAAATACCAAAATCCTAAGTCATTTATCCATGATACTATTTCAACCCATGAGATAAGCCTCCATCAAGGTTTTGCATAGCGAAACAAAGGCAAACTAACCTGATCCATTAAAGCTGTGGGCGGCCTCGAGTGAAGACTGGCAGGCGGCGGCCAAGGCGTCAAGGGGCGGCCTCGTGCGAGTGGCGGCCTCGGGGCAGCGGGCGGCTTCGTTGGTGGCGGCCTGTGCAGGTGGCGACGGCCTCCCAAGCTAAAAGTGGCGGCCTCGGAAGGAGAAGAGGGCGGCCTCTCCAAGCCAAGGCGGGCGGCCTCGAAGGATGAAGTGGCGGCCTCGGTGAGGCGGCCAAGGGGCGGCGGTCTTTGGCGGGGGCGGCCTCGGTAGGGAGACTTCAAGCGGCCTTGCACGACTGGAGGGCGGCCTAGGCGAGGTAGGAGTGGCCTTGCGCGAGAACAGCGGGCGGCCTAGGTGTGGGCGGCCTTGCGCCAAGGCGGGCGGCCTCGGTGTGGGCGGCGTCCAGGCAGAAGAAAGGGAGCCTCGCGCGATGAGGACAACGACGGCCTCTCCCACAGGGCGGCTTCGCGCGGAGAGGCGGGCGACCTCCAAGGATGCGGGAGCAGCGGCAGCGGCGGCCTCCGGCAGCAGTAACAGAGTTGGCGGCGGCTTCAGCGGCTGCTTCCAGGCGGCGTTTTAAGCAAGCTCCCGGCGTCGGCCTTCCAGCGGCGGCTCTCCGGTGGCCGGCGGAGAAGAGATGAGAAAGAAGGGAAGAAAATTTGGAAAGTGGGGTGAGGAATTTTGGAAACTTTCCCATAGGTGTAAGACTTTTATACTAATAGGGTTTTGACCCTAATGGGCCTTAATGGGCTTCAAATCCTAAAACTAAAGCGCGCAAATTTGTCTTGAGATGCTAATCAGACAAAATGCGCGAGGGGGGCATCTGTTAACCCAACAAAATATATATTAAAGCCCATCCAAGATTACCTAGCCCAGTCCGTGGAAATATATCCGGAAAAGAGAACGCACTTTCAAAAGGCCCAATCTATTTTTCTTGGCTCGGTCCAATTCAAGATTTATCCGGATAATGATCCAGTAGGAAAACCGGGCACCATAATGCCAGGGGCAACAGTGAGGTGACACAGCCGCCAGCAGCCGTATCCTCAAGCCCCACGCCTCCTAGGAACCTATGGTGTAACCAGAAGTCAATGAAGATCGCGTATCTGCAGGGCGGCGGTATTGCGTCTCATTAATGCAAGGCGGCCGCATGGCGAAATTCAAGGGAAGATGGTGACTCATTAATGGAAGGCGCCATAGGAGGAATGAGTGCAGGGTGTCGCCTCACTCTATATAAAGAGATGATGAGGCATGGAAGAAGGGCATCAAAACACCCCTTGAGGAATCATTTTATCTATTCTGCATTTTTATTCTTGCAAGTTTCTTTCGTGTTTTTCCATTCTGCAATCTTTAATTCCTTTACAGCTTTCTTATTTTCGTGTAATTCATTTCTGCAATTCTTGTAATCCTTTCGATACTCATCAATCAAAAAAGGAGGTTTCTCCCTCAAAGAATTTCTCGGTTAACAATAGTATAATATGAAAAAAGTAAAAGCTTTTCTCCCATGTCGTCCAGAAATGGATTCTGCCAGAAGAAACAAGAAGTTACCTTATGTTGGTGTCATGTGGTGCTGTTATAGGCACATGTTGTTGTTGTAGCGCATAACTGGGTTCTTCCTTTTTCCCTTTCTCGTACTGGAATTGTTCTAACAACGAATCAAACCATCAATCCCCTTATTCTCCATGTGGGCTTCTTCGTTCAAAGGTGCATGAGAAAGAAATCTACATGAAGCATGTGAACACATCACTACAACTTGCAAATGCTCTTACAAAGGCGGTCACTGTTGAGAACCTTCGGAAATTCAATAAGGAAATGAGAATAACAAATTATGACGGGATGTTAAAAGCTCATTTGTAATTCCCAATGTTCAAATTAAAGATACATAGACATGAAACATGAAAGCTATTTCAATCAATCCTTCATGGAAAGTTGCCTCTTTGAATTGAAGTAAGTCATTTCTTTATTACACTCTTTATCGTTATGCACTTGTAATGTCACTTTTAATAGTAGCATCAAGTGTACGAGTGTATCAAGAAAAATGTTTCTCTTGTTTATTGAAAAAGAAACCTGCGGCTTTGCTATTTTAACTTCCATTTTCTGTACTAATGCAGCAACCTTATTTCAGTCTTGAGTTCAATCCCCAACACTAACTCTGTGAGTTGGGAAACTTTCTAAATTACTAATAAAGAAAACTAAAAAATTAAATGCATATAAAGTTGAAATTTTGAAATGGTCTTAGTCGTCTAGTTTTGGATTATACGGGACACATTGTGTAAATTTCTTTTACAATACACGCATACAATTACAACTTGTGGGGTGTCGTGTAATTTGACTTTCATGTGGCAAGTGCCAATGTAATAATGTAAGAGTAATGGCGAAGTGAAAGGATCCACTGAACTACCCAAAATGTGTTGTCAATGTTCATTACGTCTAATCATTAATAATGTGAAGGTGACGACGGGCTCCCCTTATAATGAAAAGTTCCCCAAAATTGCATGCCCTGTCCTTCCCCAAAATAATACTCCCTCCGTTCCTTTTTAGTTGTCTTTTTTTAGAGAGTAAAAAGTGTTCCAAAATAGTTGTCATTTTTAGGTGGTTATAGGTAGTTATGCTATGTTTTTACTATATTGCCCTTCACTTTACATAAATGCTATTTGTTGACATTTATTAAGAATGGGTTTAGTTGAAGGGTAAAAATGTAAATTTATGAGTTAATTAATGCAAAACTTGGTTATTGAAATTGAGCTGAAAGAGACAACTAAAAAGGAACGGAGGGAGTACTAGTATTTTATTTTTCAAATACTTGGGGTTCAAATGAAACAGATTAGTAGTATTTCACAAACTAAAAGTTAATCGTTATTATTAAACATAATTACAAATTTACAATATCAAAATCTTTACAGAATTGTTCGGTAAATTGTGAAATTAGAACTAATGATTCGCTCGCTATAAGAGACTTTTTACAGGGGACATCATAGATTCACCCCTATGCATTCTTCAGACCATGTTAAACACATGTGCCGGTTTGCTCTCAAGATCATTGTATATATAGTGCCTTGATCAAAGCCTGCACATTTTATGTTGTGAGACACGTAATGAAATAGTACTAATATTTTAACTTGTTTATCATGCATGCGTGACTCTATGATCAATTATATATGAAAGCTCTACATTCACAAGATGTCAAACACTCCTTTGAATCTTTCGCATGGGTATGTATCTCGCAACAGTGTCGAATTAGATCAGTTTTGGAGGATGTTCTTAGGCAATTGAACCCAAGCATTAAGGAGCAGATCGCCACTATGGGTGACACGGATTTGTTTGAGAAATTGAGTGAAGCACAAAGGAACAAAAGATGCATGATTGTTCTTGATGACTTATGGAAGCTCGATCATTGGAATGGCCTAAAGCATGGTTTTCTCACTCAAGATTCAATGAGCAAAGTAATGATTACAACCTGCATAAAAGATGTTGCATCACAAGGTTATATCAAAGAAATTGGACTTCTCAATGATGAAGATGGATGGATTTTACTCAAAACAAAAGCATTCGCAAAAAGCTATATGATTTCCGGTGAGTAACTGCATTTTAATTATAAAATAATACTTCTTCCATATTTTATTAATTCTAACGTTTGCATAGTAAACACTATTCATTGAGTAATTTTAATTCGATTTTTTCACACAGTTACATAATAAGATAAAACATAGTCAAATGAGATCTTGTTAGATTCGTCTAATCACGTAGTTTTATAATTTTTATTTTATAAAATATGAGATATTACTCTTTAAAAATGTGTATTGGATTGCGTGAAAACAAGAAATGTTAAAATTTTTTGAATACGGAGGGAGTATTAATTATTTGAGTTTTTGTTTTTTTTTTTTTTTCTTATATGCTTTTTACTATAAGAATTTTTTATTTTAGAAACCGAATTTATGACTAGAACCGGTTAGCTACTAAAAACTTAGTAACCAAATTTTTTATTTCTTATATGCTTTATACTATAAGAATATTTTATTTTAGAAACTCAATTTATGACTAGAACTCGTTAGCTACTAAAAACTTAGTAACCAAATTCGATAACTAAATTAGGCTATTCAAGTTTTCATGTTCATATATATCATATATATATATATATATATATATGTGGTTTGCAACCATATTACAACCATCTCTAATTAATTGTGTAGTAGTAATTATGTTTTGCCCTCTGTATAACACAACTTAATTAGCGAAAAGTGGGTATTGTGTTATTGTTGAACTAAATATCATGTATCCTTATGAAAGATGCTAAGACTCGGTCAGAAAATCATACTGACACATTAGACAGAGTAAAAAAAACATTTTATAAAATATGCATGGATCATAGGCTAAAATATAGTAATATTTACAAATGTATGCATGTGATAAAAGATCAACTACCTGAGGTCTAGGAAGAAAACACACAAACACATTTTGAAGTTTCAAAATCCAACTAGTGTATATTTTTAACATGAAATTTGACCAAAGGATTGAAGATACCGTAAAAGGCATAAATGGTCTCGCTAACCCATTTAAGCAACACATTATAGAATCACAAGCCAAATAAAACAAAATTTGCCATGGATCCTTTTTATGTTCAGTATTATTTGAATGGTGGGGAAAATGATGAACACAAAAGTAAAATGGATAATGAAGCCCATTGACGAAGGGGAATTGGATTTATCAAGAGGCTTGGTCAACAACAAGACAAAAGATCTTGGAATATTCAATGGTGTGATGTTTTTTCCAAAGGATTGTCACAAGAAGGTGAGAGCTTGTGAGATCTCAGAAAGGACTTAAATATAAAAAGTTTTATTCAAAGTGCAAAGTGAGTAAAATGATTACATCCGAATTCCTTACATATATAGAGTCAAGTCCTGAAAGGAATTAAGGTACAAACTATCCTTATATAGTGCAAAGTGGATATGGCACGACATGATTGCATATCGCGCCATGAGGACTTTGTTGCGCCATATGTGATTTTAGACTTACAATATATATATTTCGCCTCGTCCTTTTCAGTTGTTATATTTCCTGATTGTTGCGCCATGAGGATTTTATTGCGCCATATGTGATTTTAGACTTGGAATATTTTTGGCCTCCTTTTCAGTTGTTATATTTCCTGATTGTTGAATCACTAATTGTTGAAACATTAAGCCCTCTTGTTGAAACCTCGCAGCGTTGTACGGCCATAGGGCCCCTTTGGCTCGGCATTTTCCGACCAGCGGTGAGCTCGGCTTTGTTTTCTGACCTCTTACAGATGATATTACAGATGATATCAGAACCCATATTCAGGGTGACGTGCCAGCATGGACGCTGGTCCATAGGGGATAGATTGTAATATCCTACATCGGTTGGAGATGAGAACGGACAAGGGTGTGGATACCTCTCCCTTGTAAACAAGTTTTAAAGTCGTGAGCGCTAAAACGGATAATATCTACAAGTGGGTGTAACGTGTGTAGCTCGGACTCTTCAAAAAGGGTGGAGTACCGCGTCCTTCTGACACGACACCGACACTGGTACTTTTGTGGGTCACGGCACAATTAGCTAGTCCTTTTGGAGCACAATCCTAAATGGTAAGTGTCCACCACATATCCCGCACCCGTTTCGGACACCCGTACCCGAGTCCGAACAACATAGGGTGTGACTAGAACGTGTGCAATCGGATTGGGTTTAAATTTTTGCGCTAGGGGCTTCCCCTGTATTTAGATCATCAACTTTATTCCAAAGTTGTGATCTATTGAATCCTTCAGCTCCACATGATTTGACTCCTGGTTTTGATATCTGAAGATGCCATTGGTGAATTTCCTTGTTCTTTGTTTCAAGATTGGCTCTTTCGGAAATGCTAGAATTATCGGTCCATATGATCCAACGGCCATGCAAACCCCGCCCCTTGAGGAGGTTAATCCATTAACCAATCAATATCCAACTCTTCATCCCCATTATAATGTTAGAGATCAGCAATAATGGAAGTCTGATTAATATCATACTCAGCAGGTAATTCGATCCAATAAAGCATTATATTTAGGCCCTGTTTGGCAAAACAGCTAAATCCAATCAGTTAATTTGTCTCACAATATGTGATAAAATAGCTTATTTAAAAAGACAAAATAACTTAAAACACTGTTCAATCAGCTCTTTTTGAAACCACTGCAAATAGCAGCATTTTGGATTTTAGCTTATTCTAGGCAAAAAGTTAAGTCTCGAAATTGTGAAACAGCTAATTTTAACTAATTATTACTCATAGAAATAGTTAACATCTAATTCTCAAACAGGGCCTTAATCTGTTGCAAACGATGCTACTGCTAATCGCTTTGATAGTGCATCTGTAATAGGATTATCTTTCTCCTTCTTGTACTTTGTTGTACTGGATCACATATAGAAATGTCTCTTTGACTCAGCATGTATACATGCATGCTTCAGAGTCTGTTGCCAAGTCCTTGGTGCACGCACTATAGCATACAATTAGTTTAATTTACTCCGCCAAATTTCTTATTGTAGTATGTTATAGGCCTACCCTCTGCACAAAGAAATAAAAAATACTTTGTAACATAAAATTGCATTTTAAAAGTTAATATAAAATGTAATATTTTAGCTTGTTCAAATAAAATGAAAAGATATAGAATAAAAAGGTTAATATAATTATATAATTACTCTATATTTTTAGAAATTAAATAAAAAAATATAATTGAATACTGCATTAAATAGAATAAAATAAAATAATATTGAATCAAATTTTAAAAATAAAATTAATATAAAAACATAAAAAACTTAAATAAAATTAAATGTTATAAAAACTAAAATTAAATTTTACAATAGGTTGCCCTGTAGTGACCCATTTTATAACAATTTGGATTAGTAATGGCCTAAACTAAAATTAAATAAATGAATAGATATTTATAATAGCTTATTTTAATATTAAACTGTATTAATTAACACCAAATTTTAAGCCATCGTTCCAGATAATAATACTAAATTATTCAATACTATCCTCTTAATTTTTCTTGGTTCATTGGCTTAGGGAAATTTTTTTTTTTTTTTTTGTCCCATAATTTTTCTCACTCCAACTATTAGTTTATGTTTTAAAATTTCTCACTTTTCATCCCATAAGATGGTCAATTTTTCTATTTGAAGATGCCGCTGTCTATTTCTTAAAAAATAAGTTAAATTGGGAAAAAATAATTTTTTTTTGAAAATTTGTATAAATATGTTCACTTGTAAAATTCTTTAAAAACATTTTAATAACTCATCATAACTCATTAACTCGAATGTCAAACTTACTAGATGCGAGCATCTCATCCCTAAGTGGAAAATAAATATCGCTACCAATTATCACGACCAACTACGAACTTTCATACCAAAATATAAAATAAAATAACTTCAACCCAATTGGAACCCAAATCACTGCCCAAGCTAGTATCACCTAGTTCGAAGAATACAATTTACTGTAATAAGATGGCCAACTCCTAAAATTTTTAGGTCATAAAAATATCGTGCACAGGTGTATATCAAAATTGGCAATTAGTTAATAAAAATGTGTATATATTTTCAAACTTTGTTTCCTATTATTATCATTATTAAATGGTTATTGAACAAGAGTTTATTCGGCATATGGGGTTGAAGAAGGGAAATTAATAGAAGAAATTGGGAAACAAATGGTAAGAAAGTGTGGTAATCTGCCATTGGCCATTTCATTACTTGGAGGGGTCTTACAGGGAAAAACTTCCGTGGAGGAATGGAAGTCAATCGGCATGAATATGAATACATCCCTTCATAGTGAAAGTGAAAGTGAAATGAAAGAAGTGTTGGATTTAAGTTTTGATGAATTACCTCATCACTTAAAACCATGTTTCCTTTATATGGGTCTTGTTCTTAAAGAGGATGAATCAATAGATGGTACTGACTTGTATAATATGTGGATAGCACAAGGTATGGTTTCATATGATGAGAAAGGGAAAAATAATAGTACTACATTAATGGATATTGCAGAGTGCTATATGTCTGAATTGGTTTCCAGGTGTATGGTTCAAAGTGAATTTCCTCAACTTTATCAAGGTAGTAGATATGGAGGTTTCTTTAAACTTCATGATGTGGTATGGAAACTATGTTTGTCGAAAGGGAGAAAGGAGGAGTTCGGGGTCCATAGTTTGGATTATCCTGGTGAAAATTCTGATAATTTATGGGATGAATGGTTACCAAGTGTTAAAGTACGCCATTTAGCTATCAATTTTGAGCAAGAAATAAATGCAGAACATCCCTGGCATATGATAGGGTGAAACACATCCGATCTCTTCTACTTGTTAATACAACTACAGGGAGTAAAATTGGAATTCCGACGAGTGCATTTGATATCCATGAAATGAAATTTCTCAAAGTTCTAGTCTTCTCCCAGATGAGTTTCAAAGGAGGAAAGTTACTGAGAAAGATTGGTAATCTAATTAACCTTCGGGAACTTCGCTTAAAAGAGTGTGAATTGGATGATGAGCTTCCTTCTTCCATATGTAATCTGAGGTTCCTAATAATCCTTGAATTGGAAGGTTCGGAGATTGCTAAGATGCCAAGTAATTTGAAGAATAGATGTCGACTGAAATACCTGCATCTTCCAAGATTTCGGATAGAAATATGCAAAAATAATCGCATCTCATTGGAAGGGCTGGATAACTTGGAGATTCTTTTCAACTTTGATAGTCGTATGTCCGATTTTAAATCACTCTTAAGCATGAGAAACCTCAGATTTTTGGTAGCACTTGTCCATGACAATGGAAGCTTATCATCCATTATCAATGCTACGACGCATCATTGGAAAAGTTTGCATACATTGCAGCTTGTAATTGGAGAAGGTTGCAAGTTCAGATTGCAAGACACAGAAGGGTTAATGATTCTCCGGAACGTGTTCACTTGTCCCCCACTTCATTCATTGTTTCTATTTACCCAAATAGGGGCTGCATTGCTAGAGGAGTGTAAGATCCAGATGCTTGCATCATCAATCGTGTGTTTAACCTTGAATGGATGCGGAATTGTGAAAGATCCAATGGCGACGCTGGGGAAAATGCCTTCCTTGAAACTTTTGCATATGTTGTGCAATTCCTTTATCTGGAAAAATATGAAGTGTCCCGCATCCAGTTTCCCCAAACTCAAAGTTCTTGTACTTAGTGAATTGCCAAATCTGAAAAAATGGGAAGTGGAGCAAGGAGCAATGCCCCTTCTATCTGACTTGGGAATTTATAATTGTGGGAAGTTGATGATGCTCCTTGCGGGATTGAGATTCCTCAACTTACTTGAATCTTTGACAATCAAAGGAATATGCCTGAAATGGGGAGACGAGTGTCTGTAGAAGGTGAACGTTCCTTCCATTCTCATTTATGAGTAGTCACTTCTTGATATCGTCCACTCAAGTCTCAAGAAAAAAGAGGTAATTAATTCGTATCTTATACTTCTATATAATTCTCTCTTAATTGTTATCTCATTTGCTGTGCTTTAATCTGCAGGTACTTTGAAAACACATGTGATTCAAGAATTCAACAAAGAAAAAATATGTTAAATACGTCCGTTTTCTATTTTAAAAATACAAATCAATAATTTTTTTTTATTACCAAAACAGTCCGCTACAAATGCTAATTATGTCCAAATCAGTCGATTGTTTCATTTAAATTTAAACCCTTGCCACATCAGCAATTAGGGCATAATTAGTGAACAATGGACTGATTTGGATATAATTAGCATTTGTAGCGGACTGTTTTAACAGTAAAATAAAATAAAAAATGTTTGACTTGGATTTTTAGAAAAGAAAACGGACGTATTTAACCTTTTTTTCCATTCAACAAACATGTAATTTGAGGTACCTAATAATCCTTGATTAGGAGATTCTTAATATTCTTGGCGGTTTTAATTTGATAGTGGTATGTCCAATTTTAAGTCACTCTTAAGCATGAAAAACCTCAGAATGTTGTCTGAACATGTACATGATAGCGGAACATTATCACCTATTTTAGATGCTATCACGCATCATTGGAAAATTTTGCATTCATTGAGGCTTGAAATTGAAGGATATTGAAAATTCACATTTCAAGAGAGAGAATACTTGATGATTCTCCTTTACTTGTCCCCCACTTAAATCGGAAAAAAAAAACCCATATCATTTCATAATTTTAAAAAAAAAATTCAAAAGAGTCCCACAAATATCGAATTAGACGAATTCGTCCCATAACTACCATAATCTTCGCCGAACCCATCCATGAACCCGGTTTTTAGGCTAATCATCGCCAAACTTGTCCAATAACTACCCTAATCATCGCCGAACCCCTGCCTCCATTAGGGTAGTTATGAGACGAGTTCGGCAATGATTAGTGAAAAACCGGGTTCATGGACGGGTTCGGCGATTATTAGGATAGTTATGGGACAAAGTTGTCTAATTCGATATTTGTGGGATGATTTTGGAAATTGAAAAAACTTGTTAGACTAAATGGATTTTTTTCCACTTAAATCTTTGACTCTGGAGTCTGGACCCAAATTAGGGCTTCATCGCCAGAGGAGTGTAAGACTCATATGCTTGCATCATCAATTGTGACTTTAATCTTAAGCGGATGCAGAATTTAGAAAGATCCAATGACGATGCTAGGGCAAATTCCTTCTTTGAAATGTTTGTTTATGATGGGCGATTCCTTTAATGGGGAATATATGATGTGTCCCGCATCCAGTTTCCCTAAACTCAAAATTCTTGCAATTATTGGATTACCAAAAATCTAAAAGAATGGAAAGTGGAGCAGGGAGCAATGCCTCTTCTCTCTCTCGCATATTAATTTCTCATTGTTCGAAGTTGATGATGCTAGCTCCCTGTGGGATTGAGATTCCTCTAACTCACTTGATGTTTTGGCAATCAAAGGAATGGCTGAAATGGGGAGACGAGTCTCAGTTGAAGGTGAGGGCTACGACAAAGTTAGCCATGTTCCTTTCATTCTCATTGAAGACTAGTCATTTGTTGATACCACCTGTGATATTGTCCAGTCAAGCCTCGAGAGAGAGAGGTAATTAATGGTTAATCTATTTTTCACCTGCGCTTCTATGTTACTGTATTATATACTATTTCACTCTTAATTGGAATCTAGTTTGTAGTTTTTTGCAGGAACTTTAAGCCCTCGTGTGTTCCAAGAATTGAACAAACATGAATCTAATATTTTAATTATATATTATTCGTGAATAACATTTGTTTTAAGTTTATTGATGAAAAAGCACTACTGTTTTTTGTGTGCATCTGTAAATTGAATTTCATTAGGAACTAGAAATTATAAAATACTTGATCGTTCAAGTGACTTTTCCTAGAAACATGTTTATGTCGTTATATTTGATAAATCAAGACTGTTGAATTATGTATAAGTGTATTGTCCGTGTGTTCTAGCTATATTATTGTTTATAGCTCTAATAATGACCAATCAAGATCATTCAATTCTATCAAGATCAGAAGCAGGTTGATTGTGGATGAGTTGCTGACGAGCAGGTTCTGATTGGTCAGGGGCATCTTCAAGTAAAGAGAATCGGTTATCCTTGGCTGTAGAAGACGGTTGATTCGATTTCGCCGGTTTAATAGGTTGCCGTCTTCTTGATTGAACCAGCATCCAAGGCTCGTAAGAGCTATCCGACTGAAGACCATCCTCGTTAGGTCCAGAATGTTTATGAGGACACGCCTGTGAATCTTTCAAAGATGGGCAATCCGATTGCACGTGGCCATACTTTCCACAAAGGAATGGGCAATCCGATTGCACGTGGCCATACTTTCCACAAAGGAAGCAAACCATCCTGATGTTTTCGTATTCGACAAAATGACCCCTCTATCCCCAGTATTAAAATCAACAGTAATTACTTGTCCGATAACTAAACGAAACTTGATAACAAAGTAATCCGATCAGATCATAGTTCTCTGCGGTTGGCCAGATTTGCTCAATTCTTGTTTGGAGGATTTTAAAAGAAATCCGTCTACCGATCACCTTGAAACCTGCAGCATGTGCCTAGGGTTTCAAGAGATGAGCTCGGAAGGAATCTAAGAATGAAATGCATGGTTTGCCATTGACATAGGTCAGAGTAAGGTCGGAAGGATCACCCAAGGCGTCAGCAGGATCATCATCCAAAGAAATATGAACAAAACCAGCTCCACGACTGGCAATGTCACTGTACAGAGATCTGGGACGTTTGCTTGCGCGATTCTCCAAAGGATCCGGCGGAACACCACCGTGGTCCGTGTCGCCATTCTCTGCCATAACGTGTAAAGATCAGTTGCCGGATCTCCGGATCTTGAGATTATTCTTGGAGAGAGTTAACCATTTCTTTCCGTAGTCAGATCTACTTTCAATTTACGCGCCATCATCCAAATCAGCCCCTCCCCCTCCCTTTCTGGAAACCTTGCCCCGAGGCCAAATTCTCAATTAAGAGTGCTATGGAATCTCTCACTTCTCAACAGAACTCCCCCAACCATCCCTCAAATACCAGGAAATACATTTGGAGATGGCCCAGCCCTCAACGCACAAGAGCCTTCTTTTGGCTTTGCTATCACAACAAGATTTTGACGGGAACTGAACGTTGCAAGAAGAGACTTAGTGCAGATGATAGCTGCTGGAAATGTGGTGATACAGAAAGTTCCATCCATGCCCTCAGAGATTGCCCTGCCCTACCTCTGCTCGAATATGGCTTCAACTCGGTTTTTTCAAAATTACTTTCTGGACAGCTTCTATTCAAGATTGGATCTGCTCCAACCTTTGCACTACAATAGGCAACTTGGAATCTGCCACCTTCACCATTGGCATTTGGCTCATCTGGAAAGCTAGGTGCAAAGAATTATACGGACTCGTTACTCCTTGTTGGGACTCTCTCCACATGACTATTAAAAAGGAGCAACAGAGCTTTTATCTCAACCCTTGCAGAATCAAGGTGCATTGGCAGAAAGAAGTGGAAGATCTCACGAGCGAGATGGTGCAAACCACCTAAGGGTTGGTTCAAACTTAATTGTGATGGAAGCTCGTATTTGACTTACACCACGGTAAGTGGTGTAATCCGCGACTCTAAGGGACATTGGGTTAGCGGCGTTCGCGCTAAAAAGAACGACATGGATATTTTACAAGCTGAGGCATGGGGTATATTGATTGGTCTCCAAGAGGCATGGGACCTGGGCATCACCAATTTGAGGTCGAAAGTGACTGCGGCCAAGCCATTGATCTAATCAGTTCCAATTCTGAAACATACGGGGAACTACGTACTCTGACATCTTCTTCAAAATCCAGCATATGAAGACATGGAATTGGCATATCAAATTCTCCACAATCCCTAGAGAGATTAATATGGTTTGTGATTTATTGTTACGCGATAGACATTTTCAGTTCGGCACCGAACATCTCATTCGCCCTTCCAATCATGTTCGGGATGCTTTGATACATGATTCCATGGACGTGTACCACTCGTATCATTTCTTTGAATAAAATCGACTTCGGCCCCCTTTTCATTGGAAAAAAAAAGATTTGAACCAAAGGCCTTTTTCACTTGAGTTAATAGAGTCGATACCAGTACCGCAAAAGTTCAAACTTAAGTAAAAGAATTTTGGTGGCTGTGCAAAAGAAATTTTAATTCCACGGAGGAGTACCATTATTTGATTTATTTAATCTATATGAAGTTAAGTATATAAAAACAATATCCTTATGAACAGTAACCTACCCTTATGAACACAGTAACCTACTAATTCTCTCTCACAAAAATCCCCTTATGAACAGTAACCTAATTGTTTCCTAACATTCAGTTTCTACACGCAATCCAATACATATTTTTAATGATCAATAACTCAAAATGTGTACAAGTAAAAATTCTAAAAATTTGATATTTTAAAACTATATGATGAGACGAATCTAACAAGATTTCAGTTGACTATATTTTTCTTCTATAGATGTTGTATAAGCATGAGTCAAAGTTGGATAATAAACAATAGCAAAAATCAATCATTTTTCATTATAAAAATTGAAAGAATTATATAAAGCATAATGGACTTTCAAAATATAGAAGAACCAAATTTGAGCGAAATTCACATTATATAATTAAATTATTATTTGTTATGGATAAGAATACCAAATATGTAACAAAAATTTTATGGGTTAATATTATATTTATTCTTTAAATATAATTTCAATATTTGTTATTACTCTTAACCAATACTCTATGAGTTGAAATTATAATTAAAGAATATATGATAAATTATTAAAAAAATACTTTATAGATTAATATTATGTTCATTAATGAATAATAAATATTTGTATTAGATAAATTAACTAAATTAGATAAATTGCAATACAATAATAAGTTGATGAAACTATATAGTCATTTTAATTTATCAATGGATTCATTCACAAGAATATTTCTTATATTTTTCTAATTTAATTTGAAAATATCTATATTTTTTTGTGAAATTACTAATTTCTCAATGCTTTAGGTTGAATCAATATCAATAATCAATTATCGAGTGCAATGTGATTTCACGTACTATCTTTGTCAATGTATGACATTAGAGCCGTGCGTAGAAAGTCTTTTATCTTTGTTTGTTTTTATTTTTTTGTCATTTCAACTATTTTTTGTAGTATAATAATTTTTTAAGGTACTAAATTGTAGTATTATGAAGTATAAATATTGGTAATGATATATGTCTATTGGTGGTCAATTGCTATGCAGTGTATAGATGTATTAGTGTAATACTTAAAATAGTTTAAAGAGTTTGGAGAATGTAATCGACATAATAAAATTGAAAAATTTTATTTGTTAAATTCGATATTTTTATTCACATTGTCCATATTTCCTAGGGGTGTCAACTTTGTACACGACCAGAAAATATGAACCCGACCGACACAAAAAATTTCAAGTTTGGGTTTAGTCCTTTTGGATTTTTCCTAAATCAGGTAGACCCGAACCCGAAACGAAAAAAAAATCAGGTTGGGATGGGTTGGGTTTCGGGTTGACATGAAAAACCTGAAACATAATATCAGGTCACTGAAACCAACCCGAAAACCTGAAAACCCAAACCCGAAAACCTGAAAACTCATTTTAAGTTTTAAGCATAGTTGTCTTACTTGTCTAATTAGAGCTTTCACTTTTGGGCACAACCCCAAAACACGAACCCAACTGACAAGAAAAATTTCAAGTTTGGGTTTAACTATTTTGGGTTTTTCCAAAATTAGGTCGAACCAAAATCCGACCTGAAAATTTTCAGGTCGTGTTTGGCAGTGGCGAAGCTAGGGGGTACAGGGTGGTCAGCTGACCACCCTGATTTTTCAAAAAAAAAGTTTTTTTTTTAAAAAGAATTTATATAAATAATTTGTTTGTTAATATGTGTTAACATTTAAGTTGTTTTGTTGATTTCTTTTGGAGAATCTGTGTACTAGCTTGGTTGGGAGTATATGTTTGAACATCATCATAATGTAATAGTCTGCTAAAATTATTTTACTTTTAGTAATTCATATTAGTGATGTTTATAACACCCCATAAAATTTTGCACAAACTCTAATTTCAAATAGTGGCATTTAAATTTTCTAAAATAAAATGTCTTCTAAATTCTAGTTGTTGATCATTGAATAATTTAAAATAATATTTTTCCAAATGACTATTTAATTGAAATTAATTAGCCATTTTTAAACCTAAAACCCCAACTAACATTTTAACACAAATTAAATCGTGTAATGAGCTACCATTGAAATATTTTAAAAACTTGGGTCCACTAGTTATAAACCTTGGAACAAATATAATTGCACATGAATTAGTGATAGAATAAATTACATGGTTGAATTTAAATTCTTAGCCAATTATATTATGTAGTACGTAGATAATTAATTGGCACAAGTCCGTTGGTACCATTAATTTACAAACGTCGGATTAAGCATCATTAAATTTGGATCAAAATATAAAGTTAAGCCCGTATAATTGAAATAAAAATGTTAATCCATCTGTGTTGAAAATTTGTATTTTTGCCCAACTACTTCAGTATGCTAAAGTCCCAATTATCCCAAATTAAAGGATTCGTATTCGACATTAAAATCTTGCCATCAATAGTGATGCAAGTAGGGGTGGGCAAAATATTCGAATCGATTCGTTGAACCGCTGAATCGAATTGAAACCGAACTGAATTTCCGGTTAACCGAGGACCCGGAGCAAATACAAATATCATATTTCAGTATTCGTTCGGTTCAAATACAAATACAAATACTTTAATTTTCCCCCGGTTAATCGAACCGAACCGAATATATTTATTTTATTTTAAAAGTTATATATATTGTAAATATTATAGACATTTGATGGTATAAAATTATATATAGATAATATATATCATTATTTATTTAATTATTTAAGTATATAATAAAATAAATATAAAAAACTAAAGAGCTAATTATCAAAATATATCACCATAATTAATAAGCCTATATTGATTTTTGTCTTTCATAATACCCTATTATTGAAATATATCTCTACACTAAGATTTGTTACATATACTAACATATTTTGATAACATTGAAAAGAACCACTTGATTCCATAGTTATATAGTATATATAAATATTTTTTTGAGTGTAATAACCTCATCCGACCCTCTTAAAATGTATAATCAAGTTTTCATTTCTTAAATCTTTGAGTTTCGTAGATTTTAAATATTTGAACCGAATCGTTTAACCGCTAAATCTAATCGAAACCGAACCCCCGGTTAACCGAGGACTCCGGTTACAAATACAAATACTAAAATGAAGTATTTGTCCGGTTCAAATACAAATATAAATACCTGAAAAATTCAGGTTAACCGAACCGTGCCCACCCCTAGATGCAAGGGGTCAAGGGTTTGTCCAAGTCGATCCGAACGACAAGACGAGCAAAATGACCCCTTTATCCCCAGTATTAAAATCAACACTAATTACTTGTCCGATAACTAAACGAAACTTGATAACAAAGTAATCCGATCAGATCATAGTTCTTTGCGGTTGGCCAGATTTGCTCAATTCTTGTTTGGAGGATTTTAAAAGAAATCCGTCTACCGATCACCTTGAAAACTACAGCATGTGCCTAGGGTTTCAAGAGATGAGCTCGGAAGGAATCTAAGAATGAAATGCATGGTTTGCCATTGACATAGGTCAGAGTAAGGTCGGAAGGATCACCCAAGGCGTCAGCAGGATCATCATCCAAAGAAATATGAACAAAACCAGCTCCACGACGGGCAATGTCACTGTACAGAGATCTGGGACGTTTGCCGTTTGCTTGCGCGATTCTCCAAAGGATCCGGCGGAACACCACCGTGGTCCGTGTCGCCATCCTCTGCCATAACGTGTAAAGATCAGTTGCCGGATCTCCGGATCTTGAGATTATTCTTGGAGAGAGTTAACCATTTCTTTCCGTAGTCAGATCTACTTTCAATTTACGCGCCATCATCCAAATCAGCCCCTCCCCCTCCCTTTCTGGAAACCTTGCCCCGAGGCCAAATTCTCAATTAAGAGTGCTATGGAATCTCTCACTTCTCAACAGAACTCCCCCAACCATCCCTCAAATACCAGGAAATACATTTGGAGATGGCCCAGCCCTCAACGCACAAGAGCCTTCCTTTGGCTTTGCTATCACAACAGGATTTTGACGGGAACTGAACGTTGCAAGAAGAGACTTAGTGCAGATGATAGCTGCTGGAAATGTGGTGATACATAAAGTTCTATCCACGCCCTCAGAGATTGCCCTACCTCTGCTCGAATATGGCTTCAACTCGATTTTTTCAAAATTACTTTCTGGACAGCTTCTATTCAAGATTGGATCTGCTCCAACCTTTGCACTACAATAGGCAACTTGGAATCTGCCACCTTCACCATTGGCATTTGGCTCATCTGGAAAGCTAGGTGCAAAGAATTATACGGACTCGTTACTCCTTGTTGGGACTCTCTCCACATGACTATTAAAAAGGAGCAACAGAGCTTTTATCTCAACCCTTGCAGAATCAAGGTGCATTGGCAGAAAGAAGTGGAAGATCTCACGAGCGAGATGGTGCAAACCACCTAAGGGTTGGTTCAAACTTAATTGTGATGGAAGCTCGTATTTGACTTACACCACGGTAAGTGGTGTAATCCGCGACTCTAAGGGACATTGGGTTAGCGGCGTTCGCGCTAAAAAGAACGCCATGGATATTTTACAAGCTGAGGCATGGGGTATATTGATTGGTCTCCAAGAGGCATGGGACCTGGGCATCACCAATTTGAGGTCGAAAGTGACTGCGGCCAAGCCATTGATCTAATCAGTTCCAATTCTGAAACATACGGGGAACTACGTACTCTGACATCTTCTTCAAAATCCAGCATATGAAGACATGGAATTGGCATATCAAATTCTCCACAATCCCTAGAGAGATTAATATGGTTTGTGATTTATTGTTACGCGATAGACATTTTCAGTTCGGCACCGAACATCTCATTCGCCCTTCCAATCATGTTCGGGATGCTTTGATACATGATTCCATGGACGTGTACCACTCGTATCATTTCTTTGAATAAAATCGACTTCGGCCCCCTTTTCATTGGAAAAAAAAAGATTTGAACCAAAGGCCTTTTTCACTTGAGTTAATAGAGTCGATACCAGTACCGCAAAAGTTCAAACTTAAGTAAAAAAACTTTTGGTGGCTGTGCAAAAGAAATTTTAATTCCACGGAGGAGTACCATTATTTGATTTATTTAATCTATATGAAGTGTATAAAAACAATATCCCTTATGAACAATAACCTACTAATTCTTTCTCACAAAAATCCCCTTATGAATAGTAACCTAACTGTTTCCTAACATTCAGTTTCTACATGCAATCCAATACATATTTTTAATGATCAATAACTCAAAATGTGTACAAGTAAAAATTCTAAAAATTTGATATTTTAAAACTGTATGATGAGACGAATCTAACAAGATCTCAGTTGACTATATTTTTCTTCTATAGATGTTGTATAAGCATGAGTCAAAGTTGGATAATAAACAATAGCAAAAGTCAATCATTTTTCATTATAAAAATTGAAAGAATTATATAAAGCATAATGAACTTTCAAAATATAGAAGAACCAAATTTGAGCGAAATACACATTAGATAATTAAATTATTATTTCTTATGGATAAAGAATACCAAATATGTAACAAAAATTTTATGGGTTAATATTATATTTATTCTTTAAATATAATTTCAATATTTGTTATTACTCTTAACCAATACTCTATGAATTGAAATTATAATTAAAGAATATATGATAAATTATTAAAAAAATACTTTATAGATTAATATTATGTTCATTAATGAATAATAAATATTTGTATTAGATAAATTAACTAAATTAGATAAATTGCAATACAACAATAAGTTGATGAAACTATATAGTCATTTTAATTTATCAATGGATTCATTCACAAGAATATTTCTTATATTTTTCTAATTTAATTTGAAAATATCTATATTTTTTTGTGAAATTACTAATTTCTCAATGCTTTAGGTTGAATCAGTATCAATAATCAATTACCGAGTGCAATGTGATTTCACGTACTATCTTTGTCAATGTATGACATTAGAGCCGTGCGTAGAAAGTCTTTTATCTTTGTTTGTTTTTATTTTTTTGTCATTTCAACTATTTTTTGTAGTATAATAATTTTTTAAGGTACTAAATTGTAGTATTATGGAGTATAAATATTGGTAATGATATATGTCTATTGGTGGTCGATTGCTATGCAGTGTATAGATGTATTAGTGTAATACTTAAAATAGTTTAAAGAGTTTGGAGAATGTAATCGACATAATAAAATCGAAAAATTTTATTTGTTAAATTCGATATTTTTATTCACATTGTCCATATTTCCTAGGGGTGTCAACTTTGTACACGACCAGAAAATATGAACCCGACCGACACGAAAAATTTCAGGTTTGGGTTTAGTCCTTTTGGATTTTTCCTAAATCAGGTAGACCCGAACCCGAAACGAAAAAAAAAATCAGGTTGGTACGGGTTGGGTTTCGGGTTGACATGAAAAACCTAAATATAATATCAGATCACTGAAACCAACCCGAAAACCTGAAAACCCAACCCGAAAACCTGAAAACCCATTTTAAGTTTTAAGCATAGTTGTCTTACTTGTCTAATTAGAGCTTTCACTTTTGGGCACAACCCCAAAACACGAACCCAACTGACAAGAAAAATTTCAATTTTGGGTTTAACTATTTTGGGTTTTTCCAAAATTAGGTCGACCCAAAATCCGACTTTAAAATTTTCAGGTCGTGTTCGGCAGTGGCGAAGCTAGGGGGTACAGGGTGGTCTTCAAAAAAAAAGTTTTTTTTTTTTAAAAAAAGAATTTATATAAATAATTAGTTTGTTAATATGTGTTAACATTTAAGTTGTTTTGTTGATTTCTTTTGGAGAATCTGTGTATTAGCTTGGTTGGGAGTATATGTTTGAACATCATCATAATGTAATAGTCTGCTAAAATTTATTTACTTTTAATAATTCATATTAGTGATGTTGATGATTAGTAAATGCTAAGAGCGAATGATAGTTATTTTACAGTATGTAAATAATAAGGGGGAAATTATTGAGCATTTTCTTGAAATAGTTAGTATTTCAAACTTATATCGAGTATGGGTAGTGATGGAAATAGGCTAGGTCGAACTTTGATTTTAAAAACCTAAGCCTACTTCAATTATCTAAAGCCTGAGTCTAGTCTATACTTTTGAAAAGCCTACCTTATAGGTCTAAGCTGGCCTATATATATAAATATGCTGCACTTTAAGTCTTTTACAAGTAAATCATATTAAAATTTTCTTTTTTTCATACATATATGTCCTAATATAACATATTTACATATTTGAAAAAAGCTTATAAATATTTTAAAAACTTATATAAGATCAAATTAATAGTTTCTTCTACATAAAATAATAATAATAATAATAATAATAATAATACGAAATATGAAATATTCCTCTACAATAAGCATACTAATAGGTCATTTATAAAGTCTGGTTTGAACATATTTAGCTAGATAGGTTTTCAAAATTAACTGAGCGTAGCCTTTGTATAGAAAAGGGTTGCCCTGGCTTCACTGAAGTAGCCTAGATTGTAGGTGATGTCGGGTAGCATGACCTATTCCCATCTCTAAGTATTGGGCAAGATTATTATGGAGCTAATTATGTAGGTAGTTTAATTGTTTTAAGTGGTGAAGACATGTTAAATGATTCACTATTATTTTATGTTTAAAAAAAAAAAACTTAATGAAATAGGTGTAGATCAAGTTATAAATTTTTTTCCCGAAATGTCAAGGCAACTGTAGATTTTTTTCAAAAGTTTGTACACCCTCACTTCAAATCCTGGAATCACCACTGGTATTCGGGTTTGGTATTTCGGGTCCATTTCGGGTCATATTCGAGTTTACAATAGGGGTGTCAATTTCAGGTTTCGGGTCGTGTTCGTGTTGGGTTGATCAGGTTGTATAATATTTCAGGTCGGATTTCGGGTCAACCTGATTTGGGAAAAAACCCAAAATGACTAAACCCAAACCTGAAATTTTTCGTGTCGTTCAGGTTTGTTTTTTCGGGTTATAGGCAAAATTGACTAAATTTAAGGTTTCGGGTTGTGTTCGTGTCAGGTTGAACAGGTTGAATAATATTTCAGGTCGGGTTTCGGGTCGACCTGATTTGGAAAAAACCCAAAATGACTAAACCCAAACTTGAAATTTTTCGTGTCGGTCGGGTTTGTTTTTTCGGGTTCGTGTCCAAATTGGCACCCCTAAGTTTACATTTTATATGTTATACCCATTGTTTTAACTATCCTCGAAATCTTCGAAATTTCGACCGAAATTTCGGGTTTCGGAATACCTCGAAATGAAATTTCACCTATAATATTTTTTTGCAAAATTTCCATCGAAATTTCGTCCGAAACTCGATATTTCCCAAAATTTGACAGAAATCATCCGAAATTTCCCGAAAAATTTTAAATTTTTTTTTAAAAAATATTGTTTTCTAAATTTTAAAAAATATCTTTTTTCTAAAAAAATTAAATTAAAATTTATGTTTGGACACATATTGATTATATATTGGATTAACTTGTTTTCATTGATTTTAAGTCAAAATCTTCTCAATTAACATGATGCATGGTATCAAATTATCAATACTATTATCAGCGTAGTATATCATTGAATGAGTATTTTTAGCATATTACTAAGTATATAGCAACAAAGGGGATGAACTTTGGAATATCTTCATTTTCATCCTCTCAGAATCTCGATGTGGTTTTCTAAAAAAATTGCAAATATCTCCAAAATTTCCTCCGAAATTTCAAATATCTTCAAAATTTCCGTAAATATAAATGTCCGATATAGACACCGATGCCGATATTTAAAACCTTGGTTATACCCGTGCTCACCCGACACCCTAATATTTCCGACGGAATTATCTATCTATATAATAAATCCTGAATACTTTTTAGCATGTGCAGACTATTTTGTCCTTATTAAATTTAATACCTCCTTCTTAATTTTAAAGGGTTAATCGGTCATTATATGCTAATTTTTAGATCAACGGATCTTATTAAAACACATAGGCAGAATGGGTTCACATGTTATCTGCTAACTAATTACACGCCATCGGACATATCTTTAGTATCTATATTTAGAAAATAAATCTATCTATTAATATAACAAAATCTTGGGAAAATCTTCATATATATTTTAAAAAGATATAATTGATTACAAATATATATAAATTATTTGATTTTATACACAATATTTTAAAAATATTAATATTATAATATTATTAAATAAATTTAATTAGGTTAAAAATTTATGTCTAAAAGATATATAATCATATATCAATATAAGGAATATAATAATCATATTTTAAATAAAAATATTTCATTGAAAAAATGATATAAATATTAAATTGACCCTAAAAATATTGATTGATATAAAATGACTAATAACCTAAAAAATGATTAAGCGACTAGAGCCTCAATCCACTCAAGTCAACTGTTGTTGGTGAATTTTGAATAGTTTAAGGTTTTTTTTTTCAATTGCTCTTATTATAAAAGTGAAACTACATATATTTAGATTTTCAATGGTAAAAGCAATCTATTTTATATTATGTTCACCTGGTTGGAGGTTTGAGTTTTCTTCTATCTTCTTATTCTTTCCTTTATTTCTCTTTTAAATTTTTGCTGCATGCATTAATTCCTATCACTATCTAAACAAAAGACTTTAAACCTCATGTAGGTTTTGGTGGTGGAAATAGGCTATAAGCCAGGCTAGGGTTAGGTTTGAATGGTCTAGGCCTACGTCGATTTTTTAAGGTCCGAGCCTGACCTATTACCTTTGATAGGCCTATCTGATACGCCTAAGCATGGCCTATTAAAATTATATAGGCCAGTTTTTAAGCCTTTTAATTAAAAGTCTGAGTAAGCCTATTTTAAAATTAATTTAAAATTCTTTTATATATGTCCACATTTAATCATAAGGTTGTAAGACATAAATTTGTGCATTTGGGTAAGTCTTTATCCATGACTATTTATATACGAGGAAAAGTCTTATAAGTATTTTAAAAACTTATATAAAATCAAATTAATAATTATTTTCACATAAAATAACAACAATGATACCACATATTTATATGCAATAAACATTAACATCTATACTATAATAAATCTGTAAGAATTTTTTGTTGGACTACCTATGATACCCTTCTCCATTATTGACCATCTTCCTTATAAAATATATTATATTCTGGGTACAAATGTAATTTAACTCTATAAAACCCTAAGTGGGGTTCTAAAATGTAAATTCACTTCATAAAAAAAAAAAAAACCACAGCCATCCAATTACTGACTATCATCTATGTCCGTCTGTTCCGCTTGATTTCTTAATTAATTGATGAAAAATACTGAGTGAGCCCTGTTTTTAGTATTTATATGCCAGCTTCCTGCCCTTTTTTCCTTTTCAGATAATTCCAATCAATGCGAGCTTCAACCTGCCATCAATTTTAAAGATATCAACAACTATATGAGAGTTATTGTGGACTACAGGTGACAATGGATGATAAAGGGAATGTTTATGTCTCTGATACAACCAATCTTGCCATTAGAAAGATTTGGAATCAGGTTGGCACAATTGTGTAACAGATTTTCAATTTCCAAAAGAATGGAGCAAAATGTTGTAAACTTCCCTGTTTAATTTAGCTATTAGTGAAAGGCCGTGGCAATGTCCTTAGAATATAAGTATGGGTCCAACCAATAATCTAAACTGGGACATTCATTACAGGCGTGACAACTAGCAAGTTTGTGAATTGTCTCCAAACTTATGTGAACATGTGATCTTTAACTCTTAAACACTTTCTTCATAATTGCTGGCAATAATATTTCCTAGACGAAATTATCACAACTATTCCTGTCACTCAACACTGTTTTTGCTTTGATAAGTGATGTATATTTCTGTTAGAGGTCTGGATTTTTAAAACACACCAAATTTTAATTGAGTTATATTGATTTTGGTAGCATCAAAGCAGTGATCTCAGGTCTGCATGGACTGATGGATGTTTTACAGTTCCTTTGAGAAATTTTGGTTTGCCTTGAAAAGCCTTCTTGAATGCAAAAGTTCACTATGTACTATAGTTTTAGAATCTTAATCTTGCTTATTAGAAATTATGGCATCGAGCTTTGAGACCTGAGAGAAAATGAGATTTTCTTTTAAAAAATATTATTCTAATACTCCCTCCGTTTTTTTTTTAAGTTCACCATTAGCATAGTAGATACTATTCATTGAGTAACTTTAATTTAACTTTTTCATATAGTTATATAAGATAAAACATAGTCAAGTGAGATCTTGTTGGATTCGTCTCATCACGTAGTTTTAGAATATCAAACTTTTATAATTTTTACTTATATATAATATGAGATATTGATGATTGAAAATGTGCATTGGATTGCGTGCAGTGCAGGATGGGTGAAGTTAAAAAAAACAGAGGGAGTATGTCTCAAAAAATAATAGAACAAAGAAGGCAGTGTTATAATTAATTAAGATAAAGGATGCAAAAGATTAGCCTTAATTTTTGGATTTTTCTATGCAGATCTTCTTATGGTTGCTGGGGCTATCTTAATAGGATACACTACATGATTAAGATAGAGGTTGCAAAATAATTAGTCCTAATTTTTTAATATTTCTATGCATATCTTCTTATGGTCGCTGGTGCTATCTTATTATGATAAACTACATTCATATTTTAACAGAGATTTGCTGCTTCATTTTTGTCCAATATGATACATTCTCCACAACATTTCGTGCTTTTGATTTGGGGATAGTTGAACAACGTCTTAGTGTTTTTTTTTTTTTTTTAATTTGAGTTTTTGAATATGCAACACTTTTATGTATTCTTTTGGTAATAATATTTGAACTCCTTGCAGAGAGTTGTGCGATTCTGTGCTATTATTATGTTGAGACCTGAATTTATATAGTTCAACCATGATAATCCATGGAGCCATTTGTTCTTAAGAGAATAAAAGATACGAAATATTGTTAAGAATTTTGGATTTCGATGTTGGGTTGCCTTTCAACTAATCATAGTTCTTTCTTCACAATTGCAGATGCGGAAAAGTGTTGGCACACTTGTTTGCTTTTCATGAAGGTTGATGTTTGCACTACCTGCTAACAACAAGAAATTACTGTCTGTGGAACTTAACTGTAATTGCTGCTGCAACTGCCTTGCGACGCTCTATATATATACATTGCAGCTTGCCCGGAAAAAGTAGTTCTACACAGATTTCACGTCTTGCAACTTTTACATTTTCATATACACTTCTGATATACTTACCGAGATTGATCAAGGAGTTCTTGGAGAGAATCATTGAGTGATCATTCTGTTCTTATCTCAATTAGTTCATGTTGAATAGATAGATTGTATCTTGAGAATAATTGAGAGAATTCTGTAAATTCAAGATAGTATCTTGAATGAGTGAAAGATAGATAGGATATCATATTGCAGGTTAGACAGAGATTCAAGTTCTTAGACTGTTCTTGATTGTTTGTATTCTGAGGGAGATCTGTAGTTGAGGGGGAGCTCTAACTACCAAACCGAGCTAGGTGCAGAGTTTATTAGAATAGTTTGTAAGATTCTTGAGTCTTGTTCTAGTGGAGTCTAAGCCTGGATTGGAATCCCCCGGATGTAGGACAGGAGGTCCGAACCGGGTCAACAACCACCGTGTTCTTTACTTTACGCACTTTATTTTTGGTTGTTTGCATATCTCTCTGACAACGGGCTATAAGGGACCTTCAAATTGGTATCAGAGCGATTCTTCTAAAGAAGATTAGTTGAAGAAAAAAGATTCACAATGAGCAGAGAGATTTCACATTTGCGTCCTCCGATCTTTGACGGTACAAACTACAGCTACTGGAAGTGCAGAATACAATTCTATCTGATGGCTCTAGGAGATGAAGTCTGGGATACTGTTGAAACGGCATGGGAACCACCCATGAGAACAGATAAACCAGCAACAGAAGGTGCAGAACAGCCTCCGCCTCGACTCACAAGAAGAGAAGAATTAACTGCAACCGAACGAACTGCTAAGCAAGGAAACTTTACTGCTATGAATGCTATCAGTGGCGCTGTGGAAGAAGCACAGCATCGTATGATCAAAAAATTGTAAATCGGCTCATGCTATGTGGAGATTTCTTGAAGTCCGATTCGAAGGGTCAGAAGATGTCAAAATGACTCGTCTACATAGAGTAGAGTCTCTTTATGATAGATTGGAGATGACTGATGACGAAAACATCTCGCAATACTTTGAAAGATTTCAAGATGTTGTTAATCAATGTCTTGAACTTGGAATGAGTTTTGATGAGCAAAAACTAGTTAGGAAAATGTTGAGAACAGTGTCTTCTAAGTATTCTGGAAAAATTTCTGTTCTAGAAGAAAGTGCGAAGATCACCACAATGACTTTGGAAGAACTTGTTGGAAATCTACAGAATTATGAGATGAATCATCTTGATTCAAGAAGTAAGAGCAAGTCAAAGAATATTGCACTGAGAACTGAAGTGATTGAGGAGTGCGATGATGATCTGGAAGAGGAGATGTCGCTGATTACAAAAAGGATAGCAGGAATTCTTCAAGAAAAGAGAACCAGACAGTTTCAGAGAGGGAAGAATCAAAAGGGTAATCCAAGTAATGCGCCAACAACAGATAAGCGTCAGTCCAAAGGCCCAAAGAGACAGGACAGTAAGGGTAACAAATTCAGGAAATCTAGAGAGCCTGAGAAGATAGATAAATTCACTTCTATCATCTGCTATGAATGTGAAGGAAAGGGACACATCCAAGCAGAATGTCCTACTGCTAAAAGGAGAAAAAGAAAAGCTCTACAAGCCACTTTGAGTGATGGAGAATCCGATGTTGAAATTATAGAAGAACAACAAAGTGATTCAGAGGATGTTGTAGCTTTCATGATTCGTGATAGCAGTCCTTCTAAAGGTAATGTAAGTTCAATAGATTATTCTACTGATGAAGATGACTCATTTGATGTAGGTAACATGAAAGAAATCTATACTAAGTTGGCTGATGCATATGATGAGCTAAAAGAAGAATATGATGCTGCTGTGAATGAAAACAAGAAGCTGTTGAAGCAAGTAGCAGAGCTAGGAATAACTTTTGATAAAGAGGAGCTGGAGAAAAACAAAGCTCTTAAGGATTCGAAGCAGTTAAAGGATCATATTGCTGAATTAGAAATCAATATTTCTAAACTTTCTGAAAAAAAACTGTCATTGAGATCAGACCTTGATGAACTCAAATGCAAAAACAATGATCTTGAAAGAATGGTAAAAGGTAAAGGCAAGCTTGATTTTTTTTTGTCTAATTGTAAAAAATCAGGTGATTTTACTGGTATAGGTTACAAGAGAAAAGGAAAGCAGAACAAGATTAAGCCAAACTCTCGAAAGTTTGTTAGTGGAGGATATCGTGGTCCAGAGTCCAGCAATGCTACAAATCAAAGAGTGGTACCATTTCAAGTCAACCTTGATCCTCAAGATTCCAGAGATTGTATTTACTGTAGTCTACCAGGACATCAAGCAAATACTTGCCTAAGAATTGTTCAAGATCTTATGAATGGACGACCTGTTGTCTGGCCAACCGTGGAACTACATAAGAAAATACAAATACGTAAGGCATGGGTTCCTAAACATTTTAATAATCCTTTAGTTGGCCTTGTTGTTTTATCTTTATAGGAACAACTTAGAGACAACCAGTGGTACTTTGACTCTGGATGCTCTAGACATATGACAGGAACTAAGAGCTTACTTGTCAATTATGTTCAACGAAACTGTGGTGAATTTGTCTTTGGAAATGGAGATAAAAGCAGAATAACAGGTTTTGGTACATCAAATCAGGGAGCACTTTCTAATCTCTCTAAAATATATTTTGTAGATGGCTTGACAACAAACTTAATTTCTATTAGTCAACTTTGTGATGATGACTTTTTAATTCAGTTTGACAAACGTTCTTGTCAAGTTCTCAGGGATAAGAAGTGCTTTCTAATTGGAAAGAGATCCAAAAACAATTGTTATATTTTAAAGGAAGAATCAGACAAAGCCTTTGTCACCAAACAGGATCTCACTACCCTTTGGCATAAGAGAATGGCTCATTTGAACTATCAATCTTTATACAAACTGAGCATCTCAGGTGTTGTCCGTGGACTGCCGAAACTACTGAATATCTCTAACCAAACCTGTGAAGGTTGTTCAAAATGGAAGCAGACTAAATCTCAGCACAAAAAGATTGAAGGAATCAACACTGAAAAATACTTGGAACTTCTTCACACGGACTTAATGGGACCAACAGAAGTTGAAAGTCTAAATGGAAAAAGGTATATTTTAGTAATTGTTGATGATTTTTCTAGATTCACCTGAGTATGTTTTTTCAGGACAAAAGATGAAGCATTTGAGCACTTCGAAGCTACAAGCCTGAAGCTTATGAATCAGAAGCAGTCTAAAATCATTAGAATCGGGACAGATCATGGAAGAGAGTTTGAAAACCAGTTATTTACTGATTTTTGTAAGGCACATGGCATTGCACAAGAATTCTCAGCTCCTAAAACGCCTCAACAGAATGGGGTGGCTGAAAGAAAGAACAGGACTTTGCAAGAATTAGCCAGATCAATGCTGCATGATAGTACTTTGTCTAAGTCATTTTGGGCAGAAGCTGTGAATATTGCCTGCCATGTTGCAAATCGAGTGTTGCTGAGACCACGGACCAACTACACTCCATATCAAATCTGGTATGACAAACTTCCTACTGTCAAATATTTTTATACTTTTGGTTGTTCTTGTCATGTTTACAGGGACAGGGAACAAGTTAAGAAATTTGATGCTAGATCTGAAAAATGATTGTTTTTAGGATACTCTAATAATTCCAGAGCTTATAGAGTCTATCTGACAGAGAGTAGAAAAGTCATAGAATCCACAAATATAGTCTTTGATGACTCTAGAGTCAGAAAAGCTTTAAATGAAGATGATGAGCTACCTAACATTCCTAGATCAGATTTCATATCAGCAGGAAAAGATTCTTCAGTTCCAGAAACAGAAGATGAAACTTTTACAGAAACTGAAGACAGTGTTGTTGAGGAAGTTGAACAACAACAAGACATCAATCCTGATGTTAGTAAGAAGAAAGGGTCCAGGACGTTAAAGCATCATTCAGACACTTATATTATTGGAGATATTGATGCCCCCAGGCAAACCAGGAACAAACAGATTGACTTTAGACGTCTAGCTGGTCTAAATTGCTTTATTTCCAAAGTGGAACCAAAGAATGCAGCAGAGGCACTAAAAGATGAATATTGGATCGCTGCTATGCAAGATGAGCTTCTTCAGTTTGAGAGAAACTCAGTTTGGGAGCTAGTTCCACCTCCTAACAACATCAATATTATAGGTACAAAGTGGGTGTACAGAAATAAAACTGATGAACAAGGTAATGTGATAAGGAATAAAGCAAGACTAGTAGCACAAGGCTACACTCAGATTGAAGGCCTAGACTATGGAGAGACCTTTGCTCCTGTAGCTAGAATGGAAGCTGTCCGGATACTACTTTCTATAGCATGTTGTTTGAACTTTAAGTTGTACCAAATGGATATTAAGACTGCCTTCTTAAATGGCCGTATAAAGGAAGAAATTTATGTAGCTCAGCCTCATGGTTTCGAAGATCATATACATCCATATTATGTCTACAGAGTTAAGGGAGCTTTATATGGACTTAAGCAAGCTCCTCGAGCTTGGTATGAGAGGTTGTCCCAGTTTCTTGTCAACAGCGGATATAAAAGAGGAAATGCTGACAAAACGTTGTTTGTAAAGCATACCAACAATGACTTCATGGTAGCACAGGTTTATGTCAATGACATAATTTTTGGTTCAACTTCAGATCAGCTTAGAAAAGAATTTGTAGAAGCTATGAAATCAGAATTTGAAATGAGTATGCTCGGGGAACTCCATTATTTCTTAGGACTCCAGATCAAGCAACAGAAAGATGGGATTTTTCTCTCACAGGAGAAGTATGCGATGAACATGTTGAAAAAATTCAAAAAGGAAGATAGCAAGGTTGCTCGTACACCTCAAGGACAACAAGCAAAACTTTCTAAGGATGAATATGGAAAGGATGTGGATCAGAAACACTACAGAAGCATTATAGGTAGTCTTCTTTGTCTAACTGCTACAAGACCAGACATATCTTTCAGTACTGGGGTATGTGCTCGATTTCAAGCTCAATCCAAAGAATCACATCTCAAAGCTGCCAAAAGAATAACACGGTATATAAAAGGCACAATTGGTCTTGGAATATGGTATTCTAAGAGATCAACACTTGAGGTAATTGGGTACACAGACTTAGACTGGGCATGATGCTGTGATGACAGAAGGTCAACAACTGGAGGGTGTTTTTATTTGGGAAATAACTTAGTTAGCTGGTACTCCAGGAAACAAAACATTGTAGCTCTCTCCACTGCCGAAGCTGAGTATATAGCAGCAACATGTTGTTGTTCCCAACTCATGTGGATGAAGCAAATGCTAGCAGATTATGGATTTACTCAAGATAGATTTGTAGTTTTCTGTAATAACATCAGTGCTATAAATATTTCCAAGAACCCAGTTTTGCACAGCAGAAGCAAGCATATAGACATCAGATATCATTTTATAAGGAATTTGGTTGAGGAAAGTATATGTGATATACAACATATTGGGACGTTGGAACAGTGGGCTGACATCCTAACGAAGGCACTTGATGGTGAAAGGTTTGATAAACTCGGGTCTATTTTGTGCCTGTGTTATTCCTTCTAACCTGAGCTATTGTTTTTTAAATTATGTTTCTTATGGGCAAATGCTACTAACATTTTGTTGTTTTTTCCTTATTCGAGCCCATTTATACAGTTTGCCTCCAAAATTGTTTTGGATAGAGATTCATTCCCCCGATTCGAATCGACGTCTGTGACGTGCCATGATTACGCTTCAAACTGCGTACCATCACGTCGCACAGCCTCCAATGGATGCCTCTTCGTCTTCCGGCGACCATTGTTAAATAAGGGTTTTTGAAATCGTTTTCATTCATTCTTTTCATTCTGTAACTTTTCTCTTCTAACCATTTCAGAAAATGGCTCTTTCACCTTCTCCTACTCCATCCAATGCTGAAGTGAATCCAAACCCTACACCAAACACTGAAAATCCCTCTGTTGATATGGAAGATCAGTCATTTGATTCTCAAACTGCTATTGTTCCCATCCAAACTGAGAATGTAGTTGAAACCAACCCTATTTCGTCTGAACTTCCACCGGAACTTCCTCCGCCACCTGTTCCAGCCCTTCCATCAACTGTGAAAGAAACCTTTCCCATTGATCCTTTTGGTGATGATGACAACCTTAGGAGTGACATTCCTTTAGACAACACTCCTAATGATGATCCAGACGACTCGGAGAAAACTACAGAGGAGCCTCAGAAAACTCCTCCTACTCGCAGAACTCGTTCAGCCAGGAAAGGCAAGTCTCCTGATACCAACATCTCAAACAAGAGGAAGCAATCTGTTGGTGAAACTTCTCGCAAACGACAAAAGAAGGAAGGTGTGCCAAAACTGAAAGCCAAGAATGCCTACAGTGATACCTATTTCACCAAGGAGATGAAGACTTTTGCAAGAAAAAATCTTGTCAATCGGGACTTCATTCCAGAGGAGGTTTTCGACCATGCCATCTACAAGGAGATTGGGTTCACAAAATACTTGGAGCGTCATCACTTGCTCCACTGGGCTACAAAACTGAAGTTCTATTCTCCCACTCTTGTGAGAGAATTCTATGCGAACCTCCAGAGATCCTTGATTCCGACTCTCCATGGTTTGGTAAGATCTTTATCCGTGGTCGATTCCTAGATCTGACGTCTGCCTCTATTGTTGGGATGTTACAGCTGCCTTCCAATGACACGCTTGGTGATCCTATTGACTACATGCCTGATCGTGTTTCTGAAGTTGCTTATGCCATTTCAAACCAAAAGAGTACTGCCTTTGGTCGCAACAAACTCAGCTCGTCTGACTTGACTCTCAAGTTTCACTGTCTGTTCCGCCTGTGTGCTGCTAATATACTGCCTACTTCCAATGCTTCTCAAATCAGTGCACATATGGGTAAACTTATTTTCTGCATAGATAAGTATCTTGAATTAATGAACTATGGCTTTGTAGTGTTAAAAAGGATGGTGACCTATGCTCGAGGGAACATAGATGATAAGGCATTGTTGCCATATCCATCTTTGATCACACTCTTTTTGAGCTCTCATGGTATTAAGGCTGCCCCTGAGGAACTGGTGAAGACAAAGAGTCATACTCCTGCGACTACCATTCATGACTTTCACAATGACTTTAAGGCCGTACCACCGCTGACTGGACAAGCCCTTGTGCAACAGATCCGCTCTATTCTCCTTGCTCAGAATGAAAAATTGACTGAGTGGAGCCATGGGGCTATTAATTTTAAGCGTCAGAACCAGAGTGTAATACTCGAGAATTTTCCAACATAAAATAAATATAATAAATAAATAAATTCAGCAAATCAATAAATAAAGTTAATTGAATGAGAAATGGAATTTAAATTAAAAAGGAATCAAAATTTCGAGAACCCGGGAAGCCGAAAACAATTTAGTCAAATAAATGGTCACACGTGAACCCAACATCGATGCACTCAATAACTCGACTCCACATGTAAATTTAGACCCGAATAAAATGACGATAGGAAATAGGAGCCCGAAGATACCCCGGAAATCCGAATCCGAGAACACAGTGGGATAGAAGTCCGAAAGGGAGGAGGAAAAGCGCGACGGATCGCACGACCCGCCCGGACCAGAGTCCAGGCGTGAGTGGCGTGCTGGCCGCGCGGTGGTTGGCTTGGGAGCGCGCCATGACCGCGCCATCTGGCATAAACGACCCGTGCGAGATTTACTCGCCCGAATCCGGATTTTCCGACTTCGGTTGAACACCTTTCGGCTCACGACTCTTAGAGGCAGACCTTGGACGCCCCTAGGTCTTGTTTACCTATAAATAACCCCTTTTGAAAGCTCCGAACACTTTTCAAACCCTACGATACTCGCTATACACAAAACCCTAAATCCGGAAGTCATCGGAGGCACCAAAACCGAGCGGGGACTGCCGTGGACGAATTCGGATCTCTTCTAACGCTGTGGTAAGTAGATCCGTTCATCCATCTCGTTTTTAATTCAAAAACGAAACCCTAACTCTCTTCTTTTCTTCTTTACACCCCGAATCGGATCTAGAACTTAGAACCCGACGAACGGAGAGGATAAACGGTGGACTGGAAGCCATGCCTTCGAAATAGACGATCCCAGACATCTACGAATCTGTAAGTTAATACTTACATGGTTTTGGGAGTAACTAAAACATTTAAACCTAAAAGTTTAAACAAGAATTCGAAAATCTGTCAACGTATGATTTTTACCGGCGCAACAGTTTTGTTGAATTTTTACGAACCTTTAAACGTCTTCAAACGGAAAAACTTAAAACACAAAAAACGTTCCTAAGGCTTAGATCTATCTACTGTAAAATTTTCAGAATTTTTAGAGACGTTTTGATATTTGAAATCCACCCGAAACCGAACTGCTGGAACTTGAATCTTGAAATTCTTGACAGAACTTAGGTCCGATCTTGATCACGTTTTTTACATTAGTTATAAGCGGATTTAGATCTTTAGCCAAACATGAAAGTTGTAGATAAATGTCTTAAGAAGGTCTCTGTAAAATTTCATTAAGTTTGGAGTTGATTTGGTATGGTAGATCTTGATAATCTTGAACTGCTGTACACGAAACTCGGACAGATTAATGATATGACGAAAATTGATGCATTTGACCTATTTTGGTACCTCGGATTAAAAAAGTTAAAAAACGAAAGTTGTTCATCTCGATGTTTTCGAGTCAGTGGTAAAATTTCAGAATTTTTGGAATTAAACTCGATATTTAATGAATTTTGGAGTAAACTGTGGTTGACCGAGTCAAATCTTGAAATCTTGTTGAAACGGTGAAATTAGCCTTTCAGGTTGAAACGAGTAGAAATTCTTTGAAATAAGATACACGAAACGAGAAGGTTAAAATATTATGGGTTATGACTAAGCTAGATACTGTCAATGTTCTCTGCGGCTTGGGACATAAGAGCCCAAGTGTATGTCTAGGTTGACGTAAGAGCCCTAGCGAAACACTGATCGTATGGTTAGCGGATAGATTAACTCTAATTAAAAGATCGACCATGATACTTGTAGACATAAGAGCCCAGGCGTAAGACTGGCGGACATAAGAGCCCTAGCGATGGTGATCTCTAAAAGATTTGAAACGAGAAGTTTATGAGAATTCCAAATCTAAATCCGTATTAAATTGTGTTTTTAAATTATGACAATTTATTTAATTACTTTGCAAGCTATATTTAAGATCGTATGGAATCCATGGCTTTTAAATTATGCGATTAAATTATTATTAAATGAATAGATTACATTATGCACATGTTTCCTTTAAAGTTAATTAAAGGCTTTGAAACCTCACAAACATGTACGTGTTAACTTACTCAGCAAGTTTTTGCTGACCAAACCATATTTTTCCTTTTTCTTTCAGAGTTGAGAATTATGCATCGTCATACGCATACATGGGAATTTTGGGAAGATATATTATTTTGAATTATTGTATTAGACTAGATCTTGCATGAACGGGCCTGTTTAACCCGTATTCTGGCCGTGTTGGCTATATTTAAGTTCCGCTGCATTATTCATATGTAAATATTATTTTCCGCTGCAACTTTGCTACATTATTTTTAAATTATATATACATGGGCTGTTTGAATGTTTTAAATTCTGAAAAACCATAGCCTTGTATCTCTTTAGCAAGCTCGGAGAAACCGTGTCTTGCTAGGGATGTGTGGCGGTGACATCCCGACCTGGGTGACCAAAAACCGGGGTGTTACAAGTTGGTATCAGAGCCCGGCTTATTTTAGTATTTTTAAACCTATTATTATTATTATTATTAAACTACTATTTTTAAACCGTTAGTATTTATATTATTATTGTAGAAGCCCAAATTTATTATTTTAAAATTTCCGAGCCCAAAATTGTTTTTTTAGCCCAAATGTTAATTATTTTTGACCCAATATAGAGGTCCAAAATTTTAATTATTATTTTAAAGCATTTGTTCCATGGAATAAATTCTTATGTTTAAACCCCATGGAAACTTGAAAAAAAAAATATATATATATATATATAGTGCATTTATTTTTGGGGGGATCATCATGTGCATGTGCATATTGAATTTTCTATACCTTAGATAACCTAGAAGCGAAGTTGTTCTAACTTAGATCTTTTGCTACACCTAGATAAGTTAGACGCTTGACATCAAATTAGAAACGCTCACTAGAGACTGATCTTGCCGTAGTTCTAGATCTCATTCATCTATGCGCTCGCCGAAGCATAACAATCCTCGGCCTTAGCAATTCCTATCCTTGTACGAATTAGAAAATTTCCTTATGTGGAACAATAAAAAAAAAAATCAAATTTTATTAAAACACTCTTTATTCCAAAAATCTTGTTTGGATTTCCAAACAACAAATCCGAAAATTCGGAATTCGAATTTTGAAACTCACGATGCTCTAAACGTGGCCTTATGGGCGCGCGTTTAACGCTTGATCTCACATACACCTTAGCAAATTTCTTGTTCAAGCGATCTATCTAAACTATGATAAACTAATCTATATACGTTATAACAGAAAATGGCACCTAGGAGAAACCCAAGGAAGGTAAGTCCAAACGGCACTGACGCTAACCTTCCCAACGTGGCCAATAACAATGAGACCCCTCAAAACTTAGGAGAACGAGTACCTCCTGCACCCAACAACATGGAAGAACGTCTAAGGACTATGGAGGAAGTCCTTGTAGCATTAGGAAATGCCGAGGTGCATAGGGCACAAACAGTACCTCCGCCGGTAGCCCGAGTCAACTACTTGGCATTAGTGAACCCTTACAACCCACCCCATTATGACGGCCAAGAGGATCCGGCGAAGTTGGAAGGTTAGATCCGTACCTTTGACAAGCTCTTGAATGCTATCAAATGCCCTGATGAGGAGAAGATACACGTAGTGACCTACTACCTAGGAGGCGAAGCCGCTGAGTGGTGGCAAAATCTCCAAGCGAATTCAGAGGAAGACGAAGAAGCCTACACCTGGGAAGAACTTAAGGAAGCTTTGAGGGAAAGATTCTACCCACTGAGCACCAAGACTGCGAAGTACGAGAAATTCATCAACCTAAAGCAAGGTGTGCAAACAGTGCAAGAGTACTACACCAAATTCAAGGAGCTAGTACGATTCGCTGCGAGGATAGTACCAACCGACTCTGACAAGGCTCAGAAATTCGAAATGGGTCTGAACCTTAGTATCCGGGAGATACTTGCAGTAGGACAATTCACGAACCTGCAGACGATATATGACCGCGCTGTAACAATTGCTCGAATCCAGCAATTGAAGCGTAAGGAACATGGTGAGTCGAACAAGGACCCGCAAGGACTTGAAAAAAGGGATAGGAAAGACAATGGATCCCGAAGGAAAGGAAATAAAGGTCTCAACAATGGGGGAGACGACAACCGTGGTGCGTTTATACCACGCTGCCCATGATGCAACCGTGCACATCTGGTGCGCCAATGCCCGAAGCCTGGAACCTGCCGTAGGTGCGGCAAGCTTGGTCACAAGGCTGGTGGATGTCGAACGCCAGAGGAGGCGATCGAAAAGAGAGTAGATTTGGTGAACCTTCGGCAAGCAGAGAGGGACAAGGAACAAGACCAAAACCCGAACCCTCTTGAGAATAATAAATAGGCAGTTATGGGGACATAACTGACGTCCTAGGGGGGAGAGGATATGATACCCCGTAAAAAAAATTTATTTTCGAATTCGATTCGATAAGATGTATCCTAAATCATGAATAAACAAATTCAAATTATTTTGAACTACGTTATGGCTTGATCCCTTCATAGGGTACATAGGCAGTTTAGAAGTTTTAATTCTAAGTTCAGTCACAAAATAATAAAACAAACAAAAGACCTTAGCACGAGAAAAGCCGAAACACAACTTCGAGGACGAAGTTGATTCTTAAGCAGGGTAGACTGTAATACCCGAGAAATTTCCAACATAAAATAAATACAATAAATAAATAAATTCAGCAAATCAATAAATAAAGTTAATTGAATGAGAAATGGAATTTAAATTAAAAAGGAATCAAAATTTCGAGAACCCGGAAAGCCGAAAACAATTTAGTCAAATAAATGGTCACACGTGAACCCAACATCGATGGACTCAATAACTTGAGTCCACATGTAACTTTAGACCCGAATAAAATGACGATAGGAAATAGGAGCCCGAAGATATTCCGGAAATCCGAATCCGAGAACACAGTGGGATAGAAGTCCGAAAGAGAGGAGGAAAAGCGCGATGGATCGCACGACCCGCCCGGACCGGAGTCCAGGCGTGAGTGGCGCGCTGGCCGCGCGGTGGTTGGCTTGGGAGCGCGCCATGACCGCGCCATCTGGCAGAAACGACCCGTGCGAGATTTACTCGCCCGAATCCGGATTTTCCGACTTCGGTTGAACACCTTTCGACTCAAGACTCTTAGAGGCAGACCTTGGACGCCCCTAGGTCTTGTTTACCTATAAATAACCCCTTTTGAAAGCTCCGAACACTTTTCAAACCCTACGATAATCGCTATACACAAAACCCTAAATCTGGAAGTCATCGGAGGCACCAAAACCGAGCGGGGACTGCCGTGGACGAATTCGGATCTCTTCTAACGCTGTGGTAAGTAGAACCGTTCATCCATCTCGTTTTTAATTTAAAAACGAAACCCTAACTCTCTTCTTTTCTTCTTTACACCTCGAATCGGATCTAGAACGTAGAACCCGACGAACGGAGAGGATAAACGGTAGACTGGAAGCCACGCCTTCGAAATAGACGATCCCGGACATCTAGGAATCTGTAAGTTAATACTTACATATTTTTGGGAGTAACTAAAACATTTAAACCTAAAAGTTTAAACAAGAATTCGAAAATCTGTAAACGTATGATTTTTACCGGCGCAACAGTTTTGTTGAATTTTTACGAACCTTTAAACGTCTTCAAATGGAAAAACTTAAAACACGAAAAACTTTCTAAGGCTTAGATCTATCTACTGTAAAATTTTCAGAATTTTTAAAGACGTTTTGATATTTGAAATCCACCCAAAACCTAACTGCTGGAACTTGAATCTTGAAATTCTTGACAGAACTTAGGTCCGATCTTGATCACGTTTTTGACATTAGTTATAGGCGGATTTAGATTTTTAACCAAACATGAAAGTTGTAGATAAATGTCTTAAGAAGGTCTCTGTAAAATTTCATTAAGTTTGGAGTTGATTTGCTATAGTAGATCTTGAACTGTTGTACACGAAACTCGGACAGATTAATGATATGACGAAAATTGATGCATTTGACCTATTTCGGTAACTCGGATAGAAAAAGTTAAAACACAAAAGTTGTTCATCTCGATGTTTCTGAGTCAGTGGTAAAATTTCAGAATTTTTGGAATTAAACTCGATTTTTAATGAATTTTGGAGTAAACTGTGGTTGACCGAGTCAAATCTTGAAATCTTGTTGAAACGGTGAAATTAGCCTTTCAGGTTGAAACGAGTATAAATTCTTTGAAATAAGATACACGAAACGAGAAGGTTAAAATATTGTGGGTTATGACTAAGCTAGATACTGTCAATGTTCTCTGTGGCTTGGGACATAAGAGCCCAAATGTATGTCTAGGTTGACGTAAGAGCCCTAGCGAAACACTGATCGTATGGCTAGCGGACGGATTAACTCTATTTAAAAGATCGACCATGATACTTGTGGACATAAGAGCCCAGGCGTAAGGCTGGCGGACATAAGAGCCCTAGCGATGGTGATCTCTAAAAGATTTGAAACGAGAAGTTTATGAGAATTCCAAACCTAAATCCGTATTAAATTGTGTTTTTAAATTATGGCAATTTATTTAATTACTTTGCAAGCTATATTTAAGATTGTATGGAATCCATGGCTTTTAAATTATGCGATTAAATTATTATTAAATGAATAGATTACATTATGCACATGTTTCCTTTAAAGTTAGTTAAAGGCTTTGAAACCTCATAAACATGTACGTGTTAACTTACTCAGCAAGTTTTTGCTGACCAAACCATATTTTTCCTTTTTCTTTCAGAGTTGAGAATTATGCATCGTCATATGCATACATGGGAATTTTGGGAAGATATATTATTTTGAATTATTGTATTAGACTAGATCTTGCATGAACGGGCCTGTTTAACCTGTATTCTGGCCGTGTTGACTATATTTAAGTTCTGCTGCATTATACATATGTAAATATTATTTTCCGCTGCAACTTTGCTACATTATTTTTAAATTATATATACATGGGCTGTTTGAATGTTTTAAATTCTGAAAAACCATAGCTTTGCATCTCTTTAGCAAGCTCGGAGAAACCGTGTCTTGCTAGGGAGGTGTGGCGGTGACATCCCGACCTGGGTGACCAAAAACCGGGGTGTTACACAGAGGATCATTCACCTGTTGCCTAATTCTTTTGAAGGGCAACAGGCCAACTTCCCTTCTGATGACTCTTCTCATGAAGATGACTGATCATTCAGGGGGAGTAAGTTTCTATGAATTGGTCGGTTTGTGGTGGTAACATCTCTAAAATTCTGAACTCTTACTTTTGGTATTTTTGGTGGGTTTCTGAACTATTTTAATTGTGGTGTTGGACAATGTTTTGGATGGAACTGGACTAATGATGGATGGGTATTAACTCTGATGCTATGTTTGATTGTATGCTTGTATGCATTTTAACTGATCTAATCATGTTTTTATTTTTCTTATAATTTCTTGTTGTTATTGCTGATGAGGTTTGTATCTTAGACACTTGTGTGACTGTATCAGCCTCTTCATGAGAAGAGGTGGAGATTGTTGGCACACATCTTTGCTTTTCATGCAGGTTGATGTTTGCACTACCTTCTAACAACAAGAAATTACTGTCTGTGGAACTTAACTGTCATTGCTGCTGCAACTGCCTTGCGACGCTCTATATGTATACATTGCAGCTTGCCCGGAAAAAGTAGTTCTACACAGATTTCACGTCTTTCAACTTTTACATTTTCATATACACTTCTGATATACTTACCGAGATTGATCAAGGAGTTCTTGGAGAGAATCATTGAGTGATCATTCTGTTCTTATCTCAATTAGTTCATGTTGAATAGATAGATTGTATCTTGAGAATAATTGAGAGAATTCTGTAAATTCAAGATAGTATCTTGAATGTGTAACACCCTGGATTTGATAACCCAGGCCGGGATGTCACCGCCACATCTCTCTAGCAAGACACGGATTCTCCGAGCTTGCCAAAGAGATGCAAGGCTATAGGTATTGCAAAAAGATTTAAAAACAAGTCCGGAATCTATTTAAAAATAATAATAAGTGGCATCCACACATATAGTAGTAGTAATAATATATCGTAGCGGAAAAATGTAAAGTGGGCCGACATGGCCAAAACTCGGGATTTACATGCCCGTTAAGCAAGTATCGTAAAAGCAATAAAAACAATGTTTAAGTTTTTCCATCCCCCAATGCATATGCTCATGCATTATCTTCATACTCTGAAAGGAAAAGAGAAAACAACAATTTTATCAGTATATAAAATACTGAGTAAGTCGATCCTAACATAGCAATAAAGGGATTTAATTAGACAATTTAAAATTTCACTCCTAACATGCATTCACAAAATTTAAAGGAAATAATAATTTTAATTGTGTACTTGAACATGCATTTAATCCACAATAACAATTTAGTCATGATATGAAATTTAAAGACATAATTTAAATGCATAATTTAAAGGCATGCATAAATAAATAAATACTCAAAAATATTAAATCTTTTATTTCCCCCGTTACGTAACCATTTCTCAGTGTTTTGTATAGCCGGTGATCCGGCGGCCGCAGCCGTTTCGTAAGTATCTCGTTTAGCCGGTGATCCGGCGGCCGCAGCCGTATCTGCCATACCCAGTACCACTCCGGAGCCTCGAGAAATCCATACGGACAACCCGAGAGAGTAGGCCATGTATCTCCCGCCGATTGGCGTAATATCTCATCAAATTCTCTCGTCCATTATAGGCCCGAAGAGAAAGGCTAGAGGGGCACCCTGCAGAGCACTCACCCTCCACCAAGTATCTCATGTATCGTTTAGATTTAATGTATCGGGGTTTTTCAAAAGTATAGATGTATCGTATTTCAAATCTTTGATCGTTCGTTTCGAAATTTCAAAATCCTTCGATTTAAAAGTATCTTGGCGTCACAGTTTACGCCTTTTCAATTTAAAAATTCGGTTTAAGTTCGAAAAATCTGAAAATTTCACAGTTTATGCAAAACACCCTAACGAACAACTTTCGTGTTTTAACTTTTTCGAAATAAGTTGAGGAAACATGTCAAAAATCGATTTTATTATGCAAACAGGAATCTGTCCGGACTCAGGTTCGACACGGTTCAAAATTTCGACTTTTTAACATATCAAATGGACTTAAAAAATTCTGAAATTTTATATGCACATACTAGACATGATTATCTACAACTTTCATTTAGATTGCAAGGATCAAATCGGACTAGAAAATATAGACACATGCTCATCAATTTCGAGTATGAACACTGTCAGGTTTTTCGAAAAGTCCTAGTAAACAGTTTATGTTTGGCGCGATTTGAAATAGCAAACGTTAACGAAAATGTCTGAAATTTTTACACAACCTAGATTTATGTGTTAGGATTAAAAGTCTAGTTTTGAGTTTCTCGGATTGAATCCTCGAAATAGGAGTTTTAGGCCGATTTCAGAAACTGCGCAAGTTGGGGTTTTTAATTTCGATTTTTACGTTTCGTTACATTACGCCTATACCGGACGCCCCTAAATCACCCGTATTGATATGGAAGGCTCAACTTACAGTGATAGTGAGTTTTGGTCGTCCTAAGGTCGCTGGCTCGTCTAAATTTGCTACGAACGGATCTCCTCAACGTCAAGCTTCCGACTTTGGCCACGATTTCGAATCGGACGAAGAAATCCAATGTTAGATCGAGTTTTCGGGTTCAAAAACTTAAATGGAAATCTATGAACGACTTACCACAGATTAGAACACTAGGGATCTTGCATTCCACGCCTCCTCCGTCGGTTTTCGTCGCCGGGAAGTGATCGGAAAGTCGTCGGGAAGTCGCCGGAAAGTGTTTTGGCTTTGGAGAGAGTTTGGGAGAGTAGAGGGTGATTTGTGACTGATGAAAAGGGTGGGGAGACAACCCTAGGTCGACCTTATTCACCTTCCCCCGTCCAAAATCCACTTTCCAAAGTCGGGGGGTCGAATTATGGTAAGAAATCGCCGAAAACGCGCAAGTTGCCAAAACCTGTAGAGCCACGCGGGGTTGGCGCGCCTTTTGGCCAAACCCCGCCCGGCCAGCGCGCGGCCCTCGCCTGGACTGCGGTCCGGGCAGGTCCGTGCGATCCGATCCGTCGGGTCTTTTTCTCCTCTCTTTCGGACTTCTATCCTTCCCCGTTTTCGCGCTCGATTTTCCGGGTCATTTTCGGATTATGCTTCTCATCATAAATTTATTCCGTCTCAATTCGATTTCATGCTTGAAATCCTAAGACCGTTGGTTTTGGTCCGTCGGGTTCTAATTCGTCGTCCTTTGACTTCCGTGCATTTCCGCGTCTACGGGTTCTCGGAAACAAAACCTTCTCTCATATTGGATTAATTCCTATTTTTATATTCTAAAATTTACGGGTATTACAGTCTACCCCCCTTAAGAACCAACTTCGTCCTCGAAGTTGCACTTCATCCTCTCGCGAGTTCGGGAATTGTTTGATTAAGCGATTGTATTATTGTGTGTCGTTGTTTGTTATTATTTGACTGAACCCAGAATTGAAATTTCCGAGTTGCCTACGTACCCCGTGAAGGGATCAAGTCATTACGTAGTTCAAAAAAATTTGAATTTGTTTCTTTGGGGTACAAAGTATTCGTATAAAATATCCGGAAATATTCGGGTCGTCACATCCTCCCCCTCTTAAGATTACAGTTATGCCCCCATAACTGTTGTTGCATTGTCTTGGAATAGGGTTGGGTAACGATCCTTCATGTCTGCCTCTAGCTCCCACGTTGCCGTCTCGGCTTCGTGGTTAGACCAAAGAACCTTAACCATCCTCACGGTCTTATTCCTTGTTACCCTCTCCTTCTTGTCGAGTATTCGCACCGGAATTTCTTCGTAGCTTAAGTCATCGTCCAGCTCAATTTCCTCCGGTTGGAGTACGTGGGTCGGATCATGGACGTATTTCTTCAGTTGCGAGACGTGGAACACGTCGTGGACACGAGCAAATTGTGGCGGTAATGCTAGTCGGTATGCAAGATTCCCCACTCTCTTTAGGATCTCGTATGGTCCTATGTACCGTGGGCTCAATTTCCCCCGCTTGCCAAAGCGCATCACTCCCTTCATTGGTGATACCTTTAACATGACCTTATCGCCTATTTGGAATTCCAAATCTTGCTGTCTCACGTCGGCATAGCTCTTTTGCCGGTCTTGCGCGGCTCTCATCTTTCCTTGGATTATTTTGACTTGTTGAGCCACGTCCTCAACAAGTTGCGGTCCAATTACCATAGTCCTCTCGCCCTCTTCACAGCTCAATGGGCTTCGGCATTTGCGTCCACTCGTATTTCGTAGAGCAGAGGAGGGGTAAATACATAGGAAAGGAGAAATAAATATTTTTTTTTTGTGACCCGCGCGGGGTCCGGGCGGGTTTTGGGGGTTTAGCGCGCGGCCACCGCGCGGCGCCCCCAGGGTGAAGAAATAGGGCTCGCGCCCCGCGCGAGCCGGTTCTTCCTCTCCCCTTCCGAAATTCCTCTCGTCTTCCTCTAAAATCCGTCCTATCGTGCTCAGATTCTCCTAGTTCCGACTTCGATTTCTCTTTGTGAGGTATGTAACTTCTAATTTCACTTGCCAATTTCAAGTTTTATGCCTTGATTTGTTAGAATTTGGTTGAATTGTGAAATTAGGGTTTTGGCATGCAAATTGGGGTTTTGAAATTTTCGGCTTAATTCTCGCGAATTAGTGAGTTTATATAGTACTTTGGTGCTATTTCTATTGTTTAGGAAGTATTGGTATGAATATATATATGCCTGGAACTTCCTGCTAGGACTTGGATTTTTAGGGGAACCATGAAATTTTCGATTTTGTTGGTGTTATTGGTGTGAAAGTGGTTTCGTTAGTGTTGTTTGTTGACACATGTGATTATGATTTGTTGTTCAAGCAATTGTCTGGTTTTGTGGTTAATTGCCACGTGTTTACAAACAAATTTTTGAACTTAATTTATCGCACACATAAGGTGTTCGACGGAACGCTGCAATGGGTTTTTGAATTTATCTGGGCACATTCCTTGGTTTGATTCTCTCCCAATATGTATTGATAAACTTTTGGGTCTGAATCCCTCCTAGATTTTCCCTGTTGGAACTTTATATTTCTGATGTCTTTATGTATTTTTGCTTGTGAATTAATGTGTTGATAATTAGCCTTACCCTTGATATTGGGTGTTCGCAGGATGTTGCTTTTCCTATGGTTCATCTTGGCGTTCCTTATGGTCCTTCCGGGGGCCAAGAGACGAGCTACCCGACGTGATGCAGCCGGCCCTAGCACTGCCGCTCCGGTGATGCCGGATATTGACGACAGTGACGACAGTGAGTCCGAGGAGGACGAGGAGCGGGTGCCGAGGCTCAGAGATCTCCCTGACGAGGTGCGTCCTCGCCGGCATGATAGGTTCCGTTTCTCGACGATGGCCGCCCAGGACTTCTACTTCGACGAGCTTCGTCGAAAGAGGGCTTACGTTCCCGAGCGAGGCTTGTTCCCTGATCATATGAGCGATGACCGGATCAGTGCACTTTTGGGGCATCTCCAGTGGACCGGTCTTGCACGTCATCCCGACGGCGTTGCCTCCGGCTATCTAGCTATGGAGGTTATCGCCAACATCAGCGGTCTTGGGGTAGACGACGACCTTTCTCGACTCTGGGTTCGCGGTCGCTACCTAGACTTCAGTGCTCGGGCGATCAACATCTATTTCGGCCTTCCAGACGATGGCGCGTTCCGACCACAGCCAGAGGGCCGGGTTTATGCTCCTGCCTGGGGTGTCTTGTGTACCGAGGTACCCCCGCGGACTGGATACCCTCACGAGTTACGACTGACGTCTTTGGATGCCCCTTGGCGTGTACTTGCTCAGCTTTGGTTAGGACGCATTCGGCCGATCACCCGGAGTCATATCGTCATAGATCATGTCTTTGAGACTATCTGCTTTATCGCACGAGGCGGTCGGGTAAATGTGGGGGCGTGCATTGCGGATAACCTGAGGGGTTTACGACAGGGGCGAGGGAGTAGGGTGATCACTCACGCACACCTCATTTGTGGGCTATGCGCTGCCCAGGGGATCCGCACGTCTCCCGAGACGGACCCCTATCCTTTAGCTCCAGGTGAGCACTACCGTATTCCGTCTTATGCCGCTCGGCGCAGCACTTTGCGACGTGGAGCGCCTCGGGCTATACTGCGCCCGCAGCCTGAGGATGGTGGTTTGATCTTAGTTGTTCCTCCAGAGCGGCCACCTCCTCCTCCTGTGGTTCCACAGCAGGGTGGGGTTCTACCGCAGGGTCAGGACATGACGCGGATGCTCCAGATGATGCAGGAGATGCGAGTCAGTATAGATGCCGGGTTTGCAGCTGGGCAGGCTCGTTACGATGCCTTGGATGCTAGGATGGATCTCTATCAGGATCGTATGGACACGCTCACTTTGAGACAGGCGGAGCAGCAGGCCACCATGACTGACATGTATGGCTACATGCGTCAGATGGACGACTACATGCGTCGCCAGTTCCCGCCTCCTGATCAGTGACCCTTCGTTTTTATGGTACTCTTGAGGTGCGTAGTAGAAGTAGTTTCCTTAAGAGACTGTAAGACAATGATTTCCATTTCTGTGTTTCGTAGTTTGTGCTTTTGTTGTGTTACTCCATGTTTATCTATTTCGGTTGTTAACTCTAGAATTGTGGTTAATTGATGACTTGGGATCTCAGGGTTTAGGGTTCGAGGTACTCCCGTTTGATTAACATTTATATGTGGTGTTTGCTTATTAGTACCTTGTACTTTTGTTCTGTTGAGTCCCCCACCATACGTTTGGATACGGAAGGCGGTTCTGAATATGTGCATACATATATCTATGTGGGCACTATGAATAATGGAATTAGAATATAACATAAATGCTTGTATTTTTATTGCTCAATAGAAAACGTTATTTGATACAAGCTGTAGGGATCACAAGGATAGGAATAGCTCGGAAAATAGGAACGGTAATAGTAGAAAGAATGCGATAAAAGGTCTCTAAGCTGAGGGAGTGTAGGTGGTTGGGTCCTCCATGGGATCATCCTCATCACTCGACTCCTCAACGGTACCCCAGCCAAGGGGTCCATGGAATACTGGGCTCGCTGGCCAATTGGGCCCAGCGGCCGGGGCAGGATCAACGACGACAACTGAAGGTTGGGCGGCTGTAGGGATAGCGTCAGGATCAACTACGGGGCTAGCTGCGGGAGGAGTCCCCAGGTCGAGAGGGGCAGGTGGAAGTAGATCGTCCTTCAGATGATGCAGTTGATGTCCCACGACCCCTAATTCGGTCTCTACGTCGTCCATCTGGGTCCGAAGTTCAGTCTCGCGGGTCTGGAGTTCATTGATTTGGATTTGGAGTTGGGTTATATCTTGATGTCCTGCTTGGCCCAGATTAGTTAGGTGACCCAGGTTAGCTCCCATTTGTTCTATCCTTAGTCTGAAGTTGTTCACGTTTTGAGGAGATTCGAGGTACGCCTCAATCAACCTCATTAGTAGGTTGATCATGTTCGCGTTTGGGGCGGCCATCTAATGTCAACAAGAAGGTTAGAGTCAGGTCATGTTTCGAATAAAAGTCAAGAGATGCAGGAATTTAAATCTACATGAATATGCATATGCAATCCCCCCAAAAATTAATTTTAATGTATTTTTAAATTTAATCGTGGATTTAAAAAGTTGGGCCTCTATACTGGCCAAAAATAATCATTTGGACTTAAGAAATAAAAGCATAGGTATTTGGGCCGAAATGGTTGGGCTTATAATAAATAATTATTGGGTCAAAATAGTTTAACCCCTTTTGGGCTCAAAATATTATACTAATTGGATAGGAAAATTTTTGGGCTCAAATTTTGGGCTAAAAGAAATAACACAAGTAGTCTTAAAAATTAATAATGATAATAATAAATTTAAAAATAATACTTAGTTCAAAATATTTTAAAATAATAATAATAGTAGCTTTAAAATATTCCGGGCTCTGATACCAACTTGTAACACCCCGGATTTGATAACCCAGGCCGGGATGTCACCGCCACATCTCTCTAGCAAGACACGGATTCTCCGAGCTTGTCAAAGAGATGCAAGGCTATAGGTATTGCAAAAAGATTTAAAAATAAGTCCGGAATCTATTTTAAAATAATAATAAGTGGCATCCACACATATAGTAGTAGTAATAATATATCGTAGCGGAAAATGTAAAGTGGGCCGACATGGCCAAAACTCGGGATTTACATGCCCGTTATGCAAGTATCGTAAAAGCAATAAAAACAATGTTTAAGTTTTTCCATCCCCCAATGCTATGCTCATGCATTATCTTCATACTCTGAAAGGAAAAGAGAAAACAACAATTTTATCAGTATATAAAAGACTGAGTAAGTCGATCCTAACATAGCAATAAAGGGATTTAATTAGATAATTTAAAATTTCACTCCTAACATGCATTCACAAAATTTAAAGGAAATAATAATTTTAATTGTGTACTTGAACATGCATTTAATCCACAATAACAATTTAGTCATGATATGAAATTTAAAGACATAATTTAAATGCATAATTTAAAGGCATGCATAAATAAATAAATACTCAAAAATATTAAATCTTTTATTTCCCCGGTTACGTAACCATTTCTCAGTGTTTTGTATAGCCGGTGATCCGGCGGCCGCAGCCGTTTCGTAAGTATCTCGTTTAGCCGGTGATCCGGCGGCCGCAGTCGTATCTGCCATACCCAGTACCACTCCGGAGCCTCGAGAAATCCATACGGACAACCCGAGAGAGTAGGCCATGTATCTCCCGCCGATTGGCGTAATATCTCATCAAATTCTCTCGTCCATTATAGGCCCGAAGAGAGGCTAGAGGGGCGCCCTGCAGAGCACTCACCCTCCACCAATTATCTCATGTATCGTTTAGATTTAATGTATCGGGGTTTTTCAAAAGTATAGATGTATCGTATTTCAAATCTTTGATCGTTCGTTTCGAAATTTCAAAATCCTTCGATTTAAAAGTATCTTGGCGTCACAGTTTACGCCTTTTCAATTTAAAAATTCGGTTTAAGTTCGAAAAATCTGAACATTTCACAGTTTATGCAAAACACCCTAACGAAGAACTTTTGTGTTTTAACTTTTTCGAAATAAGTTGAGGAAACATGTCAAAAATCGATTTTATTATGCAAATAGGAATCTGTCCGGACTCAGGTTCAACACGGTTCAAAATTTTGACTTTTTAACATATCAAATGGACTTCAAAAATTCTGAAATTTTATATGCACATACTAGACATGATTATCTACAACTTTCATTTAGATTGCAAGGATCAAATCGGAGTAGAAAATATAGAAACATGCTCATCAAGTTCGAGTATGAACACTGTCAGGTTTTTCGAAAAGTCCTAGTAAACAGTTTATCTTTGGCGCGATTTGAAATAGCAAAAGTTAACGAAAATGTCTGAAATTTTTACACAACCTAGATTTATGTGTTAGGATTAAAAGTCTAGTTTTGAGTTTCTCGGATTGAATCCTCGAAATAGGAGTTTTAGGCCGATTTCAGAAACTGCGCAAGTTGGGGTTTTTAATTTCGATTTTTACGTTTCGTTACATTACACCTATACCGGACGCCCCTAAATCACCCGTATTGATATGGAAGGCTCAACTTACAGTGATAGGGAGTTTTGGTCGTCCTAAGGTCGCTGGCTCGTCTAAATTTGCTACGAACGGATCTCCTCAACGTCAAGCTTCCGACTTTGGCCACGATTTCGAATCAGACGAAGAAATCCAATGTTAGATCGAGTTTTCGGGTTCAAAAACTTAAATGGAAATATATGAACGACTTACCACAGATTAGAACACTAGGGATCTTGTATTCCACGCCTCCTCCGTCGGTTTTCGTCGCCGGGAAGTGATCGGAAAGTCGTCGGGAAGTCGCCGGAAAGTGTTTTGGCTTTGGAGAGATTTTGGGAGAGTAGAGGGTCATTTGTGACTGATGAAAAGGGTGGGGAGACAACCCTAGGTCGACCTTATTCACCTTCCCCCGTCCAAAATCCACTTTCCAAAGTCGGGGGGTCGAATTATGGTAAGAAATCGCCGAAAACGCGCAAGTTGCCAAAACCTATAGAGCCACGCGGGGTTGGCGGGCCTTTTGGCCAAACCCCGCCCGGCCAGCGCGCGGCCCTCGCCTGGACTGCGGTCCGGGCGGGTCCGTGCGATCCGATCCGTCGGGTCTTTTTCTCCTCTCTTTCGGACTTCTATCCTTCCCCGTTTTCGCGCTCGATTTTCCGGGTCATTTTCGGATTATGCTTCTCATCATAAATTTATTCCGTCTCAATTCGATTTCATGCTTGAAATCCTAAGACCGTCGGTTTTGGTCCGTCGGGTTCTAATTCGTCGTCCTTTGACTTCCGTGTATTTCCACGTCTACGGGTTCTCGGAAACAAAACCTTCTCTCCTATTGGATTAATTCCTATTTTTATATTCTAAAATTTACGGGTATTACAGAATGAGTGAAAGATAGATAGGATTTCATATTGCAGGTTAGATAGAGATTCAAGTTCTTAGACTGTTCTTGATTATTTGTATTCTGAGGGAGATCTGTAGTTGAGGAGGAGCTCTAACTACTAGACCGAGCTAGGTGCAGAGTTTATTAGAATAGTTTGTAAGGTTCTTGAGTCTTGTTCTAGTGGAGTCTAAGCCTGAATTGGAATCCCCCGGATGTAGGACAGGAGGTCCGAACCGGGTCAACAACCACCGTGTTCTTTACATTACGCACTTTATTTTTGGTTGTTTGCATATCTCTCTGACAACGGGCTATAAGGGACCTTCAAAAAGCATGGGGAAACTGGAGCTCTATCGCAAGTTTACAAATTCTCAATCAATTTTTATTCTGCTTGTAATTGCTTGGGTTGGTTTTGAGGTATTCTTTTCTATAGTGTTATGTTTGTTCTATAAATAAATCAAATGCAACCAATTCCTCTGATTTATTTATAACATGCTCTATCTATTTTCTTGAGGGACCTTTGAGTAATGTAATCAAGGATATTTAATCTTTTTATTTGAGTCTACATAAGATGATTTTATGTGTGTCATATGTGCTTACATATGCCAACTTTACTTCAATGCCAGTAGTGACCCACTTCAAGAGCACTGCGGATTGCTTGGATAATTCCTTCTGGTTGTGCATGCATACTCCTGGTTTTTACACAAAGGATATTATATTGGCATTCCTACCATTGTGTTTGCTGTAATGCCCAAAGAACACCTTAAGTTTTTTACATTTCTTAAATTTCCAGAACAAAGAATCAAGTGGAACGAAGATTTAAACTCTGAGGAACTTTCTATAGAAGATGCAGCTTCATAATTTGAGCCATGCTCGAGCAAGCAGCCACATGTTAATAGTGAGTTTCATTTTACACTAAAGAATATTCAAATGGAGCATATAAATATAAAACATTGGATAATGTAGTAATTCTAATTTCTACCACCTTCTTCCAGGAACATAATTTGGGCAAAGAAAGGGTAAGCTCTATCAATTGCTTGGTCAATTATTTGTTGTCCCGTCACAGTGGTTCATTGTGTCCCATAGGAAAATTTCTTGGTCAATTTCTATTTTATTTTATTTTATTAGTATTCTTATATTAAATTTATTATTTTATTTAATATATTTGGCGTCCGCCATAACCCCGCCACGCCATTCGCCATAACCCTATGGCGGTATTTTGGCTTTCCGCCATGACCCGCCATGACCCGCCATCTGCCATCGATAACATTGTTAATGATACATGGTATAGCATTTTGAGAAACTTTAACCCTAATCTATCAAAACAATATGTTCTTCTTTGTTCGTCCCAGACTCCCAGTGGTTCATATACGATGTTTATATGCCCCAGTGGTTCATATGCTTAAATTTCATCCCTTTACATATGAGTTAGTTATGTGCTATTTGTTCAACTTCATCCTAGTGGTTCATATACGATGTTATAGGCCCCATGGGTTTATATGCTTAAATTTCATCCCTTTACATATTATATGAGTTAATTATTTGTTGTAATTCACAATTAGAAAGTCGAAATAGTTTCAGGAAATTTATTGGTGATGGTACCTCTATCTTGAAATAGCTTACATTTTCGATATATAGGTGCTTTTGAAACATACTGATTTATTTCTTAAAAACGTTCATTGATTGTATATTTTTGGGATAATCTGCCAGGAATTTAGCGATACACCTCTGATGCACCCTGTGAAACCACATTTAAATGAGCTTAAATTGAGTTAAAATGAACCTAAATTGCATGCATGAGACTCTATTTTACTGCTTTTTAGTTTATATTTCATGTGATTTGTAAATATTAATAAGACCGGTTAAATTGAGCTTATCCGAGTCCAATTTACCTTGTTTTATGCTTTATAATAAGACTTTGGCAATTCTAATACATTGCAATGATGTTTCAGGCATTAAAATGATGAAAGAAGATGTTCGGAGGTCAAAGGATGTCAAATTCGGAATTTTCAACACTGAAAAAGCTCCAGAATGCGCCACATAGGCATGGCGGCGCCTAAAATCATGCTCAGGCGCCACATCAACACTTAGGAAAATTTCGGATTGGAAAAAGCTTCAGGATGCGCCGCACCTTCTTGGTGGCGCATAAAATGCCCTCCAGGCGCCACTTTTTGCGCCGCGGGCTGAATTTTAGGAAATTGTCGGAATGCACCGCACCTTCTTGACGGCGCCGAAAAACACCTCGGAGCGCCACAAAATGCGTCATTTCAAAAATTCGGAAAATCTTCATATGCGCCGCAGCTCCTTGGTGGCGCCGAAAACTCTTCCGAGCGCCACTTTTTGCGCCACAGTCGCGATTGGGCAGTTTTCTAACCTCCCGAACTCGGTTTTTGTAACACCCCGGATTTGATAACCCAGGCCGGGATGCTACCGCCACATCTCCCTAGTAATAATAATATATCGCAGCGGAAAAATGTAAAGTGGGCCGACATGGCCAAAACTCGGGATTTACATGCCCGTTATGCATCATAAAAAGCAATAAAACAATGTTTAATAATTCCATCCCCCAAATGCACATGCTATGCATTATCTCCGTTCTCTGAAAGAAAGAGAAAAACAACAATTTTTATCAGTATATAAAATACTGAGTAAGTCGATCCTAACATAGCAATAAAGGGATTTAATTAGATAATTAAAATTTCACTCCTAAACATGCATTTACGAATTTAAAGGAAATAATATTTAAATCGTGTACTTGAACATGCATTTAATCCACAATAACAATTTAGTCATGATATGAAATTTAAAAACACAATTTAAATGCATAATTTAAAGACATGCATAAATAAATAAATACTTTAAAAATATTAAATCTTTTATTCCCCCGTTACGTATCCATTTCTCAATGTTTTGTATAGCCGGTGATCCGGCGGCCGCAGCCGTATCTGCCATACCCAGTACCACTCCGGAGCCTCGGAAAATCCATACGGACAACCCGAGAGAGTAGGCCATGTATCTCCCGCCGATTGGCGTAATATCTCATCTAATTCTCTCGTCCATTATAGGCCCGAAGAGAAAGGCTAGAGGGGCACCCTGCAGAGCACTCACCCTCCACCAAAGTATCTCATGTATCGTTTAGATTTAATGTATCGGGGTTTTTCAAAAGTATAGATGTATCGTATTTCAAATCTTTGATCGTTCGTTTCGAAATTTCAAAATCATTCGATTTAAAAGTAACTTGGCGTCACAGTTTACGCTTTTTCAATTTAAAAATTTGTTTTAAGTCCGAAAAATCTGAAAATTTCACAGTCTATGCAAAACACCCTGACGAACAACTTTCATGTTTTAACTTTCTCGAAATAAGTTGAGGAAACATGTCAAAAATTGAGTTTAATGCGAAAACTGTTTACTGTCCCGAAGCAGATTTTTCACAGTTCGGAAAATTGGCTTTTTGACATAGGAAATGGACTCCAAAAATTCTGAAATTTTAAACACATATACTAGACATGATTATCTACAACTTTTATTTAGATTGCAAAGATCAAATCGGACTACAAAATATAGAAACAGACTCACTAAGTTCGGACATGTTCATAGGCAGATTTCAAACACGTTTTGTCAAAACAGTTTCTTTTCGATGCGATTTAAAATAGCAAACGTTAACGAAAATGTCTGAAATTTATAAACAACCTATATTTATATGTTAGGATTAAAATTCTAGTTTTGAGTTTCCCGGATTGAATCCTCGAAATATGAGTTTTAGACAGATTTCAAAAACTGCGCGTATTGGGATTTTTAATTTCGGTTTTTATGTTTCGTCGCTTTACGACTATACCGGATGCCCCTAAACCACCCGTATTGATATGGAAGGCTCAACTTACAGTGATAGGGTGTTTTGGTTGTCCTAGGGTCGCTGGGCTCGTCCAAATTTGCTACGAACGGATCTCCTCAACGTCAAGCTTCCGACTTTGGCCACGATTTCAAATCGGAAGAAGAAATCCAATGTTAGATCGAGTTTTCGGGTTCAAAAACTTAAATGGAAACCTATGAATGACTTACCACAGTTTAGAACACTAAGGATCTTGTATTCCACGCCTCCTCCGTCGGTTTTCGTCGCCGGGAAGTGATCGGAAAGTCGTCGGGAAGTCGTCGGAAGGTGTTTTGGCTTTGGAGAGAGTTTGGGAGAGTTCTAGGATGAATGGAGGCTGACAAATGGAGTGGAAATCAACCCTCCTTCGACCTAATTCACCTTCCCCCGTCCAAAATCCACTTTCCAAAGTCGGGGGGTCGAATTATGGCAAAAGATCGCCGAAAATGCGCAACTTGCCCAATTCTGGGGAACCACGCGGGGTTGGCGCGCCTTTTGGCCAAACCCCGCCCGGCCAGCGCGCGGTTCCCGCCTGGACTGCGGTCCGGGCAGGTCCGTGCGATCCGATCCGTCGGGTCTTTTTCTCCTCTCTTTCGGACTTCTATCCTTCCACGTTTTCGCGCTCGATTTTCCGGGTTATTTTCGGATTATGCTTCTCACCATAAATTTATTCCGACTCGATTCGATTTCACGTGTTCGGGTTCGTCGGGTTCTAAATCGTCGTCTTTTGACTTCCGTGCATTTCCGATTCTACGGGTTCTCGGAACGAGACTTTCTTTCCTATTGGATTAATTCCTATTTTTATATTCTAAAATTTACGGGTGTTACAGTCTACCCCCCTTAAGAACCAACTTCGTCCTCGAAGTTGCGCTTCATCCTCTCGCGAGTTCGGGAATTGTTTGATTAAGCGATTGTATTATTCTGTGTCGTTGTTTGTTATTATTTGACTGAACCCAGAATTGAAATTTCCGAGTTGCCTACGTACCCCGTGAAGGGATCAAGTCATTACGTAGTTCAAAACAATTTGAATTTGTTTCTTTGGGGTACAAAATATTCGGATAGAATATCCGGAAATATTCGGGTCGTCACATCCTCCCCCTCTTAAGATTACAGTTATGTCCCCATAACTGTTGTTGCATTGTCTTGGAATAGGGTTGGGTAACAATCCTTCATGTCTGCTTCTAGCTCCCACGTTGCCGTCTCGGCTTCGTGATTAGACCAAAGAACCTTGACCATTCTCACGGTCTTATTCCTTGTTACCCTCTCCTTCTTGTCGAGTATTCGCACCGGAATTTCTTCGTAGCTTAAGTCATCGTCCAGCTCAATTTCCTCCGGTTGGAGTACGTGGGTCGGATCATGGACGTATTTCTTCAGTTGTGAGACGTGGAACACGTCGTGGACACGAGCAAATTGTGGCGGTAATGCTAGTCGGTATGCAAGATTCCCCACTCTTTCTAGGATCTCGTATGGTCCTATGTACCGTGGACTCAATTTTCCCCGCTTGCCAAAGCGCATCACACCCTTCATCGGTGATACCTTTAACATGACCTTATCGCCTATTTGGAATTCCAAATCTTGCCGTCTCACGTCGGCATAGCTCTTTTGCCGGTCTTGCGCGGCTCTCATCTTTCCTTGGATTATTTTGACTTGTTGAGCCATGTCCTCAACAAGTTGCGGTCCAATTACCATAGTCCTCTCGCCCTCTTCCCAGCACAATGGGCTTCGGCATTTGCGTCCATACAGTGCCTCGAAAGGTGCCATGCCAATGCTAGCATGGTAGCTGTTGTTGTAGGAAAATTCGATTAAGGGTAAGTGATTTTCCCAACTTCCTTTAAACTCTAATACGCATGCCCTCAGCATGTCTTCCAAAGTTTGGATCGTTCTTTCCGTTTGTCCATCCGTCATGGGGTGGAACACGGTACTCATCTTTATCTTCGTACCGAGGGCTTCTTGTAGTTTTGTCCAAAAATGTGAGACGAATCTACTGTCTCTGTCCGAGATGATGTCATGTGGTACTCCATGTCGTCGTACCACGTTGTCGACATATGCCCTTGCCAATTGGTCCATGGACCAGGTATCCTTCATAGGGATAAATATGGCAGCTTTTGTCAACCTATCCACGATCACCCAGATTTTACTCATCCCCTTCGGTGAACGTGGTAGTCCCGAAACGAAATCCATTGAAATGCTATCCCATTTCCAACTTGGGATTTCCAATGGTTGCATTAATCCTAGGGGTTTCTGTCGTACAGCCTTGACCTTCTGGCAGGTAAGGCATCTTGCCACAAACTCGGCTATTTCTCTCTTCATGTTCGGCCACCAATAGTTCTTCTTTATGTCCTTGTATAGCTTCTCGCCTCCGGGATGGACCGAGTATGGGGTATTATGGCCTTCCTTCATCACTTTTTGCTTCAAGTCCTCGCATTTTCGTGGTATGCACCACCTTCCTTTGAAGCGGATGCTTCCGTCCTCATGAATTTTAAAATCCATCGCCTTTCCTTCAGCGATGCTCTTCCAAATTTCCTCCAGCTTTTCATCACCCGGTTGTGCTAGTCGTATTTCATCGAGTATGGTAGATCCTACTACCATCGTGTTGACGACCTCACTTACTTCGCCAGAGTGTGCCAACTCCAGACTTAATTTCGCCAAGTCTCTGTACAACTCGGCCGGTACCACAAGTGAATTCACCACGTGTTGAGTTTTTCGACTCAAGGCATCGGCCACGACGTTGGCTTTTCCTTCGTGATACGCGATTTCCAGGTCGTAATCCTTAATCAGTTCCAACCATCTTCTTTGCCTCAAATTCAGCTCTTTTTGCGTGAATATATACTTGAGGCTCTTATGGTCGGTGAACATCCGACACTTTCGCCCATAGAGGTAGTGCCTCCATATTTTTAGAGCGAACACGACTGCAGCTAGTTCCAAGTCGTACGTCGGATAGTTCTCCTCGTGTGGCTTTAGTTGACGTGATGCGTATGCTATAACTCTTTGATCTTGCATTAGCACGCATCCCAATCCTTCCTTCGAGGCGTCGCTGTACACCTCGAAGTCTCCATCCTCCGATGGTAGTGCCAACCCCGGCGCTGTGGTAAGTCGTTTCTTCAATTCTTGGAATGCGGAATCGCACTCACTGGTCCAGTCGTATTTCGCCCCCTTCTTTAACAGCTGTGTCAAGGGGCGAGTGATCTTTGAGAAATCCTTTACAAACCTTCGGTAGTATCCCGCCAATCCGAGAAAACTTCTTATCTCGGTTGGATTCTTCGGCGGCACCCATTCGGTCACTGCCGAGATCTTTGCTGGGTCTACTGCCACTCCGTTGGCGGATACGATATGCCCCAGAAATGCCACTTCTTTTAGCCAGAAGTCGCATTTGGACAGCTTGCCATACAGCTGATTTGCCCGTAAGATCCCTAACACTTTGTGTAAGTGTTCTGAATGTTCTTCTTCGCTTTCCGAGTAGACCAGGATGTCATCTATGAACACCACTATGCATTGATCTAATAGTTCTTGAAACACGTTGTTCATGAGATTCATGAACATCGCTGGGGCGTTCGTCAGTCCGAATGATAGCACCGTGAATTCGTAGTGCCCGTAGCGAGTTCTGAACGCCGTCTTCAGGATATCCTTTTCGGCGATCCTTAACAGGTGATATCCAGATCGCAAGTCGATTTTTGAAAATACTAAAGCTCCCTTCAGTTGGTCGAACAAATCCTCGATTCTGGGCAACGTGTACTTGTTCTTGACCGTGACTTGGTTAAGTCCTCTATAATCGATGCATAGCCGTAGACCTCCATCTTTCTTCTTAACGAATAAGACCGGGGCTCCCCACGGGGACGTGCTCGGCCTTATGTAGCCCTTCTCTAACAACTCCTCGAGTTGTTCCTTTAGTTCCTTCATTTCTAGCGGCGCCATACGGTAAGGAGCCTTTGAGACAGGCTCCGTTCCCGGGATAAGATCTATGGTGAATTCCAGATCTCTCTCAGGCGGCATGCCGGGGATGTCTTCCGGAAATACATCCAGGTATTCTCTCACCACCGGAATGTTATCCACCTTGACCTCTTCGGCCTCAAGGTTATGAATGTAGCATGCGTATAATGCGTAACCCTTGCGCATTAAGCTACATAGTTTAAGGGCGTTAACTATCTTGGTAGACTTCTTAGGGGGCTGGGAGTAAAAGATGACTCTCCTTCCCCTACTCTTTGACAACGTGATCTTTTGTTTTTGGCAATCGATCACGGCTTTATATTGGGTTAGCCAATCCATCCCTAGTATGACGTCAAAATCCTTTAGATCGAATTCTACCAAGTTCGCGAAAAACTCTACGTTCTTTATAACTATCGGAATTCCATTATATCGCTTAGAGCATGATACTACCTCTCCCGATGGAAGTTGAATTCCTAAGTTAATCAATTCGTACTTAGGTAGATCTAGTCCAGGTAAGACTTTAGATGATATTATCGAACAACTAGCTCCTGAGTCAAACAGAACTCTAAGGGGTGTACTTAAGACATGGAACGTACCTCCCATTACGTCCCCCTGCATAGGCACATCTGCCTCATTGATGACATTCAACCGCCCCATTGGACGTCCCAGATTGCCTTGCTGATCCCGGTTCGGGTTCTGATTCTGTTGCTGATTTGGATTCTGTGGAGGACGTTGATTTTGATTGAGATTCTGGTTTTGAGGGGGTCTATACCCCTGGTTGTTTCCATTCCGCCCATCTTGGTTGCGAGGCTGAGTTGGCCCCGTGCCTAAGTCCTCCCTCTTGGTGATGTTTTCCAGTCGAGTGCGGCACTCGTTCGCCATGTGGCCGATGCGACCACACCTGTAGCAGGCGCCCTGTTGGGGGCACCCTCTGGCCAAATGAGGCCGGCCGCATCTCGGGCAAGGTGGTATCGGGTTACCCCGGAAAAGGGTTCTATCGTCATATCCTCTGTTGTTGTTTTGAGGGGGTCTGTTCAGATCTCCCCGAAAGTTGTTCCCTACAGCATTGTTACCGGAACGGTTGTCTCTACTCCTCTTATCCTGTTCCTGAGATCCTCGACTGGGTTCTCCGCTCACTTTCCTTTTCAGTTGTTGCACCCTTGCAACAGCTACCGCACGATCATACACCGACTGCAGATCTGGGTATTGGTCGCCAGTGATCACTTCCCGTATAGTCAAGTTTAGCCCCATTTCAAATTTCTGTGCCTTCTCCGCATCTGTCGGCACGAGTCTCGGTGCGAAACGCACCAACTCCTTGAAACGGGTGTAGTATTCCTGGATTGTTTGCCCTCCTTGTTTCAGAGATAGGAACTCCTCGTACATGGCTGACTTTGTGCTCATGGGATAAAAGCGATCCCTGATCAGACCCATGAATTCTTCCCAAGAATAGGGTTCCTCGTCCTCGGCTAACTTATCTTGCATGGCACGCCACCAGTCATCCGCCTCCCCTCCGAGATAGTACGATGCCACAGGCACCTTCTCGCCAATTGGGCACTTCACCGCGTTTAGTAGCTTGTCGAATGTTCGGATCCATTATGCAAGTTTAGCCGGGTCCTCCTCCGGCGTAGTTCAGCGGACGATATGAGTTCACCATAGCTAAGTAGTTAATGCGGGCCTCGGGTGGAGGTACCGCAGCTGCCGGGCCTTGGTTCACATGCGCGTTCCCCTATCGCAATGAGAACCTCTTCTAGATTGTGTAGGCGCGCGTCCATGTTGTTTGGCATAGGGTTTGTCGGCTCCTCTTGAGCGTGTACCCCTTCGCCGGGTATAGGCCTTTCTGGTTGCATAGGGGTTTCGTTGGTGTTTGGAGTAGTGGGCTGGGCGCGTGGTCTGCCTCTCGGTGCCATGCTGTTGCAAGAACAAGAGAGTTTAGATTCTTTTTGTTGGAGTATTATATAATGCTTATAAAATAATTTAATTAAATAAATGACGATATTAACAGGTATTAGTCTACTGGAACCTGTTAGTATAGGTTGTTGGGATTTAATGTATCGTTTGTTGTTATTTGGGGTTGGTCCTACTTGCTGTTTTGTTTTTGTTTCGTTTTTTTTTTCGTGAACAGTAACCTGTTCAGGTTTTTTTTTTTTTTTGAAACCCTAGGGTCTAGGGTGTTGGGGTTTAGGGTTGGAGATACCCTTGTTTGATGATTATCTCTATACATATATATTTGCATACTTATGTTATTTATTAATACTTGTATTTTTGTTTAGTTGTTATCTATAGGTCATTGATTATTATTATTACCTTGTTCCTTTGTCTGATCGGGTTTTAACAAGGTATTTGAAGAGAAATAATTTTGTAAGGAATACTTTAAATATACTTGTATAAAATAAATGCTTGTAGATTTATTACTCAAGAGAAAATTTTTCAGTCGATTACAAGCATTCGTAACAGGAATGAAATAGTAGTGCTGGTAATAGTTTGGGAAAAGGGAACATAGATAGTGGTGCATCAGTATGGGGCCCCAAGTCTAGAGAGAATGGGTAGGTGCATCCTCGATGGGATCATCTCCGTCGCTGGGTATGTCAATCGGTGCTGCAGCATTAGGGTGAGGTCCCGGGTTCTGAAGGACCCCTCCGTCAATCTCGTTGGCTAAGGTAGTCAACTCCCAGGCCACATTCCCTATTTGTTCTTCCAAGTCATCACCCTTGTCTTGGAGTTGGGCCACTTGGGCTTGGAGCTGCGTGACTTGATTTTGCAGCTGGGTTATGTTATGATGATCGGTCTCCCTAAGATGCCCCAGATGGGCCACTTGGCCCTCTAGTTGTCCTACTCGAGTCTTGAAATAGTTGATATGTTGTTGGGACTCTAAGTACGCGTTAGTCAGTTTCATCATCAAGTTGACCATGTTCTGTTGGGTTCGGCCATCTAGTGTCAACAAGGAGGTTAGAGTTAGAGTATGTTTCGAATAAAAGTCAAGATATGTAGGAATTTAAATCTATATGAATATGCACATGCAACCCCCGAAAATTAATGTAATGTCTTTTTAATTTAAAATTAATCATGGGTTTTTAAAAAAAATTGGGCCTCTATATTGGCCAAAAATAATAATTTGGACTTAAGAAGTAAAAACATGGGTATTTGGGCCGAAATGGTTGGGCTTAAAATAAATATTTATTGGGTCCAAATAATTTAACCCCCTTTGGACTCAAATTTTGGGCTAACATAATAATACTAATAGTCTTTAAAATAATAAAAATAATAATGAATTTAAAATAATACTTAGTCCAAAATATTGACTTAAAATAATAAAAATAATAGTAGCTTTAAAATATTACGGGCTCTGATACCAACTTGTAACACCCCGGATTTGATAACCCAGGCCGGGATGCTACCGCCACATCTCCCTAGCAAGACACGGATTTTCCGAGCTTGCCAAAGAGATGCAAGGCTATAGGTATTGCAAAAAGGTTTAAAAAAAAACAAGTCCGGAATCTATTTAAAAATAATAATAAGTATCATCCACACATATAGTAGTAATAATAATATATCGCAGCGGAAAAATGTAAAGTGGGCCGACATGGCCAAAACTCGGGATTTACATGCCCGTTATGCAAGTATCATAAAAAGCAATAAAACAATGTTTAATAATTCCATCCCCCAAATGCACATGCGATGCATTATCTCCGTACTCTGAAAGAAAGAGAAAAACAACAATTTTTATCAGTATATAAAATACTGAGTAAGTCGATCCTAACATAGCAATAAAGGGATTTAATTAGATAATTAAAATTTCGCTCCTAAACATGCATTTACGAATTTAAAGGAAATAATATTTAAATCGTGTACTTGAACATGCATTTAATCCACAATAACAATTTAGTCATGATATGAAATTTAAAAACACAATTTAAATGCATAATTTAAAGACATGCATAAATAAATAAATACTTTAAAAATATTAAATCTTTTATTCCCCCGTTACGTATCCATTCTCAATGTTTTGTATAGCCGGTGATCCGGCGGCCGCAGCCGTTTCGTAAGTATCTCGTTTAGCCGGTGATCCGGCGGCCGCAGCCATATCTGCCATACCCAGTACCACTCCGGAGCCTCGGGAAATCCATACGGACAACCCGAGAGAGTAGGCCATGTATCTCCCGCCGATTGGCGTAATATCTCATCTAATTCTCTCGTCCATTATAGGCCCGAAGAGAAAGGCTAGAGGGGCACCCTGCAGAGCACTCACCCTCCACCAAAGTATCTCATGTATCATTTAGATTTAATGTATCGGGGTTTTTCAAAAGTATAGATGTATCGTATTTCAAATCTTTGATCGTTCGTTTCGAAATTTCAAAATCCTTCGATTTAAAAGTAACTTGGCGTCACAGTTTACGCTTTTTCAATTTAAAAATTCGTTTTAAGTCCGAAAAATCTGAAACTTTCACAGTCTATGCAAAACACCCTAACGAACAACTTTCGTGTTTTAACGTTCTCGAAATAAGTTGAGGAAACATGTCAAAAATCAAGTTTAACGCGGAAACAGTTTACTGTCCCGAAGCAGATTTGTCACAGTTCGGAAAATTGGCTTTTTGACATATCAAATTGACTCCAAAAATTCTGAAATTTTAAACACATATACTAGACATGATTATCTACAACTTTCATTTAGATTGCAAAGATCAAATCGGACTACAAAATATAGAAACAGACTCACTAAGTTTGGACATGTTCATGGGCAGATTTCAAACACGTTTTGTCAAAACAGTTTCTTTTCGATGCGATTTAAAATAGCAAACGTTAACGAAAATGTCTGAAATTTTTACACAACCTAGATTTATGTGTTAGTATTAAAAGTCTAGTTTTGAGTTTCCCGGATTGAATCCTCGAAATATGAGTTTTAGACAGATTTCAAAAACTGCGCGTATTGGGATTTTTAATTTCGGTTTTTACGTTTCGTCGCTTTACGACTATACCGGACGCCCCTAAACCACCCGTATTGATATGGAAGGCTCAACTTACAGTGATAGGGTGTTTTGGTCGTCCTAGGGTCGCTGGGCTCGTCCAAATTTGCTACGAACGGATCTCCTCAACGTCAAGCTTCCGACTTTGGCCACGATTTCAAATCGGAAGAAAAAATCCAATGTTAGATCGAGTTTTTGGGTTCAAAAACTTAAATGGAAACCTATGAATGACTTACCACATTTTAGAACACTAAGGATCTTGTATTCCACGCCTCCTCCGTCGGTTTTCGTCGCCAGGAAGTGATCGGAAAGTCGTCGGAAGGTGTTTTGGCTTTGGAGAGAGTTTGGGAGAGTTCTAGGATGAATGGAGGCTGACAAATGGAGTGGAAATCAACCCTCCTTCGACCTAATTCACCTTCCCCCGTCCAAAATCCACTTTCCAAAGTCGGGGGGTCGAATTATGGCAAGAAAAATCGCCGAAAACGCGCAACTTGCCCAATTCTGGGGAGCCACGCGGGGTTGGCGCGCCTTTTGGCCAAACCCCGCCCGGCCAGCGCGCGGTTCCCGCCTGGACTGCGGTCCGGGCGGGTCCGTGCGATCCGATCCGTCGGGTCTTTTTCTCCTCTCTTTCGGACTTCTATCCTTCCACGTTTTCGCGCTCGAGTTTCCGGGTTATTTTCGGATTATGCTTCTCACCATAAATTTATTCCGACTCGATTCGATTTCACGTGTTCGGGTTCGTCGGGTTCTAAATCGTCGTCTTTTGACTTCCGTGCATTTCCGATTCTACGGTTCTCGGAACGAGACTTTCTTTCCTATTGGATTAATTCCTATTTTTATATTCTAAAATTTACGGGTGTTACAGTTTTAAACACCGTTTTTCGTCATTTCTTCATACACAGACTTACCATTTTCGATAGAAACTCTCTGAAAACACATTCCAATGGGAGAAGAAGGCCAGAAACACAAAATCAAGCCGGAGGAATGCTTCAAGAACGCAGTTCTAGGCGTGTTCTTCCTATTCTAGGTGTTGCCTTTCTTTTTCTTGCTTTGTAATAAATTGAATTTGCCTCTAAATGTAATCTGCTATCATGTTTTTAATTTGTAGACGGATTTCTGTATGTTCGTGTTAAGAGTGATCTAGAACGGGAGTTCAGAATCACTTTTGAAGTATGAATTTATGTTTTATGGAAGCAATATAATTTATCGATGTTTCAAGTGTTGAATCTGGATTAATCTGTTATGGTATGTGAATCTGTATTAGAATGATATGTTAGATGCCTACAAAATGATCGACATTCTGTGTTTTACCAAATCTGCTATTCAAATTAATAATCTGCTAAAGCTTTGAATGGACCGATCAATCTGTATTATCTATTTTTAGCAATCTGGCATTAATTCTAATCTATCTGCATTTTAATATTATTAATTTAATCCAGTTTACCATGTTTTATTATTATTTTACCATAATTGTTAAATTATTTACACTGTTCTGCATAATTAAATGTTAGAATCCAATTCTGTGATTTCTGCTTTGCTAAATCGGGAGATAAAAAGTAGAATTAATATTTTAGTACCGGAATTGGGAATAAATTACATTATAAATGGATTCTGGCATGTGCACAATGATTTGAGAAATGAAAAGTGTCTTTTAATTGCTATAGAAAAATTTGTATGACCGAGAAAGACTCAAATTTAGGCCTAGAATAATGATTGCAGAATGTTAGATAATTTAATCAGCTTCCATGGAATCCGTTTAAGCATAATTTGAACTGTAGGAGATTACAATATTTTTAATCTTTATAAAATAATTAATTTTAAGAAATTGATCTTTTTAAACATTGAAAAATGCTAAATCAATATGCAATTTCTATTTTATATAAAGATGGCAATATTTAAAATATTACAAGCATCTCCCATTTATATTTTTATTAATTATAATTTTAATTTGCTTTATTTTAAAATTTAATGTCACTATTTTTAATTTAATCACCATTAGAATTAATCAAACTCTTTTTAAATATATAAAAATATAATTAATGAACTTAAGAACAATTAAAATTTTTCTTCGGAATGAAATAATATTCTGAAATTCCCTGTGGTTCGACCCGGTATTCACCGGTTTTTATTACTTGATGACAACCATCCGCTTGTGGTAAAATATGAGTAGTGAAAATCACCCATCAAGTTTTTGGCGTTGTTGCCGGGGAATTTGTTGTGAACTTTTAATTGTTTTTAGTTTATTAATTAAAATTTATTAAGTTAAATATTAATTTAACTGTTACTTATTTTATTTTATTTTTATTTAATATTTGCAGTGCAAAGCAAACAAGCAGAAATAGCTTATGCTCCTGAAATTGAGCGTACTCTTAGAGCTATTAGATTAGGGAAACGTAGGAGACCTGCTCAGTTGGAAATTTTAATTAATTCATCCTATGATGAAGAAGACTATTCTCCAACGACTGGAGTTTCAACAATTCAAACTAATCAATTAGTTGCTCAGTTCAATAGGTTAAACATGGCAGCAAATAACGATAATAATCAGGGTAATAATGGAGGTAACGGTGGTGATTTGGAGCATGATGATCAAGCTGAAATGACCATTGAAGAACACTTACAAGGAACTAGTGGAAATCTGCTTAATAGAACTCCAAGGCCAGATGTAGATGCATTAAGCTTTACCCTTCAGCCTGAACTAATCACAATGGTTCAAGCTAATCAATATAATGGAGCACCTACTAATGATGCTGTAGAACACATAAGAAATTTTCTGGACTATTGTGACACAGTGAAATAAATGGTGTTACTAGTGATGAAATTAAGTTGAGATTGTTCACATTTTCACTCAGAGATAAAGCTAAGACTTGGTATAATTCACTTCAATTAAGGGATGTTACTACTTGGGATAAAATGTTAGAAGCTTTCTTAGAACAATTCTTCCCACCATCCAAGGTTATTGAATTGCAAGAAAAAATCAAAGAATTTGTGCAAGATGAGGGTGAAACTTTACTTGAATCATGGGATAGATACAACACTCTGTTGGCGAGATGTCCAAATCATGGCTTTGAAGATTGGCAGCAGATGCACTTCTTTTACAATGGACTGATTGATCATTGGAGGAATTTGTTGGATGCAGCAGGTGGAGATTCTTTTCTATCTATAGGACCATCTAGAGCTAAGGAAATCATAGAGAAAAAGATTTCTAACATGAAAAAATTTCTTGGTAAGAAAAATGCTAGAAATAAAACAAAAGGAGGAATCTATGAGGTAGAAAAGGCATTTGCTATAGATTCTAAGTTAGATGCTTTGATGAAGGAGGTTTCTACGCTTAAGAAAGGTCAAGCTAAAGTTGTGAGATGCGGTATTTGTCATGGACCTCACGAGTCATCAGCCTGTCACCTGCTCGATCAAGGACTTCAAGAGACTATGCAGTGTGAGGGGACTGAGGAGCAAGTGGAAGATGTGAACTATATGGGAAATAGGCAGCAAAACTACAACCAAAACCGTCCTCAAAACTAAAATTTCTATCCAAACCAAAATTCTCAATTTCAACAAAACACCTATCCACAAAACAACCGTCAACCTTACCCACAAAACCAAAATCAGAATTACCCAAATCAAAATCAAAATCAAAATTTTCAAAACCAGAACCAGAACCAAAACTTTAATCAAAACAGAAATCAAAATCAACCTTTTTACCCTAACCAACAGTCTAGGAACTTTCAACCTCAACAACAGCTGCAATAAAACCAAGGAAATGATGAGGTCAATTTAAAAGAGTTAATGAACACAATCGTGTCTCAACAACAAACAAATTCAGCAAATGCAAGCCTCAATGAGAAATTTAGAAGTTCAAGTTGGTCAAATTGCTAGGGATACCTCAAATAGACAGCAAGGAACACTACCAAGCATGCCTGATCCTAATCCAAAAGAGCAATGTAAAGCAATCACTTTAAGGAATAAAAAGGATCTGCCTAATCCTTACCCTACCTTAGATGATCCAGAGGTTTTAGCTAATGCTGTAGATTATCAGAGTGAGGATACAGAGGAAGAAAGTCAGCATAAAAACACTGATGAGCCTAAGGAGAGTGAGAAACTTAGAGTTGAACAGGGTAAGGATAAGGGAAAGTCTACTGTCCCAGTCAAGCCGTATCAGCCACCTATTCCATATCCACAGCGTCTTAAAAAGGCTAAGGTAGATAAAGATTATGCTAAATTCTTAGAAGTTTTTAAGAATTTAAGAATTGATATTCCTTTTTCTAATGCCATTGCACAGATGCCCGTGTATGCTAAGTTCTTAAAAGAAATTCTATCAAAAAAGAGGAGTGTTGATGATGAAGAGAAAGTGCCACTGACAGGGGAATGCAGTGCAATCTTACAAAGAAGGCAACCTATTAAACAAAAAGATCCTGGGAGTTATACTATTCCGTGCATTATTGGCACTAAAGAATTCAATAAAGCTCTGTGTGATCTCGGGTCTAGTATTAATCTGATGCCTTTACATGTCTTTAGAGAACTAGGGGTAGGAGTTGTGAAGCCTAATAGGATACAGCTACAGCTTGCTGATAGGTCTATTAGGACTCCTTTAGGCATTGTAGAAGACGTTCCTGTTCAAGTAGAGAGCTTCATCTTCCCTGTCGACTTTGTTGTTCTTGATATGGAAAAAGCTTCAGGATGCGCCGCACCTTCTTGGTGGCGCATAAAATGCTCTCCAGGCGCCACTTTTTGCGCCGCGGGCTGAATTTTAGGAAATTGTCAGAATGCACCGCACCTTCTTGGCGGCGCCGAAAAACACCTCGGAGCGCCACAAAATGCGCCATTATCAAAAATTCGGAAAATCTTCGTATGCGCCGCAGCTCCTTGTTGGCGCCGAAAACCTCTTCCGAGCGCCACTTTTGCGCCACAGTCGCGGTTGGGCATTTTTCTAACCTCCCGAACTCGGTTTTAAACACCGTTTTTCATCATTTCTTCATACACAGACTTACCATTTTCGACAGAAACTCTCTGAAAACACATTCCAATGGGAGAAGAAGGCCAGAAACACAAAATCAAGCCGGAGGAATGCTTCAAGAACGCAGTTCTGGGCGTGTTCTTCCTATTCTAGGTGTTGCCTTTCTTTTTCTTGCTTTGTAATGAATTGAATTTGCCTCTAAATGTAATCTGCTATCATGTTTTTAATTTGTAGACGGATTTCTGTATTGTTCGTGTTAAGAGTGATCTAGAACGGGAGTTCAGAATCACTTTTGAAGTATGAATTTATGTTTTATGGAAGCAATATAATTTATCAATGTTTCAAGTGTTGAATCTGGATTAATCTGTTATGGTATGTGAATCTGTATTAGAATGATATGTTAGATGCCTACAAAATGATCGACATTCTGTGTTTTACCAAATCTGCTATTCAAATTAATAATCTGCTAAAGCTTTGAATGGACCGATCAATCTGTATTATCTATTTTTAGCAATCTGGCATTAATTCTAATCTATCTGCATTTTAATATTATTAATTTAATCCAGTTTACCATGTTTTATTATTATTTTACCATAATTGTTAAATTATTTACAATGTTCTGCATAATTAAATGTTAGAATCCAATTATGTGATTTCTGCTTTGCTAAATCGGGAGATAAAAAGTAGAATTAATATTTTAGTACCGGAATTGGGAATAAATTACATTATAAATGGATTCTGGCATGTGCACAATGATTTGGGAAATGAAAAGTGTCTTTTAATTGCTATAGGAAAATTTGTATGCTTGGGAAAGACTCAAATTTAGGCCTAGAATAATGATTGCAGAATGTTAGATAATTTAATCAGCTTCCATGGAATCCGTTTAAGCATAATTTGAACTGTAGAAGATTACAATATTTTTAATCTTTATAAAATAATTAATTTTAAGAAATTGATCTTTTTATACATTGAAAAATGCTAAATCAATATGCAATTTCTATTTTATATAAAGATGGCAATATTTAAAATATTACAAGCATCTCCCATTTATATTTTTATTAATTATAATTTTAATTTGCTTTATTTTAAAATTTAATGTCACTATTTTTAATTTAATCACCATTAGAATTAATCAAACTCTTTTTAAATATATAAAAATATAATTAATGAACTTAAGAACAATTAAAATTTTTCTCCGGAATGAAATAATATTCTGATATTCCTTGTGGTTCGACCCGGTATTCACCGGTTTTTATTACTTGATGACAACCATCCGCTTGTGGTAAAATATGAGTAGTGAAAATCACCTATCAACCTCCCAACAATGGGATTTGTGCTCTATATACTTTTGAAAGCTACGAAGAAATTTCCAACTGATTGATAAAAATAACATCATGAATTCTGCTCCAATTATATTTCCTCCCAACAATGGGATTTGTGTTCAGAACTCTCGAGCATTGTTTAAGTATCCACTTGGAATGTATTTCAGTGCTAAAGATAATGAGGAGATGATGTTTACTTAACTGGCCTTCATAGCAGGTGGTTCATAAAAATGAAATGACATTCATTTTAAGTAGCATGAATTGCTTGCCATCTCTACCAACATTATTGTTTGGGAGTGAACACGGTTATGGAACTTCCAACAGGTAGTTCATCGGAACAAAATGTTTGTTATTCATATTTTGACAGCTGCCTAGACATTACATAGCAATATATATTTTAGGTTTTTACTTTATTGGCATTGCACATTAAATATTTCTCTTTGTTGCTCTCCTTGCTCCACTACCCAAGGTTGATCACAATCATACCTTCAGTTCCACTATTTTCCTACAAACCCTTACATAAATTCGACTAACTATTGCATAAAAACTAAATATTGGACCATAAAAAATCATTACATATAATTTTATATACATATATAAAGCAATGTAGGGCCAAAAACAAACTTTTCGGTAATTAAATAATAAATATTTGATTATAAAGAATACCGATTATTCAAATAAACAATGCATATATATTTTGTATGTATGTAAGTATATTGCATTGTTTAGTAACTAAATAATTAACTAGTTTGTGGATGCGATTGATTAATATACATTTTAAACATAACAATACTAATTAAATTAATAAATTATTAATTTTATTTATAAAAAAATGACCGCCAGTGCGCAACGCGCGGGCAAAAATACTAGTACTAATAATAATAATAATAATAATAATAATAATAATAATAATAATAATAATAATAATAATAATAATAATAATAATAATATACCCTGTAATTAACAATAATAGCAACTATGCCGACCTGATAGGCCTAGCTAATAGGTTTTTTTATAAAGTTCTGGACCTATTTAGCTAAATAGGCTTTCAAAAAATCCTAAGCATAGCCTATTCATAAAAAAAATCTGGTCTGACATAGTGTTCGGTAGACTAGGTCATAGACCCATGTCAGGGTAGACGCAGAGTGTTTGAGGTGCGCATAAAAAATCCTAAGCATAACCTCATGTAATCCAAAAAGATTATATTCTCATTTTACAAACTCATATAAGTTCAACATCAGTGCGCATATAAGTTTAACACCCGTGCAATGTGGCAGACCACTACAAGAAAATTGATGTTTACCGACCGCAATTACCGACCGACATGATGCGGGTCGGATTTACTGACCGCATTACCGACCGCATCATGTCGGTCGGTAACTTAGAGCCGTTATGGGGGGGCCGGGATACGGGCGACCAGTTTCCCGACCCCATGTCAGGCGGTCGGTATTACCGACCGCAATCACCGACTGACCTACATACGGGTCGTATCCACCGACCGCGTTACCGACCGCTCGTACCTACTGCACGAGCGGTCGGTAAACTAGGGATTAATCTTCCCCATCGTGCTGTTACAGCCATTTCCCCATTTTTTACTCAAACAAACTACAGCGGCCCTTTCACCGCCCACTTCCGATCACCGGCGTCCCGACCACCACCATCGTCCTCTCCGACCACCGCCGGCAGCCGACCACCCCTCTCGAATACCCGCCCTCGCCGACCCACGGACATACGACTCGAGTGCCATCGACAGCCACCTCTCCGGCAACCACGCGGGCGCTACCGCAACCACCGGCCAGCCTCCGTCCCGCCACGACCGAGCTCCCTCTGCCGTCCTCCACCTGCGCCTCCAGCCCCTGCCGCCCCTGCCCGACTACACCCCCTGCCGCCCCTGCCACCACTTCCCGCCACCCCTGCCGCCGCCCTTGCCGCCACTGCCGCCCCTGGCCGCCTACAGCCCCCCTTCCATTCGAGCCACACATTCGAGGTACGTTTATTGCAACTCGTTTGAAGAATTTCCACATTCGATTACATGTTTGGTCTTTAGTAGTCATTCGATTGGTATTGTGGTTTTTTGTTAAATTCGATTATCTTATTATGTTATTCATTCGGTGAATAATTGTTATGCCTATTCTCTTCACACCTAAAAATAAAGGATTAATATTCTCAAAACCATTTATATGTGTTGATTATCTTTAACCGACAAGAATTAAGTAATTTTAGTATGTTGGAAGCTGTCATGACCTGTTTTGGGGTATTACAAATTAAATATTTGGTGTCTTCACTGTCTAATGGCGTAATTAGAGTCCTCGAGTCGAGTAGATGAATTTACTATGTGTTATGCTCTATTTGGACTTTGTTTGTGAATGATATGGCCATTGGAAGTGTTTGTGTGATTGGAGTCATTATGTTGGAAAATTGGTAGAATGTGCGAGCAATTAGTTTAAGGTCACGTTGAATTAATTCTTTCATTTAAATTAATATTATTGGTGCACTTTGTGAAATTGATTTTGAAATGTAGTTATTAAAACGTAGTTATTATTATGGACAACAATGAAATTGATTTTGACTTCTGATATTAGAAAGTTTGGTACCGATTTGGAATGTTGGTTATGAAGAGGCATTCAACTTTTAGCAATTTAAATGGATTGCCTAAGTTTTAATGAAATTGAATAAGTATTTAATAACTACACCAAACAACCTAAAACAAAGTATTGATTAAAATGATTTCTCTTAAGTGGCCTAGTGCCATATTTGTAGGTGATGGACTGTAGTTGGATGTACCGCTCCCGTTGGGAGATTGGAGTACTTACATCCGAATTCATTAACAGAGTAGAATCGTTCTTGTGTATATGTCATCGAAACCCAAACGTCGATAGGGCCCAGGGAAAAATAAGGTGTCCGTGTAAGCAGTGTAGGAATAAATGTTATCTACCTGATGATGACATCAAGTATCATCATCAATGCAATGGGTTTGTCCACAATTACGAAAGGTGGACGTGTCACGGAGAGCCACACCAATTTACTCCGTACTAAGATACCGATGCGGGCAACTCTTCAGTGTCTGTACATGAAAATGATTACATACAAATGGTGTGCGATGGAATGGGAATTGGTATTCCCGAGACAACACCAACCGAGCAAGGTGAGGAACCTAGGGCACCGGAGGAACCTAACCCCGAAGAGAGCTTGTTCTACCGTATGTTGGCGGCCGCCGACAAGGATTTGTGGCCTGGATGCAAGAAAATGACCCTCCTGTCAAGAATTGCTAGGTTATTAAATCTTAAAGCCGAGCACAACCTATCGGAGAGGTGCTTCGATACATTGTGCCAACTGATAATTGATACACTGCCCGAAGATAATGCTATGGTTAAGAACTTTTACGAGGTGAAGAAACTACTAGAGGGATTAGGGCTTCCTGTTGAGAAAATTGATTGTTGTTTTAAGGGGTGCATGTTATTTTGGCAGGAGGATGCCGTATTAGACAAGTGCAAGTTCTGTGACGAGCCTCGTTATAGGGAAACAAATTCTAATTCACGGATTGGACGGAAATACATGTTATATTTCCCACTTAAGAATAGATTGAAAAGGTTGTATGCATCGGAAAGCGACTACACAAGATATGTCATGGCATGTTGGACACGTTCATGAGAGGGATGGGGAGATGTGTCATCCTTGCGACTCGAAGGCATGAAAGCAATTTGATATAACTCATCCAGAATTTGCATCCGAGGGACGGAACGTTCGATTAGGCTTATGCACGGATGGTTTCCAACCATTTGGTCAGTCTGGGTCCCAATATTTGTGTTGGCCAGTTATTTTAATCCCTTACAACCTCCCTCCCGATATGTGCATGAAAGATGAATACATGTTTTTGACATACATTATTCTCGGGAGATCAAGTCCGAAACAGGGGATTGATGTCTACATGCAGCCCTTAATAGCAGAGCTATTGGAATTGTGGGAAGTGGGTTTCACAACATACGACAAATTTGCGAAACAGAACTTCCAACTTAAGGCTTCCTTGATGTGGACAATTGGAGGATTTCCGTCGTATAGTATGTTGTCTGGATGGAGCACCTATGGAAAAACGGCATGCCCAATATGTATGGAAGAAACGGAATCGATTCGGTTGAAAGAGGGTGGCAAACAATCACGGTTTGATGCTCACGGGAGGTTCTTGCCTTCGGATCATCCCTTTAGAGTTGATAGGTCGAGATTCACGAAGGATAGGGAGGAGCATAGATTGCCCCCAAAGTGTAAGAACGGTGAAGAAGTCTTGGAAAACATAGATAGGCATGGTCTCCGTCGTGTAACAGAATATAGAGGAGTTGAAGAGAATACAGCAATCAGTAAGACATGTGGTTGGAAGAAAAGGAGTATATTATGGGATCTCCCGTATTGGAAAACAAATTTGGCGCATCATAATTTGGATGTGATGCACATTGAGAAAAATGTGTTCGAAAATGTGTTCAACACAGTAATGGATGTTCAAGGGAAGACGAAGGATAATGCAAAAGCACGAGAGGACATCGTGACCTTATGTAATAGGCCAGAACTGTGTCGGGACAGTCGGACCGGCAAATATCCAAAAGCGGTGTATACGTTGGAGAATGATAGACGAAATGTATTCCTAAGATGGGTATCAGAGTTAAGATTTCCCGATGGATGTGTATCCAACCTGGGCAAATGTGTAGACATGAACAAGCATAGAATGTTTGGCATGAAAAGTCATGACTGCCACATATTCTTACAGTGTCTACAACAGATAGGATGGCGAGAGCTGCTTCCTAAGAGCGTGTGGGAACCAATAACGGAGCTGAGCAATACTTTCCGGGCCTTGACTGCGAAGTCAATTAAGATCGAGGATTTAGACAAATTGGCCAGTGACATTCCTGTCGTGATATGTAAGTTGGAAACAATCTTTCCACCTGCCTTCTTCAACTGTATGGAACATCTTCCCATCCATCTACCTCACGAAGCAAGACTTGCCGGCCCCGTTCAATTTAGATGGATGTATCCGTATGAAAGGTATAATTTAAATAGTGCAATGTGGTTACACTTTATTCTGAATGTTGTTTCTTTCCCCTATACCAAATTGTGCTTCTATTTAACATTTTAAATATCTCAATCGGTTGAAAAGAACTGTGTGGAACAAGGCACACGTTGAAGGTAGCATTTGCAATGCATATACGGTACGGGAGGCATCGATTTTCTGCTCCCATTACTTTGAGAAGCATGTCTTCACCCGCGGTAAGAATGTGCCAAGGAATGACGATGGAAGCCATATCCCGTAGACGAGCTAGTGGCCCAGAATTGGAGACGGATATAGGAGTCTGCGGCGTTCAAGGAGAAATCCAAGAGAGGCAAGCTCAACAGACGACGGGGGCAGGAGGGTGCACCGGCTCTCCCCACACATACAACGGGTTCGAAGACATTCCGAGCCACGAAGGATAAATTGGTATGTTGTACCTATTTAATGTAATTACTTAACTAAATTGATTATTAGTCATCCTTACACAACGTACGACTTAGAATCATCAGTCCACCGAGCAAAACAGGCCTGTGCATTTACATGAGCTTCACGAGAACACTCACACTAAGAGACATGAGAAGGAGCAGTGGGTAGTCGATAGGTCACGGCGCCTGCACGTAAGTATTGCACAAATTATAAAACTTAGCCTCATATGTGTACTAGTTTAGTTTGTTGTATCTTGTCTCTGACTTAATTTCCCACTTTAAATGAAGGATGAGTTCACTGCAGTTGCTGATCGTCTGACCCAGGACCCCACCATTGGGCCTTAGTTCGATCCAGATCCTATCTTCTACGATGTCGCCGGTGGACACGACAGGCGCAATGCCGTATACGGCATAGGATCGTTGGCCCGGTCGCTTAGGCCCGGAGGCGAGGCTGCTTCCACTCCTCTGCCATCATCTTCAGAGTATGTGACACAGCAGCAGATGCAGCAGCAATTTGAGCAATTCCAGCAGATTTTCCAGCAAATGGCACAGAGGCAGGAGAGCATGGCCGATCAGATGGAGAGGTTGCTCGGATCTAGGAGGCCTCGTTCCCCTAGCGACGGAGATGATGACTTTGGAGGCGGCCGGGGAGGAGATGGGCTTGGGGCACATTGACTTTGTCTGATGGTTGGAGGGTTAGTATCAAGCGGACAAGTGTTTTTCGTTGGATAGTTTTATTTATGACTTGTTGCACATTCACTTTTTTTGGGATGTTACGTTGTTCTTTTAAGATTGGATTTGGTTATCATCTTCAATAGTTTGCATTGAGGAATTGTGATTGTAGACTTAATTAGACGAGTTGTTATTATGTTAATATGATGTGTCCGACATGTGAATGGATTCGGTTGTGGATGAAATTTGGTTGTGTTGGTGATGTAGTAGGACGGAATATATGTTGGTGGTGTTGTTTGTTTTTTTGTTGCAGCAGGGTGGCTGTGGAAACAGCTATTTCTGTTGCAACCTGTTGTTGGGTGCCGACCGCACGGCCGACCTCAGCTCGGTCGGTAAATCGCTGACCGCAACACCGACCAGCGGCGGTCGGTAAACGGCTGGACCATGGGGTCCTGAAATTTGGGTACAGACTGACTATTTGGTCGGCGCAACGGTCGGTAAATTCGCCGACTAAATTTTGGTCGGGGATTCGGTCGGCAGATTACCGACTGAATCCTTTTGGGTCGGCGGCCGACCACCTACCAAGAGATCACCGACCGACGTGAGCGGTCGGCGTTGCGGTCGGTAACCCCAAAGACGACCCGTATCCCCTATCTTACCGACTGCATGTGCGGTCGGTAAACGCGAGATTTCTTGTAGTGGACGCAGAGTGTTTGAGGTGGAGGGGGCGAGGATGCGACTAAATAAATTTGCCTTATTTCATCTTTAATTTCCATATGATAACTATCAATTGATTTTCATTTTTTTTTTGTTATTGCTAATAATGTCACTCTCTTCATCTAATTATACCTAAGTCTATATTTTTAAAGAATATATAACCCTATGTTAAAAAAAGCTCACTAACAAAGAAATATGTTGCATTCTTTTTTCTATTTTTTCCCGTGAATTACCGAAAAATGATTTCTAATATAATTAAATTTATACGATTGTATAAAATATTAATGTCAATGTTTGAGTTTGAGAGGACAAAATTATATAAAAAGAATTTATAATATAGCTAAAATAAACATAACTATAGGGCGGCAGCCCCAAGCCCCCCAAGCCCCAATGTTCCGCCTAGGGGTGATTAACGAGTAGTGCTACTCGTACTCGACTCGGGACTCGGCTCGAAAAAAACTCGACTCGTACTCGACTATCGCTACTCGACTCCAGCTCGAACTCGAGCTTGAGCTCGCATCAAGTCAAGCTCGACTCGAACTCGAGTCGAGTATTTGAGCTCGACTGAGCTCGACTCGACTCGATAACACCATTAACACGCATTTTAATTAATCTTCATTTCATACTTTCCCTACAGTCCACTCTATTTTCTATTAGAAAAAATATACTTCCTCCGTTTTTTTGTTAGCTACATTTGACATCTTGATACTGTTCACTCATATACTTTGACATAAAATTTTATCATTGTTATATAAGTTAAAATATAGCCAAGTGAGATCTTGTTAGATTCGTCCCGTCTTGTAGTTTTTAAATATCGAACTTTTAGAATTTACTTCCTCTAAAATATCTAAACAAGGAAAAATACTCATTCTGTGAATTTTCAGTCTCGTCTCGTCTCGTGCTGGGTGGGTCCGTATCAGTCTTTAAAATATCTAAAAAAGAAAAAATAGTCATTCTAAAATATTAAAATATATTTTTAAAGAATTTTAGATCTATCTTTAGTTGTACGATAATCAACACAATATTCAAGTATCAAATTAAATTGTCTCTTTTAGGCTATGGTTAAAAATTCTAAATCAAATGTTAAGAAAAATAAAATAAATTCATTCTTAAGCAACAAATTCAAGCTCGAGCTTAGCAAAAAAAAACACGCCAACTACTCGAACTTAAACTCGAACTCGATGATACTCGAACTCGAACTGAGTTCGATGATACTCGAACTCGAGCGCGAACTCGAATATATGTCAAATACCATGATACTGGAGCTCGACTCGATATCCTGGTGCCGCCACTACCGTGCGCATAGTACTAGTTAATAAAAATAAGACCAGAGTCTGTCTGTCTATTCACATTCTTCCATTCTTCCATTGAACTTTCACCTCGCCCACTCCACAGATGTCGTCTTCCTTCCCCGACACCTTCGATCAATTCGCCGCCGAAGATCGCTCATACGATCAAGATTACATCGCTTCTGATTCATTTTCCAACTTCAATTCCGCCGTTGCCGATTCACCTCCACCGATCTCTGCATCCACAGCCGAGTTCTCCTCTGATTCGGCGTTTTTCTCCTCCGAAACAAATGCCAATGGCCCGATTTTGCCGGAAATGGGGCCCGAGGAGGGCCATGCTCTTAGAGAATGGAGAAGGTCGGGTCTTTATTGCTTTTTAATTTCCCGATTATTCGTCTGTTTTTTTTTTTTTTTCTCTACCTCAAATTTGGGGGTTTAGGTTTGTTGGGTTTAATTGTGGTTTAGCTTTATGAATTCGGATTTTCGATTGAATGGTTGCGTTGATTCATCTACTTATGAGAATTATGTGTAAATTTTAAATCAGAGACGAGCACAAGTAATTCGATGCAATAGATAACTATGATGTTACTGGCCAATCAGCCTTGAATGTTTTTTTATGTGGGAAGAGACTATGACTGCCTTTCAAATGCTTTTTTATTTATATTAAGCATAATTGATAATACTGCCATAGAAGGGTTTATGTGATTGTCTGAAAATGTATGAGAGACTTTACGTTTGTTCAAAACTGATAGCACCTTGCCTATCCCCTTTTTTATGATCAAAATATAGTTAATATTTTAAATTAATTAATCGGTAGACGACCAATATTTTTACTCGAGCAAAGCCGCTAGTCATGCTGATGCATGAATTAGGTTTTTATGGTTATTGGTTAGTAAATTTTCCCTTGGATTAATCAGGAATCATGATATATGAAGTCATGAACAGTACTTTACCAATTTGCCTGATGACCCAAATCAGGTTCTATACAAGGCAAGCTGCCAAAGTTTGTTGGTTTACAGTTTGTTGGCAAATTCCACTGATGAACTTGAAAATCACATGTAAGTGAATGTATCTTGGCGGCATCATGAAAGCAATTAGTCCCTGCATTATCTAATTTGATTCTGGAATTTGAAATTTTAAAATGTAGGTGTGTTGCTGGAGAATATATACTTTTGTGTTTTCAATTCCAAATAATCAATATCTCGTGCTGCTCCTTTTACTGGATTTGCATTAATTTGGTTATTCTGAACAGACAAAATGCAATTCGATTGGACGAGAAGGAGAAGAGGGAAAAGGAGTTGCTTGAACAAATTGTAGCTGAAGCTGAGGAATACAAAGTTGAATTTCAGAAAAAGAGGGAACTTGCATGTGAGTCCAACAAAGCTACCAACAGGGAAAGGGAGAAGGTGAGAATCTAGAGAATATTGCTAGTTACCTTTCATATGTTTGCAATTCTTTTATTTTCTAATTTGATGCACTGAGTGGCAGTTCATGCACATGCTTTTCTCAAATATCATCTTATCATTTACAGTCGAACTTTTTTTTTTGGCTCATTTAGGAATTTAGTTAGTGATAAAAATGTCTCAATTATCAACTTCATTTCTGAACTGTAAGTGGCATTTTCTAAATCATCTGCCATTTTGAGACGTGTTGCTATTACCTTGATCTTTCTTCTCAATAAAAGGATTTTAGGTAAGTTATTTATGATTTATCTGGTTTTTTTTGAGATCCACAAAAGTGCTGCTTTGAGTTTTGAGCTTTAATGATGTTTTTAAAGAAAGTATTATAAGCCAACTTTTTAAAATTAAAGAGGGAAAATTTTGGGCTAGTATTTACCCACCTCATTTTTCAACTGGTCATAATATTGTCCCAATTGTGATTTTAGTTATTAGTATCTTATTTGTAGAATGCATTTACTCTATGCCAGTTAGAAATTAATTTCCCTAGTTATTAGACTGGCCGTCATGGCGTGATGCCTCTGAATTGTCATACCGCAATGGAAATTGGTGCCCTCCATGCCAACAATATGCTGAAAATTCGACATCGATAAAATAAGTGTGTGTATACATATAATATTATACATACATGAGAAATTACTGATAATTGTGCAAAAATCTAGTATATTTACCTTAGAATTTATTTGAATATAGGAGATAAAAGTTAAGTATGTATTCTAGATGTAGAGTAATTATGATAATTATGAATATGATGATGGAATTAAATAATATCATAATCATTTTTAGTATTGAACACAATGAAAAAGTGGGAAATATTTGAAATATTATGATGATGGAATTAAATAATATCATAATGCATATTACACTTTTGGAAGGCAAACTTTTGTGGCTCTGAACTTTGAGCTCTCCAACTTTACAGCCTTGATCACACTCACTCCATTACAAATCCATTTTTTCACTCTTTACCAATATCTTCTTATCCTACCACACACCCTGAGGCATTTGCATGAATCACAGTGGCAATGGCATTAGGTAAATCTAAGCAGTGGGTGAGCTGAAAAGCTGAAGAAATTGTTTGGGGTTTTGAGGTTTTGTTTCTTTTTCCAAATTGTTGCGAGTCAATCTCCATCTGACTTGGTTACAGGGCACCATGGTATCAGAAACCCAGTGTTAACAGTGTTAATTACTAAGGAATGTAAAATCCCTAGAACGGATTAGGTTTACAATTGTAGAATGTTGAAATTGAAAATATTACGGGTTGTGTGGTAAAAGGAGTTTTTGGATTTGAATATTTGAAGCTAATATCCATACCCACATGTGTAGAAAAGAGGGGCAATTAATTTGCACCATCCGTACCCTGTGTTCCAAAATTCCAGTCCTTTTTGGCTGTGTGTCCTCTTCACTTTCCGCCTAACCCATATGGCTCTATATTTGGTTCCATGATTGATACACCCACTGTAATAATGGCGTCTCCACGGCACTATGGTCAACATTGGTGATGAATATGGGAATTCGACTCGTAATCCCTTGGAAATAAAAACGGAAATAAATAAACGGGTAAAAAACAACTTTAACCAGTTTCCTTTAGAATTTTTGGTCGCCTTTCACTCCATTGTAGTGGTTGTTGGATGTTTGCTAAGGTAGTGGAGGAGAAGTAATTTTGGGGGTTGGGGGAAGGATGAGGATGAGAAGTTTAGGTTTAAGGAATTTGGACATAATGGAAAAATGGTGGGTTTTGACGGGGGTGGGAGTTGTGAAGGCCATAATGAAGACATCTTTTACAGCCTTGGAAAGCTTGAAACTCTTTCTTAGAGATGTAAATTGCATTACCAAGATTCTTCAATTGGTTATGTTCTAAATGTTTCCCAGTCTCTTTTACTTTGTTTAATAATAATGATGAAGCACGCTATGTATTATTGTTGTTGCTGTTGTTGTTGTTGTTGGCCCATGCAATAGTGTATGTTTTGTTTACTGGTATGTGTATATATACATTTTATCCCGTGGCGATTACAGGGGGCTTGAGGGGGGTTAGCTGCCGCCCTTGTTAAAAAAAATATTATTGTTTTATATATTTTTGCTTTTAAGGGATAAATTTTGGAATTCTTCTTATTTTACAATAGTGAGATTGATTAATTTGTTTTCTTCAGTGGTTGGTGTACTTAAATATTTTGAGTAAAGTGGTGAAAATGGGGCTTGTAGTGGTCAAGCCATTACTCATTTGAGAAATATTTTTTGCTTTGAGTTTGTTTCTGTGTTGCATTTGATAAAGTTGGTTTTCTGAATTACCCTTTATTTGTTTTATCCATATGTGTGATAATGTTGCCCTTGAAGTGCTTGAAAATTAATTTGAGAACTATATTAGAGATGCCAGAAAGGATCCTGATTTCTCCGATGTTCTTGGAACTGGTGCTAAAAAAAATAAGGACATGGACAATACCTATCCTTTGGTGTGTTTATTTATCAAACTATCTTTAATTTTGCATGTGACAACCACAATAGTAAAAGAGTCTTTATTGTGATGAAGATTCTCAAATCCGAATTGTGAAATGATATGGGTGATAAAATGTTAAATGATTCATTATTAAGAAATACTAAATGAAGTAGATGACGTTATAATTTTATTTTATTTTTATTAAATTGTCTGTGTCGAAGTGTGTCGAAGAGTGTTGTAATTGGCATATTTATTGTTCTGTAATTTTTCTAAAAGGTCTGCACACCCTGGTTTAAATTCATGGAATCGCCACTGATTTTATCTATCTTGACTTGTCGCCATGGTGGGCACCATATCAACATAACGGTATGGAAATTTGTGGCACTGCGCCACAATAGCCTCCATTAATAAATGATATAGGATGCATTTCTATAGAAGCTCATCAATTTTGTGTTGTCTCAAAAGTGTAATGTGGTTTCTCACATTGTGTTAAGTCTTTTCCACCAGCTCTGGGTGTGATATGACATCTTGTTTTCAAGTTGGTAAGAAGTATCACACAATTATATTGAGAACAATATTAGCAATAATATTCCTTTGAACCTTTGTTCTTGGTTCTATTTTACTACTATGATTTGTTGTATTATCTATGATTTTATTTTCTGAGTTTAAGTTACCATTGTAACCCTATACATTGAGGACTATGATTTAATCTTTTACTCCCTCCGTCCCACCTCAAACGTCTTGTTACTGTTGGGCATGAAAATTAAGGTAGAGTTGATTTGTGAGTGTATGATGGGTCCACATAGTTGTTGGAGGGGAAATTATTTCTATATATAGAAAGAAGACATTTGTAATGAGACATCTAAAAATAGTAAGTAGGACATTTGTAATGGGACGGAAGGAGTATATTTTAAGATGTATATTGAAGCATGGAGGAGAAAACCAGATAAAATGCAAAAAATCTAGGTGTCTACAAAAGATTTAAATTGAATGATGATGTTCGTTCTCCAATGAATCTAGGTACAGATAGTGATAAACCAAAACCTGAATGAATCAAGGGCAAATTATGGGTAGGGGTTTACCATGACACATGATTAATATTCCTATGAATGGAAGCCTTCATATTGCAATCAATTGTACCTTCTTTCTCTCTCTTTTTTGTATCATTATATCTCAGAGATTGAAATTACATACAATTATCTAAAGCCCCATTTCCACTGACAGCTGATATCTTTTTCCATCAGGTGTTTGTTGCTGGTCAAGAAAAATTCCATGCTGAAGCTGACAAGGATTATTGGAAATCAATATCTGATCTGATACCAAAAGAAATCCCTGCAATGGATAAGAGGAAGGGTAAGAAGGAACAGGAGAAGAAGCCTGGGATCATTATCGTTCAAGGGCCCAAACCTGGAAAACCAACTGATTTAGCTAGGATGCGGCAGATTCTCATAAAGCTGAAGCACAACACACCTCCACACCTGAAGCCTTCTCCTCCGCCAGCGCCGGATGCTAAAACAGATGCTTCTGCAGCGCCCAAGGCTCCTGCTTTGGCAGCCTCAACAGGTCCTATAACAGTTTCGTAAGTTAATGTACACTTGCTCGTATGTCTGGTATATTGACCTATTCGTAATCTATTTAGTGTTGTTTTCATGGAAACTGTCAGACCAGTGGTATGTTTCTTATGCACCTAATGGATAGATACTAGAATGTATTTGTCTCTCGAGTCTTATGATATTTGCCTATTCTGTTATGCCTTTAATTTCTGTGGCAATTATTGTTTCTTTTCGACTTGATGTGTTTCCTTCTGTGCATGGGGGCTGTCCCTGCGCGAAGCTTGTTATTACATCACTGAAATATCATTCTATTGGGATATGGAACTATTGGAATTGGACAATAATATCGTGGTTGTAACAGTTGCAAAGTGGTCGTCTGTTAGGACTTAGGTGCTCAGGAGTGCCAGAAGTATCCGTGAAGAGCTAACTGGAGATAATGCTACCAATCATTTTCTGATATTGATTGGTGCTAGACTTGGTAGTTGGTAGGACTAGGAAGTACTGTGGTTTAATTTCCCGAAAACGATTGGGAGGGATGAAATTAATCCTCAACCGGACTACAAAAAATGCAACATTACCTATTGATGAATCTCTTAACTTTTAGGTCCTTTTGGAGACGATGCCGACTGAAATGGAGTGTGCAGCATTTCCCGTTGAAAGAAGATATAAATGGTTTTGTTCATGCCTTATGGACAACTGTAAATAAAATGTAATACTCACTCCGTCCCGCGAAAGTTGACGCGTATTCCTTTCTGAGCTGTCCCACGAAATTTGACACGTTTCCTTTTTTAGATAAATTAAATTAATATAAATATAATTAGAATCTTAATGTTTTCTAAAAACCCATTAAAAGTAATTACTTTAACTATTCTGCACAACTCCCAATACACTTTTATTTTTCTATACAAATCCCTTACATTTCTTTAATTCTCCATATCTCAAAATAGGTACAAATAAAAATTCTATAAAATATATATTCTAAAATTAGACACATAGACGATTCTAACAAGACCACACTTGAATATTTTTTTCTAATTAAATTATTACCATAATATTAAGTCAAAGTTAAACAATTAGTAAAGTGAAAATTCATTAAAATTTTAAACAAAAATACCCACAACACTTTAACAATTAAACCCCACTACATAAATTACCGTGCCCAAAAGAAACGCGTCAACTTTCGCGGGACGGAGGGAGTACCTATATACTCCATGTACTCCTATGATTTATTCTGACTTATATCCTACTCATTTAATACTCCATCCGTCTCATTAAAAGTGGCTGCATTTGACTTTTGACACTGTTTATTGTTTAACTTTGACTTAATTTTATTGTATTGATACAAGAAGAGAAATATAGTCAAGTGTGGTCTTGTTAGAATCGTCTAATCGTATAGTTTTAAAATATATATTTTATATAATTTTTACTTATACCAATTTTGAGATATAAGGCGTTCAACAATTGTATTGGATTTTGTGCAGAAGAGATAGTAGCCACTTTTAATGGGATGGAGGGAGTACTTAGTGTTATGACAATATATCAGTTATCATACTCATTACATCTTGAGTTAATGAGTATGGGTACCTCGTTTATTCTGGATGTTTCAAGAAAGAAACCTGTTTGCAATTACGTCTGACGTCAATAATGGATGGACTTTATTTTAAGTTTTCATTCATCCAACTACTGAAAGTTCAAAGTTTCGCTTGCCCATATTCTTATTTATTTCCCTTTTTAATCTGTGTTGTGGTTGTGTATGTTTACTTTTTAAGCAACAATTTTATTTATTTTTTTTTAAAAAATAGAATAGAATAAAAAAAAAAAAATCATCAAATTACTTATAACGTCAAGATTACAGAAGGAAGGAGTAAGCTCAAAGCTTGCTCTTAGATCACATTTTGAGTACCGGTAGGTGACGGACAATGTATGAAGAATAACATGCTTATGACCGAAAACATGAACATCTGAAACATTAGAAGGGTGGGAAATTGACGTGGAGGTAAGTTAATCCCTGTCCATTTTGTAGTTTTGGTTAATTGTTTTAATTCAAGGCAAATTTGTTTGGACTTTGGATTTGGTTGGATTAGTATCTTGTATGCTTATCCATAAAATTGGCTCATACGGTGTTTATCATGATCGGGGATCGTAATATTCTGAAATGGTTGTTGAAACTCTGAGTGGGCTAAGCCTATCCGTTTTCTTATGTTTTGACAAAACAAATACTAACACTCAGGTTTTATCTACTACAGTATTATGTAATTATGTTATCAAGTACTACTATTTTTCAATTAGAATTATTTCTGAAACATGTCCATCATCTTTGAAAATATAAACGCACAAAATTTCAAGCTGTTGTTTTTCTATACAATAAGCCAATTCTTTTAATTTCACAAGCAGCACAAGCGACCTCCAGTGACGATTCAACAAACTGAGCCAAGTTTTCAACATGATAATTAGCACAACAAAATTACGAGTATCGATCCCATTGTGGATTTGTGGTACATTCCATTCTCCAACATACCATACACACTGGAAAACTGGCCAGGCTCGATCACACAAGGTAAGCTGTCAAATGACATAGTATTAACCACAACAAGTAGACATTTACATAATTGACGAGACAATAAGAGTACCTTCCAACAATTTTTGGCCTGCCTGGCGAATAGTCATCTCAGTTGTCACCATTGCTGCCGGCAGAGGTTCAATTTAGGGTAGATATTGGACAAAATAGTAGTAAGATATTTCTCACACAGGGTGAGCAATCATGCCGTCACCTGCCATGCAAACTGGCTAGAGACTCGATGCCTTTATCACTGCTAGCCTCGTCATCTAATTCAGGTCCATCCACGCAAATGGCAATGTTATTGACACTCACTTCGGAGCTGGCATTGCTACTTGTTGCATGTGGAGAATCCGAGGCACTGACTGTCTTTTTGGTTGCCACTGATCGAACACTATACAAGGAGGATGCCGGTATATTGGTCATAAGAGGCCTCAGATTGCCAGGAATAGTCCGCCTTATATCCTACACAAAAGACAAGCTTAGGAAGCTATTCCGAATAAGAAAAAGTCTAAAACAAACTTGACAGCACATTGGGAAGCATATTCAATCAGTCCAATGCGGATAAAACATATGGCGAGGATATCTTTAAACGTGCTATCAAATGGATCATATAAAATGAAATTAGAACATACCATGTGTCTTATTGCCATATCTAGAGACTTCTTCGACAGTGTTCTTCCAAAGCCTGAGCTGTCTGGCGATGAAGACTTTCCAGATAAGTGGCTGTGTGGTGACTGCTTATCATCTTTCTTAGGTGGGGCTAGTTTCCTCATATTTATTACTCTTTCGACCATTTTAGTACCAATAACAACAGGGCTTATGTTGTCATTCGCTTTAGCCTGCAACCGATTTACAGCATGCACGGGTACAGAGCTCCCACTGTTTCGAATGATACCATTTGGAGGTCGTCCCCTTGCTGGAGAACACGATTGCCGTCTGACCCGCCCATTTGGAGCGGGTTCAATGGATGATGATCGAGAACTTGGTGCTCCAGGTCTACCTCTAGTGGCTGAAGGTGGCCTGTCGGGTAGAGTTGTTCTCAAATTCGGTGGAGTATCAAGGGAGAACCCAGGCATCTCTGACGGCTTCCATGGTTTGGGTCTTAGAGATGGAGTTGGAGAACTTGGCCGCGATGTTGAACTTTTTACCGAAGTAGCAACTGGCCTGGACACTGAAGAGGAAACTGGGGACCTGGAAGAAACAATCGGAGTCTTCGTCCCATTAGAAACTGTTTGCCTACGAGTAGGAGTTGAGGCCCTAGACGTTGACTTTGATGCAGGAGCAGAGGATTTGCTTGGTGGAGTTGAAGGTCTTGCAGCAGACCGCCCGGTTGGGGTGGAAGATCTAGCACGAACTGTTGGCTTTGTTGAAGATAATGTGCGAACAGAAGTAGGTGTTGTGGATCTTGAAGGCTTTGCCACTGGTGTTGAAGTTGCTTTAGGTGCCACTTTAGGTGACGTGATTGATTTAGGTCTTGTAGAAGAAGCTGATTTAGGCCTATTTGATACAAGCATCAAGGCTGACCTTGATGTTGTGCTTGCAGTTGAACGTCCGGTTGGTGTTGCAGGCCGTGAACCAGGGCCCCCAGAAGAAGATGGTCTGCGATGTCCTCCACTTGAAGTATTCAGCCCAGGGGACATACTCGGTTGTCTAGATAAATTGTTCCTTGCGTCAGGCTCAGGCTGAGGATTTGCCATCTTTAACAAAAATCATTTGCAGAAGAATGAGTCAAATAATTTCGAAAATAATTCTCAGTGCAGTTCAGCCACATCTAAAATAGGATAGGCTCACAAGATTTACCAGGGAACTCCAGAGGATCCAAATTCCAGTATGAAAATTGATTGAGCAGATATGAAAAAATTAGAAAAAAAAAATGCTTTTCTACTATACGTTTCAAGTATTACTCGAGCAGCATTAAAGTTTTGACTTTTGAGAAACACTAATATAACTGCTGACTGCAGTAGTACTAAAAGAAAATGAACAGCCGTGGGTAAGCAGGCTTGTTTTGTGCAACAAAATGTTTATTTTTCCCATCAAAATATAGCCTTTGCCTTCACAGAATCCTATGCTCCAATCTGAATGATATTGGTCTATGAAAAGAACGCCAAGGTTGTCTCTTCAACTAAATTGGGAACTAAATTAAGACCCTATTAGTGAATTGGCAAATTATTCTTTATAAAGAATTTCACTGGAAACTTGCAGCACTTGTTATTCAGGACACAGCGCATGTCATTCGTGAAACAAAAACAAGCTTTGTTACTGAAGATATTAAGTCAGATTTGACTTGAGACAGCATTTAACAAAAATTGAAAACCAAATCTCTCATACTTACCCTAGACTTCAGGGCCCTAGCTGTAGGACGAGCATTTTGTGTTTCCAATTGTTTCATCAGATTTTTTTGTGATTCCATCTCCAGTGACGGAAAAAGAGGAGTGCCAGGAGGTGTAAGAAGCCTGGAACATCCAGATGGAAATGTGAACATAAAATTAAGAGAAACAGAATAATAACTCACTGTGAAACCAGAGAGAACACCAAATTCAATTGACATAAACCAACGGAAAAGAATATATATATATATATATATATTAGGCACTGATATAACTGGTGGCAATAAATATTAAGAAAAACACACATTTAGGAAAAATACAATTCACTTCCAAATTTTTATTGTAGTACACTTCCAATTTCCATGTCGAGAAGAATCATCCGCGATCCGTGAAAACAAAATACGATTATGTCTCTAAATACTGGGAATGGCCCCAGAGCACTAATCTATCTCAACTCAGGAAATTTCACTCCACAAATAAACTGAAGTCATTCAATTATTGGGATAACCAGCACAACACTCTGCACTGATCACATCAGAGATTGAATGCTTCATCCGTTTTTTATATTGAATAGCAGTAGGCTATGTAATACATGGAATTGACTCTACTTGGGTAAAGAAACTACAAATCACAATAATAATAGGAGAAAGGTGAACAACACAAGACTGTTCTGAAATGTTCCATCTTGGAAAATTGTAACAAGTACTAATAATTTAGTTGTTCCCCACTACCTACAGTGTTTGGGAATACCACTTTATTTACTTAATCTGAATGAATTACGTACTTAATCATTAAGTTTGTTTGATAACCAAAAATTAAAATCACTTGATTAATTAAATACTTATTTCCCATTGTACAAAATTCAATTCAAGTAAAAGGTCAATTCCAGCTCACTCAAGGTCTGAATGAAAAAATCAATGGATTTTAATTGAACAAGAATTCATTTATTCATCTTTCTTTCTTTTTTAATAATAAATAAAATAAAAAATTAAATAAATAATAATAATAATAATAATATAAAAAGAATAATAATAAAAGATAATAATAAAATTAATGAAATAATAAAAATAAATAATAAATAATAAAAAGACATAAATACTATTAAAATAGGCCACTGCAATAGCTTATATCTAATTTTAGGCCTAAAAACACTAGTTACCAAAATAGACCACTACAAGGGCAGTGCATTATAAAAATATGCTATATGGCCTTGTATTGGCCAATTTTGGTAATTGGATTTGTTGTGGTCTAAATTAATTTTCTTTTTTAAAAAAAAAACTATTTTAATATTAATCTCTAATAAAAAAATATTCAATATAATAATAATAATTTCAAGACTTTGGTATAAATTAAAAAATTTTGAGTTTGTCAATATAATGACAAACAGCACTATTAGATTTCAGACAAAAGTTCTAATAAAATCTCAACTTAATGGTTCAGTAACTTAATCATTTCAGACTTAAGATTTCAAACTTAGACTTAAGACTCCAGATTTAAGTTTAACAAACGCACCCTTACTGTACTCAGATGGACTTTGTAACCTAGCTTATTCAACCTACTTTGCTGTAATTTTGAACCTTCCAAAATCTGAATTCATAGAAAGTGCATGTTTTCATGTCCTACTAGAAACCATACTAAAAAGGTTCTCAAGCCTTACTGTAAGGCTACTGATTTATAAAAGTTCAGTAGTAGATCACTGGCAATAAATTAAATAGAGACTGAAATATGGCAAAATATCATTCTTCGCAGATACAGCTTCAGTGCACATTTCACTTGGTCAGGTTTTAAATTTACTTAAATCTCTACATAGCATTTCAGAGATCATGGTTCCCAGTTGTATTTCATTAAAGCTACCTACTTCAGAAGATCAGCCATTCTAGTGAGAAAGGATGGCTTTTCCGATTAACTTTTGTTTTCACCCAACATAAGCCCAATTACTAATTATCACTATACGATTGGACAACTGTGACACTTGAGCAACAAGATAAAAAATTCCACTGAAAAGGGATGGTACACTCAGTTAGAATAAGTATGTAACTATGCTATTCATAATTATGCCATAAATCATAATTATGCCATAAATCAAAATGGAAAGTAAATCTCAATACAATCACCCGAAAGAATAGCAGGGTCACATGCAAGTTCATCACATTTCAAATGAATATACTTCCAGAAATCATCATTTAAAGGAACTCAGCAAGAAAGAACATTATAAAAAGAATTTCATCCTGTCCTGTCCCTGTCCCTTTCCCTTTCCCATGGACATAAGTCTTAAATGTAAAATCACACCAAATAACACAACCTCCTATCCAGACTTTGTTTGCAGCAGAGGTAAGCAAAATATAATATAACATGCTTCATTAAGATAAGGGGGGTTCATTATATTGTGTCCATACAATAAATAGTGAACAAAAGATAATCCCATTCACTTCAATTCAAGATGTTTTAGATTAAACCACCAAAATTTTGCTCCTCAAAGGGTATAGAATAGAACATCACAAACAAAACAGAAGTTGATGATGTTGGGAAGTACTAGCAATTACCATTCATAATCATTTTTATCATTGTCAGAGTTGAGAAAATCATCAGCACCAGTCTTCCGAACAGTAGCATTTGTACCTGAATTTATATTAAATATTGGAGAACTACCTTGTTGCAGTCCTGCAAAATGAAACACAAATGCAAACGAAAGAGGTGACTAAAATGAGAGTATATAATCAACATAATAAAACTTGCAAAAGAATGAAAAAACAGCAGGCAATTATTTATTAATACAAGAATCTATCCAACTCTATTTTCCATACAGAAAAGCCTAATTTCATAGTACTTTCTAAATTCAAGAGCACCCCAAATTGCAACCACCTCATAACAGATTCAAAAATCAAATCTACCAAATAGATAAGAACAAAAAATAGAACCCCCAAACCCTTCAAAAGTCCAACAAAATAAAATAAGACAAGAAAATATTATATCATACTAATACTATGATATAAAAAATATTTTCCCATACCAAACAATAGACTCCCCATAATTAAGAACTAACAAGAGAACCCCAAACCACCATTCCAACACTCCAAAATATAATAAGATAAGATAACTTCATATAATATAATTAATAGCATAATATATAAAACACAATTTTCCATACCAACAGTATCATCAAACTCCTCAGTGTTCTGAAAAAGAAGATCCCCCCTTTCCTTCTCCAGCTTCCTCATTTCCCGAAATAACTCTAAATCCTCGTCTTTATTATTATCCTTAATCCTCAGACTCCCCATGTGCCCCCTCTCCAGATCCCTAAAACTCCGATTCATTCCAAAATTACAGATCAGAAAACCACATCAACTTAAAAATTGAACCCTAAATCACTATCAAATCCATGTAAAACCCCACCAGCTTTCCCTAAACCACAGAAAACTCCTAATATTCAGAAACAAAACGAAAACTTCAAATCCGCAGATCGAGAACCGAGCTCCACCACCTGGAGCAATTCACAGCAAATAAACACCTGGCATTCAGACCGCATTCAAAATAATTCGCCTGGAAAAAACCATATGTTTCACCATGAACGACTTAATACTTACACCACAGATCCCTCGGCGGGCAAACCCCTCGGAAAGCCCTAGAACGTAGAACTAGATTCACAGAAGGAAATCAGAAATAGATCTCAGATCACGTCAAATTCCAGAACATAATAAATAAATACTCTACTAAAACCAAATTTCTTTCCAACAAATTTGCAGTCCTCCCAAAAACCAACAAGCAAACCGTAGATTTAGCTGAAAACAGACAGAGATCGAGAAGAGACAGCGGACAAGAGCGCAATTTCGAGGGAAAATGGGGGCAGGTATGGCGAAAGTGGGAAGTTCCGTTCGAATTATTTTCGGGTATAAATGTTCGTCAGTTGGGGCTCGAGCAAAGTCTCTTTTATACCTATAATTTTAAATATGGAGTATACTTCTTTTTTTTTTTTTTGGATTTCAGTTTAGCCAAATTCTGGAATCAGAAATGAAAAAAAGGCCAAATATATCCTTTTTGTTTTAAAAAAAGCCAAATCTATCCTTTTTCTATTTTATTACCGAATTTATCCTCTACATATACTAATTATATCCGGAAATATCCTAAATTCACTAATCGTGGAATGCGTGCTGACGTGGCAATAAATTAACTTAAACCCTACATGCTGGATCGAATTTGAAGTGTGTCTCAATTAGGGCTGGGGAAAAATACCGAATATACTGCATACCGCACATAGTATCGAAAAAATACCGAAAATATCGAAATTTTCGGTATACCGTAATTTTCGGTATGGTATCATACCGTACCGTAAGATTTCGGTACGGTAATGGTATAAATTTTTTTGATACCGCGGTATATCGCTACCGTACCGAACTTTGGTATATACCACGGTATCGGTATATACCGCGATACCGTTATATACCGTAATATTGGTATGTTGGTATATAGCGAAAGTTCGGTATGCCGGTATATACAGCAATACCGGTATGTCGGTATGTAGTGAATGTTCGGTATGTCGGTATATACCGCGATACGGTATGTCGTATGTACTGAATGTTCGGTATAGCGGTATATACCGAACTTACCGGAATGTCGGTATGGAAACGGTATGAAAATATTTCATACCGAAACTTTCGGTATACCGAAGATCGGTATACCGAAATGTTCGGTACGGCAACGGTATGAAATTTTTCATACCGTAAAGTTCGGTAAGGTATACGGTACGGAGAATTTTTTTCGGTATGATACCATTACGAAAATTATGGTATACCGAAAATTTCGATATTTCTTTTTTCGATACGGTATGTGCGGTATCAGGTATACTCGTATTTTTCCCCAGCCCTAATTGATAGACACTTCAAATCCCATCCAGCGTGTAGAGTTTAAGTTAATTTATTGCCACGTCAGCAGTCATTCCACGATTAGTGAATTTAGGATATTTCCGGATATAATTAGCATATGTAGAGGATAAAATCGGTAATAAAATAAAAAAAAGATAGATTTGGCTTTTTTTAAACAAAATGGATATATTTGGCTTTTTTCCAATCAGAAATTATTATGGAGTAATAATTAAAAAAGAATTAAAAAGAAAATTAAGAGTAATAAGTCTGAGGAAACAGGGTATCTTTGGTGGTCCGTCACGTAGCAGAACATTTTCTTAATGGGAAATGGTCTTGCAATTTGCACCACCTTCTCTTTTCTTTCTTTTTTTTTTTTTTTTTTTTAAATTTAAAATTTGCAGTTTTGCACCACGTATTGTCCTATTGGGTAGCCTATTTTGGACTCCATCAATGAAGTATGCTTTTCTTCCGAGAAAAAAATCCAATCTCTTAATAAAAAAAAAAAAAAATTAAAAAAGGAGTCTTAGAAGAGTGTGTATTTGAACAAACAAGGTTTAACTGGTTTGATTTAACACACCAACTTAAAGACACAAAATTTGATTAATAAAACTGTTAACAGTGAAAATTTTGGAAAAGCGGAACCACTCTTTTATTGATGAATGTCGAAGGAATTATAAAAATGCAGAAAATAAAATACAGAAATTGAAAGAAAGCTGTAAATAATGAAAGTGCAGAAACCGATAAATAAACTGCAGAAAGTAAAAATATAAAATACAGCCTCTTTGAGGGTTGATTGGAGATGTCCGTCCTCTTGTGCCACACTACACTTATATAGGGGTGGGGAACCTAGAGCTCCCTCAGGCCCATGAACGCGCTCCACCCTGATTTTCTTCCCTTGGTGGTGCCTCGTCCTGATTTGCTTCCTTACATGACGCATCATCTTGATACATTCCTTGTATGGCGCCTTTCACTATGATCCTCTTTCCAGATAACGCCTCAGTCTTCAATGTGCCATGATCTCTCTCCAACGAATTGTGCTCCTCATAACTCGTATCCATTCGTTCCCGTACTTATTATGGACTGGGCCGACTACTTGAGTATTGGGCCGAAATATAAAGAGCTCAAATATTTTGGGTGATAACAGATGCCCCCCTTGCGCTTTTAGTCGATGGAACTGAGACTGAAATTGCGCATATATTTGTTAATGCTGCCGTCGGCAACCTCTTTTTTTCTTTTTTTTCTTTTTTTTTATTATTATTATTTTTCCTTCTCTTGGCCACCACTACCATGTTGGCCGCCATGCACTTTGACTTTTTTTTAATTAATTTATTTAAATTTTTCCTTCTCTTGGCCGCCATGCACTTTGACCTTTTTTCTTTCTTTTTTTTTAGAAAAAAAAAACAAACAAACAAAGCCGCCACTTATGTTTTGGGAGTCGCCATCCTCATCAAGCCAGGCATCATTCATATTCTCCAAGCACCATTCTCATTACTCTAGGCACCATTCGTATAATTCCAGGCACCATTTGCATAACTCTCCAGGCACCTCGCATTACTCCAGGCACCATCCACATCACTCCATGCACATTCAGATCCGTCATGGAGCCAGGCCGCGTGGCATCATCCCAACCGCTATTGGAGTGTTGCTCGGCCGCCACTCAAACATGCTCAGCCGCCACTTTGTATTGCCAGGTCGCCATCAGCCTAAACCCGACCGCCGTTCGCTCGCGTCATCCGGCCGCCATTGGCCTTCACCTAGGCCGCCACCTTCACACGTGCTCAGTCAGGCCGCCATCCTCAGGCAGGCGCCATCCTCAGTCACCGACTACTCGGCCTCCAAGGCCGCTATCGACGGCGTTCCAGGGCCATTATCTTGAGTTTTTATCACCCAAGGTTATCGCCTTGGCCACTACCCTTGGTTCGTCTTCCTCTTTATCGTGTTTTAATTCATCAAAACGAGTCCCGTGTATAGGTAGACGCTTCTCATCTCGCTCCTCAAAGAACTTTTCCAAGCGGGCCGCTTTCTCGACCAGCTGGGCAAGATCAACGGAATCCTGCACAATTAAATGTTCTTTCAGTCTCGGCAACATATTAGCCACTGCTATATTGGCTATTTCCCTATCCGGGATTGCTATGGGGCATCGGTTTTTAAGCCGTAGTAACCTACTGACAAAAGTACTTGCCGCCTCATCGGCATATTGTTTGGCATTAGTAAGGTCTGCAAGGCTTACCTGTGACAATGGAGTGTAGAATCTATCATGGAATGCCCGTTCGAGGTCGGCCCAATTTCGAATTGAGTTAGGCCGCAAAGAAGCAAACCATGCGAAGGCAGGTCCAGGGAGGGACTAGCTGAACAGTTTTAATTTCAACCAGTCATTGGTTGTTGCTTCCCTGCACTGAGCCGTGAACCTTCCCACATGCTCTATAGTGGACTTGCCATCATCTCCCGAAAAGGTGGTGAATTCAGGCATCTTGAAACCTCTTGGGTAGGGTTTCATGGTGTCCACCTAGTCAGGATATGGCTTCCTATACGTGGGCCGCTCCATCGGCTTCAATTGAATCCCGAACTGCTGCTGCATCACATTCGCGAGTAACTCGGGTGAGATTACTTGTGCCTGCATAGGGGGCATGGCGGCTTGAGCGGCAGGTGCCGCGGGTACTCCACATGGTTGTGGTGCCTGCCCTCCTATGACAGCTTGAGTAGGTATGGCGGCCGGTGCAATGGGTGCCGCCGCCACTCCACATGGCTGTGGCGCTTGCCCCCCTAGGGTTGGTGGTATCCAACCAGGGTTTAGAGGCGCTGCCACATAGGGTGTGGTTGGAATGTTCGGCACATGAGGTGCCGCATGTCATGGTGTTGTGTTAGGTCCGACTGCCGTACAGCCCGGTGTAGCAATGGTTGCCATCAAAGGACTCCATGGAGCATAGATCGGCACGGGAGGTGCCGCGTAACCCAGATTCAGCATGCTAGGTGCCGCAGGAGCAAATGCATAAGCAGTCTGGTATGAGTGTGGGAACATACTGGCCACACATCCGGACTCGTGGAGTGGCGGCTGGCCAGGTGTGGTTCCCCAAATCCGCTGTTGGCCTCCTGACGGCCCCGGATATGGGATGCTTGGCGGCACAATAATGTCGTTTGCCGGAGCAGCTCCATCTTGCTGAGTACGCAAGGAACCGCATATTAGGTCAGTTTGGTCGGCCATGGCAGGCCGCAACATATCCATTAGGTGCCTCGTGAGTGAAGGCATAAACTCGGCCATCGATTCAGTTATCGATAGCCGTATTTGCTCGGACAATGTAGGGGTCTGCATAATCCCCTGTAGCGGTTGAGAGGTGCTCGCCGTCTCAATGGCGTCCTCAAACGGAGTTCGCACCGACGTCTTCTCTTGTAGAGACATATCCTCAAATTGTTCTGTCAAATCAACAACTTTTCCGGATCTGAGACGCATACACTATTCGGAGCGGATATGGTTTTTATTCGTGTCCCACTGGGCATGCCAATTTGTTAACAGTGAAAATTTTGGAGGAGCGGACCCTCTCTTTTATTGATGAATGTTGAAGGAATTACAAAAATGCAGAAAGTAAAATACAGGAATTGAAAGAAAGCTGTAAATAATGAAAGTGCAGAAAACGATAAATAAACTGCAGAAAGTAAAAATATAAAATGCGGCCTCTTTGAGGGTTGATTGGAGATGTCCGCCCTCTTGTGCCACACTACACTTATATAGGGGTGGGGAACCTAGGGCTCCCTCAGGCCCATGAATGCTCCACCCTGATTTTCTTCCCTTGGTGGTGCCTCGTCCTGATTTGTTTCCTTACATGACGCATCATCTTGATACCTTCCTTGTATGGCGCCTTTCACTATGATCCTCTTTCCAGATAACGCATCAGTCTTCAATGTGCCATGATCTCTCTCCAACGAATCTGTGCTCCTCATAATTAGTATCCATTCGTTCCCGTACTCATTGTGGACCGAGCCGACTACTTGAGTATTGGGCCAAAATATAAAGAGCTCAAATATTTTAGGTGATAACAAAAACATAAATAAATAGTAACTTAAAAATATTTTGGTGCTTAGAGAATTTGCCTCATAGTAAGAGTAAACATTAGCCTCCAGTTTGCAACCAAAGCTATCCTAATGCGCTTTTCTTTGTGGTTACTGGTTTTGTTTCTTGGGCTTTATTACCTACTGCTTGGATCTCTATTATTATTATTAGTATTATTATTATTATTGTTGTTGTTTTTGTTGTTGTTGTTGTTGTTGTTGTTGTTGTTGTTGTTGTTGTTGTTATTATTATTATTATTATTATTAATAATAGCATATAATTGTTATATGTCTGTGCCATTAAGACATAGTGGATGTCTGTCACGTATTTGAAACCAGACACGAATCAGTGAGCCAAATGACTCAGCACTTCCTGCAAATTGTATAAATACCTCTACTTGAGATTGAATAAAACGAACAGTAACATAGTTTCTTCCTCCACTTCTCTTGTTTACTCTCCTTGTCATATTTATTGCTTTTACATTTTATATATTATATATTATATATATGAGCTATACGCCATACTAGTTATATTATTTATATAACACGTTATCAGCACGAGTGCTGTTGGAATTCTGCTGGAGCGACGAACGAGTATCGGGGTTCTACTTGAAAATATTCCAAGTCTACAAAGAAGAAATTTGAGCTAATATATTTTGTTGTTTCAATTTAATATGGCTAATCTTGTGAAACAAGAGTTTGCCCCCGCTGGCTGTTTCTAGGCGAAACTACATATCATGGGCCAGAGATGTCAAAATGCATTTAGCATCAATGGGCCTATGAGATACAATTGTTCAAGGCAGAAATACAACAAGCCAAGAACAAGCCAAAGCGATGATATTTCTATGTCATCATATTGATGAATCGCTAAAATGGCAATATGTCACGCTCGATACCCCATTGGAGCTGTGGGAAAAATTAAAAGAAAGATATGATCACTTGAAGATGATCGTACTACCAAGTGCTTGTGATGAATGGCACAATCTATGTCTCCAGGACTGTAAAACAGTCCAGGAATACACTTCTGCCATGTTCAAAATCACGTCGCAACTAAGGCTGTGTGGAGAAAACATCACTGAAAGTGATATGCTTGAGAAAACGTTCTCTACCTTTCACGCCAAAAACATACTCCTGCAACAACAATATCGAAAAAGGGGTTTTACTAAATATTCTGAGCTGATCACTTGCCTCTTATTGGCTGAGCAAAGAAATGAGTTACTTCTGAAAAATTATGAATCTAGGCCCCCAGGTGCTCGCCCATTCCCTGAAGTGAATGCGGCTAATACCGAAAATTCAAGGCGTGAATGCCGACCGGCCTGAAATCAAAATCGTGATCGCAAGCAAAATCAGGCTGAGCCATACAAGCGTATTGATAATCAGACCCGCAAATGAAATGAATCGTCGATACGATAAAAGGCCTTATAAACCCTAGAAGAGGTTTAATTCCAAGAAAAATAACTACTATGAGGATAAATGCAGCCATTGGGGAATCAAGGGCCACTGGTCCCGTATATGCCGCACGACTGATCATCTGGCTGAACTATATCAAGCCTCAAAAGAAGGCAAAGGAAAGGCCAAAGTCGAAACAAATCATCGAATCACGATGATACATATGATGATGTCTTGAATGACGACATTACGCATCTGGATGCTGAAGATTTCCTTGAGCACAATAATAGTGCCAATTAAAGCTAAATGCTTTATGTATTTTAAAATACTCTATCTATTTTGTTTTGTACTCCTGTTTTGTGATTCCCCCAAATAAATATTGTATTGCTTATTTCTTTTGAATGAATATTGTTCTGAATTATTGTTCTTACCTTCTTGAAAAAAGAAAAGGATGCCAAGAAAAATAATACAGAGGATAACATATGTCTCATTGATAGTGCTACTATGCACAGTATTTTAAAAGACAAAAACCATTTTTCTCACCTAAAGATGGGAAAAAATATTGTCAATACAATTGGTGGCATTTCAAATGTAATTGAAGGCTCCGGAAGAGCCATTATACTTCTCCCAAAAGGGACAAAAATAGTGATTGAAAAAGCACTATATTCGAAAAAGGCTCGAAGAAGCTTGTTAAGCTTCACTGATATTCAGAAAAATGAATATCACATTGAAACATCAAATGAGGTGAATACTGAGTATTTTTTGATTACTCAAGTTATCAATGGAAAGAAATCCATCAAAGAAAAATTGTTATCATTATCCTCTGGGTTATACTATACAAAGTTGCGTGCCGCTGAAATACATCATGTGGTAGACCTGAAGTCTACCAATAATTTTATTACTTAGCACGATTGACTTGGGCATCCTGGCAGCGTAATGCTGAGGCGAATAATTGAATTCAAATGGCCATCCCTTGAAAAATCAAAGAATACTGAATTCAAATGAATTCACTCGTGCTGCTGTTCTCAAGGTGAATTGATAACAATGTCATCTCCAGCAAAAGTGAGAATTGAATCCCCTGCATTTCCTAAAAGAATTCATGGCGATATATGTGGGCTTGTAGATCCACAGTGGGGACCATTCAAATATTTTATGGTGCTAATAGATGCATCCTCGCGATGGTCGCACGTTTGCTTATTATCAACTCGCAACATGGAATTTGCAAGGTTACTTGCACAAATTATTAAATTGCGAGCTCAATTTCGTATCATCCGATAAAGAAAATTCGCCTTGATAATGCTGGAGAATATGCATCACATGCATTTGATTAGTGCATGTCAATTGGAATAACTATGGAACATCCAATTCCTTATGTGCATACACAAAATGGCCTTGCTGAATCGTTTATTAAACGATTGCAACTAATTGCTACACCATTGTTAATGAGGTCTAAGCTCCCCGTATATGCTTGGGGATATGCCGTATTACATGCAGCAACACTTGTAAAAATAAGGCCGATATATCCCATTTGCAAATCTTTGGACATGTGGTTTATGTGACAACTGCTCCGCCCCAACGCACTAAAATGGGATGTAAAACCCTGAAATTTAGCTATGTTGATAATATTTTTTAAAGAAATAATTTAGTATTATTTCATAAGAAATTAAATTGAATTGGGAAATAAATTAATATTTTCCATGAGAGATTGATTTCCAAGGGAAAATAATTTATTAAATAGAAATATATGTTTTCAAGAAAAAAAGGAAAAAAAATCAAAAGAATTAATTACAAAGGAAAAAAAATTATAATTTACTAGCATAAACAAATTTGTATAGTGTACTTGTAGATCATGACAGTATATTTTATAAATCGAGTTTGTGATAATCTGAAGCTAGATAGATTTTTTTTTGGAAAAGGTTAATTTCAATCTAAAGTTTTAGTTAATGATGGCAGTAAATATATATATATATATATATATATATATATTTGAATATATATATATATATGTAAATAAATAAATTAATCTACTAGTACATAGTTTTTAATCTAGCTAGTAATTTAATTGATGCCACACGGTGTGAGTGTCAATAATCAAGTGTTTCAAATGATTATAAAGTCTAAACTAATGTATTAGTTGAACAATTAACATTTATTAGCAAGTTATGTGTGCATGATGAAAGAGACGAGATGCAAGTAGACTTGTAGCTTGATGAGTAATTTGTAGCTTTGATAAATTAATGGCTACCTTTTAGACGTGTCATGCATGCAAGGTAAGAGTTGTAGCCATTGATGGAAAAAAAAAATAACCAAGATAAAGGAGCTGAAGATGAGTGGCATGTGTAGGCCTCATGACTCGATCTTTAGGTTGGATGAGTTGATGAAGCTAGTTAAACGTGGCTTGCATGCATGCAAAGATGTACTGACAAGCTGCTTGCTTTACCCTCTATAAATACGGTAGCATCCATTCCAATTCCTCATCATTCCAAAACTCTCCATTCCTCCTAAACAATGCCTCACACCCTAAAAGATTGCTAGAAGAATTTTACAAGTCATCGTCGGAAGAAACTGTAGGTAAATTTTTGTTCTACGGACTTTGTCCCAAGAGTATTTTTGCATGTCTAAATTCCTTAGTGTTTTAGTAATTCTAGGGTTTATTCATGCAAGTGATTTATGCAGAGGTTATGTCCCATTATGTGTTTAAATATTTTGGGCTAGGCCATTCATGTGGAAGATTAAATTTCAGTGTATGGCATGTGAGTTATTGAATTATTATTATGCGAGATATACCCCAGAGGTGGATATCTTCGTGAGATATTTCGTGGGATTATCCAAGGGATTCCGGATTCTCATGAATAGGATAGTGTTTGACCAAGGGTCTCACAGTCGTTTTTTAGATAACAAGGTAGGGGCATCCTTTTGTACTCATATTTTGACTTCGGTCATTATGAGGGCATGCTAGGTCCTATGAGATACTCCGTGTATAGGCATCACAGTTGAGCTACATGTGGATTGAACTATTGTAAATGGTTTGACATGCCATTTACTGTTGAGTAATATTAAATTATTTTTTTGTCCAAGGGACAAGAATTTACTTACTCAGCCAGTGGGCTGATAAATTTTACTTACTCCTTTTTACTGGGTTCGACAAGTGTGGACCCTACTAAGAGGCATGGGCACGGGCACGGGATTCAGTATCACTTTTATACTTGTTATTTTAATCATGTTTTATTAGCTATAAATTTGTCTTTTAACTGAAAATCGTAGTTATCATATTTTGTAAACTCTGATACTTTCCCGAGTTAAGTATATTCTTTTAAACTTAGACAACCGTGCTTTCGTAAATTATTTAGTAAAGTCTTATTTTTTTATATATATTTTTTTTAAAAAAGTCTAGTTAATATGAAAAATTATTTTGGCAGTGACAAGCCTTAATCGCTATATTTTGCAAAACTGTGTTACATTATTTTAAAATATAATTTTAAAGAAATAATAAGTCATTTTAAAGTATGTTAGACTTTAATTTAAACTTAGCCTTAGCGCTTTTCGACTAAGTTAGCAAATGAAGGCAAATGCGAGCTTAATCGAGAGGCGTGGCGGTAACAACCCCTGGTTCCCGTTGGTAACTTCCGATGTAAAGTTTGGCGTGGAAAACGGGGGTGTTACAAGGTGGTATCAGAGCAGGAGTCAAAAACAAAAGTCTCTTTGGAGTCAAAATCTTTATTTTTAGAGTCAAAATCCTATTGGACTTTTTGAAGAGAGAGAAAAAAAAAAAGTACTTTCTTGCAGCTTAGGAAACTTTTCACTTATTTTGGGATGGGACACATCGCACTTGCATTTGGCACAATTCGTATAGTTATTATGTTTGGTAATTGCATTGTATCCATGGCAATATTGTTTGCTAGATGAGAGATAAATAATTTAAGAGATCTTAATCAAAGAACAATGTTTTACAAAATGAGTCCAAGAGGGTATGACTCATAAGAAGAAAGAAATACAAAAATTAAAGGATAGAGCCTTATGCCAGAAAGCTTGGCAATCGAAATAGATGATATAATCATTTCTTTGCGAGAGAATGATATAGTAAAGAATTACATGCTAAACTTCTACCACCACAGTTTGGGAAGTGAGATCAACAACATCTTCCGTGGCAATGCCCTAAAGTTGGGAATGCGACCGATATGGAAAAGTTAGACATATCGCTAGAAATTGATACATCAGAGTAGAGAACCCTAAAGAAACTAGATGTTATAGAAGCATGCTAATATCCTGCTCATGTCTGATAAAACTTAGTAAGTTTAAAAGATTTGCATTAGGCTTTGAAATTCTAATATCGTGCGTTGGTTCTGGCTAGTTAATGAAAATACTGATGATTATGCAGTTCGTCTATTTCTTTTGAGTACCAAAGATGGGTGATCTATCTTTTTGACTCACTAACCTCTAGACTAATACTAGGGGATTATTAACATTAGTATGACCGATAATAACGACCATAGCGCAGTTACTACTCATTCTTGGAGCAATGATTGGAAAGCAAGTGGAGAAATGAGAACATCGGGAAGCACAGAGAGATTGTCGAAATGGTTAATAAATTCCAATCACCTTGATATAACGGTCAAGAGAACCTAACTAAACTAGAAGGGTGAATTGAGTCCTTCGAAAGGCTACTCGAGGTAGTAGAATGCCCTGAATAACGTAAGATAGGAGTAGCTACATTCTTCCCGACAATAATAGCGAATACTTGGTATAGGTCACAACAAGACCGCCAAGTTACGTTCGAGGAATTTAAAAAGAGTCTTGAGGGGAACAATTTTACCCACTCAACGTAAAAAAAATTTCAAAATATGAAGAGTTTGTTACTCTTCAACAAGGTAGTCGATCCATACAAAAGTACTGTGCTAAAATTAATGAACTCTTGAGATTTTCTCCAAACCTGGTAGCAATCCAAAAAATGCTCGGTGGGAATAAATTTTCAAGTTTACGAAAAGTAAAAGATCAAACTATAACTGTCGAGAAAGCCAAGGATAACCATCAAACAAGAAATTTCCAACAAAACAACATAATAAGATACCCTGTCCAACCTAGTACAGGGAACCCATACCTGCCCCATATAACCAATGCAAAAAGAGGTATTCAACTCGCCAATACCCCCAAGGCGAGCAAAGTTGCGATTTGAAGGGGCATATGGCCATAAATTGTCATTTGAGGCTTGATTTACGAAAAGATGAACACTGCCCATAAGTGCAAAAAAAACCTCAAAACAACAAATGAAATCAAATGCAATGAACATCTTTCCCTACGAATCCGAGAACAGTCAATAGAGCTTCACAGAACCAGGGTAGACCTAACCAGGGAAGGCTGAACGTAGTCATCCAAGATGACCTCGAAGATGTTGACGACCTGGGCGAAGTTTCTTTTGAAGTCAAAGATTCCGAAATTCATATTTTGTTTCATTCGAAAACTACATGTTTATATCGCATAAGAAGATAGCCCGAGTGAGACTCGATAAACCCGGGGAGATGGATTTAGGAATTCCTTACCCAATGGAGCAATTGTTAACTGCTGAAAACATTACGAGAAAGTTCCACTTTCTAATTCAAACCAAAGTTTCGAACAAAAATATAATCTCTCTTTCAATCAAAGAGAGTCAGCGCTCAAGCGTACAACTTTCATGTTCCGAGATAAAGCATACTTGAAACCTGGAACAAAAGATTTGCATCTGCGAAGTCGAATTTCCGCTGATCTCATAGAATTTGAGTTTTAATGTTAACTTAAAGATGGATTGGCCCACAAAGTGTGCCCAACAAAACCAAATAATGTATGGGTCCAATAAGTAACAAATTTCGTACTATGTAGTACCCAGAGGACCAACAAGGAAGGTTATTGCAATAATGCAATCGGCGACATTAGTAAGAAAATGGAACCCCCTTTATCTTTGATATGTTCGGAATTTGCAAGCCGGAGAAGAATGAATAAATAATATTCTGATAGTGCAAGAATATCCCGATGTATTCCTTGCACATAGAATTTATTATTGACCTTGTTCTACGTACGAAATTCGTATCAAAAGCTTCATACCGAATGGCACCAACTAAGGAATTCATGGAGCAACTCGAGGACCTTTTACAAAATAATACATTCAACTCGATACATTCCCGTAGGGAGCACGTGTACTGTTTGTACGAGGGATGGACAGTGACATGAGGCTCTTTGTTGATTAAAAAGGCATCAACGAGATAACAATGAAGACATATTACCACGAATTAACGACTCTTTGAACAACTCAAGTGAGTTAGAATCTTTTCAAAGATTGATTGAGATCCAAATATCACCAACTTAGGATATCCCAAAGACAAGATTTGGAACACATTGTGGACATTACGAATTTACCAAGACGTCATTTGAATTAACTAAGCTCCAACGGTATTCATGGCTCTCACGAACAATTTTTTTCCGACAACTAATAAACAAATGTATAGTTGTCTTCATTAACGACATATTAGTCTACTTCAAGAATGAGGAAGAACACGAATAACATCTATACCAAGTCCTACAAAAATTAAAAAGCCATCAATTGTATGCCAAATACTTTAAATGTAACTTTTGGCTAAACAATGTTGCATTCCTCGGTCATATTGTCTTTAATGGTGGAATATCAGTCGACCCTGCTAAAGTAGCAGCGGTGAAGGAATGGCCTGTACCAACTTCGCAAACCGAGATAAGAAGTTTCCTCGGTTTGGCAGGCTACTATAGGAGAGTTTTCAAAGACTTCTCGAAGTTTACGAGACTTCTAACACAAAAATTTGAAAAAATGATCAAAGGTTGTATGAACATCCGAGTGCAAAACTGCATTCAAACATTAAAGGAAAAAACTAACCACGAAACCAGTCTTGACCTTACTCATTGAAAATAACGGTTCAAAAATTGGACATGGATACGTGTTGACAACTAAGACCAAATGAGGAGAATTAACCAATTCTTTATTTGGAGTTAGCCAAAGTTGCCTTCACTCTGAAGATATGAAACATTATTTGTACGACCAAAGCTGTCAAATATACTCTGACTACAAAAGTCTAAAATGTATCTATACTCAAAAGCGCTCAGCATTTGCCAGAGGCGATAGTTAGAACTGATGAAGCATTACAACTTCGGCATCGCGTATCACATTGTGGCTGTTACAACTTTGCCAGAGGGAAAAGCTAATAAATTGTAGATGTTGCATTAAGCGGAAGGTCAAAACATCTTATTAATACAAGAATCTTACCGCCCGAACTACACATATAATTGGGCAGCTTAGATATTGAGTGGGTATAACAAAGTAAGCTCACTCAACTAATCAATGTTATCACTCTTCGACCAACCACTTTTTACGAAATCCGAAAAAGACAGGCCAGTGACCTCAAATTAGAAATAGTCAAATAAAGATAGCTCTAGGTGAAGCTACGGACTTTTAAATTCATGACGATGGCAGTATTCAATTGAAAGATCGTTTGTGCATCTTAGAAGCATGCGAGGACCTTAGAAGACGTATCCTCGAGGAGGGACACGAAACTCCTTCTCCGGTGCGACCTGGATGAGATAACTTAAGACTTGAGAAACAAATCTTTTGGTGGCCTATATTGAAGTGAGGGGTAGCAGAATTCGCAGAAAATTGCATGATCTATCAAAGGTCAAGGCCAAGCAGAAGAAACCTCCAGGATTCTTAAAACCAATTGGTGTCCCAAAAATTCGATGATTGCTAACTTGATAGTATTTCCATGAACTCTGTATCAGGATTACCATAGACACCCGAAGGTAGTGACAAGATATTGGTTATTGCTAATCGATTAATTAGAACAGCTATATTCATACCCATGAAAGAGACATTGAATTAGATCAGCTAGCCAAGACTTATATCAAGAATGTTGTACGAAGGCATGGGATTCCTTAAGGTATTGTTTTCGATTGAGATCATCGATTCATCTCGAATTTCTGGACTAATTTACAAGAAGCCATAAGTAGTAAACTAATTATGAGCACAACATTTCACCCATCAACCGATGGACAAATAGAGAGAACAATCCGGTCTCTTGAAAACATGTCAAGAGCTTGTGCTTTAGAAATCAAATTAAGCTGAGAAAGTCACTTAACCCAAGTAGAGCTTAGCTATAATAATAGTTATCATACTAGTATTGACATGGCCCCATTTGAGGCACTATACAGACGGAAGTGTAGAAGTCCACTTTGATGGACTAAAGGCAATAATCCAATTCCTACTGGACCACAACTAATTGAGGAGACCAAGCGTGTTATTGAGCAATTCCAACTCAAGATGAAAGCCGCCCATAATTTTTTTTTAAAAAAAATGTATGGCGACCTGAGAAGGCGAGAGGGCAAACACGAAATAGGTGATATTATTGAAGTTATCACATATGAAAGGAGTGATGCGCTTCAGTAACAACGGTAAACTAAGTCCTCGTTATATTGGACCTTTCAATATCAATGCCACAGTTGGTACATTGCTGTATCGACTGAACTTACTAGAAGAATTAGCTCGAGTTTATGATGTATTCCACTTATTACAACTTAAAAAGTATCATCATGAGTAATTCCACTAGAGAATATTGAATTAGATGATGACCTTACTTATGAAGAGGGACCAGATCTTAAATAACAAAAAGGTGAGCCACAAGACCCCAAGTCATTCGCATGGTCAACTGAAGCTGAAATATAAGCCAAGTATCCAGAGATGTTTCTTGAAGCCGATCCATCTATGGGGACATAGCTGTAATGTAACACCCCGGTTTTTGATCACCCAGGTCGGGATGTCACCGCCACACCTCCCTAGCAAGACACGGTTTCTCCGAGCTCACTAAAGAGATGCAAGGCTAGGTATTGCAGTATTTTAAATATTTAAAACAACTAAAAACAGCACATACAATATAAATTCAAAAATAATATTATAATGCAGCGGAAAAATAATATCTAGGTATATGTATCGTAGCGGAAAATGTAAATAGGGCCAACATGGCCAAAACACGGGTTAGACAGGCCCCGTTCATACTATAGTCTAATGCAAAATCTAAAGATAAAGTATTCCCAAAAATCCCATGCATGTACATGCTCAAGTTTAATCCACATGCTCTGGAGGAAAAAGAAAGAAATGGTTTTGGGTCAGCACAACTTGCTGAGTAAGTTAACACATACATGATCGTGGGGTTTCAAAGCCTTTAATTAAATTTAAAGAAAACATGTGCATACAAGACATGATTTAATGTATTTATCTAATAACAATTTAACCGCATAATTTAAAAGACAAGGATTTCATAAGATTATAAATATAGCTTGCAAGGTAATACAACTGTAGGACATAATTTAAAAGCATAATCTAAAATGAACAATTTTCGAGTCTTCTAGTTTCATGTCTCATGTCTCATGTTTATATCTCAATTGCCATTCGGCAAGCTTTATTTATCAATTGCCTTTCGGCAAGCTTTATTTATCAACTGCCTTTCGGCAAGCATTATATCTCAATTGCCTTTCGGCAAGCATTATATCTCAATTGCCTTTCGGCAAGCATTATATCTCAATTGCCTTTCGGCAAGCATTATGTCTCAATTGCCTTTCGGGCAAGCATTATATTTCATGTGTATTTTATTTCAAAGGAATTTCCCAATCGTTTAAACCTTAAAGGCCATTTCACCGTTTAAACAAGATTTTCAAAATTTGACTTTGTCAAAACACTGTTTACTCCATAATTAACTAAAAATCAGTTTTAAGTCTGAAAATTCTAAAATTTGAGCAGTGACTCGAACACACCGAGACGAACAAGTTTTGTGTTTTAACTTTTTCAATCTGAGTTAAGGAAATAAGTCAAAAATGTGGATTTTCATCAGGATATTAATTTGTCCGAATTTCTACACAGCAGTTTCAAAATTTCGAGATCTACCATAGCAAACTAACTCCAAATATATCTATAACTTAAGACATATATCTATAACTTTCACGTTCGGCTAAAGATCTGAATCGACCTAGAACTATCGTAAAAAATGTCTACAAGTTCGGACCTAAGTTCTGTCAAGATTTCAAGATCCAAATTCAGAACAGTTCGGTTTTGGGTCGATTTCAGATAACAAAACATAATGAAAAGTTCCAAAATTTTTTCAGAAGCTAACTAATGTCTTAGGAACGTTTTTCGTGTTTTAAGTTTTCTCGTTTGAACAGGTATAAAAGTTCGGAAAAATCATGTAAAAATGCTGCGCCGTTAAAGATTTCGTTTTGACAGATTTTACGTTCTTGGTTTAAATCTTAAGATTAAGTGTATTTTAAATCCTCCCAAAACCATGTAAGCGTTAACTTACAGATCTTTGGTCGTCCGGGTTCGTCGATTCAGAGGCGTGGCTTCCAGTCCACTGTTTATCTCCTCGGTTCGTCGGGTTCTTCGTTCTAGATCGGATTCGGGGTGTAGAAAATAAAGAGACAAAGTTAGGATTCGTTTTCGAATTAATAATCGGTAAAGAAATAGCGGATCAGAACTTACCACGACGTTGGAAGACTCCGAATTCATCCAAAGCAGTCCTCTCTTGGTCTCGTGCCTCCGACGACTGCGGGATTAGGGTTTTCGAAGGTAGAGAGAGTATGAATGTTTTGAAAAGTGTTTGGGATCGATTCCAAGGTTTATTTATAGAGGTAAGGGATCTATGGACGTCCAGGGTCGGCCTTGGTGAGTCTTGAGCCGAAAGAAAAGCAACCGAAGTCGAAAAATCCGGATTTGGGCGAGTAAATCTTGCAACGGGTATATCTGTCATCCGACGCGGGGTTGACGCGCCGTTTGTTGAAACACCGCGCGGCCACCGCGCGGTCCATGCCTGGACTTCGGTCCGGGCGGGTCGTGCGATCCGTCGGGCATTTCCTCCTCTCTTTCGGACTTCTATCCCTCTATGATCTCGGATTCGGATTTTCGAGATATTTTCGGGCTCCTTTCCCTACCTAAATTTTTACTCGGGTCTAGATTTAATATTGGCCTCGAACTCTTGAGTCCATTAGTGTCGGATGCCCTTGTACAATTTATTTGATTATTTATCTTTGGTTTCACGGGTATTAAAAATTTAATTCCTTCTTAAATTAAATTCAATTTCTCATTTCCTTGTCTATGTATTATGTTTATTCATTTATTATTTATTTATTTATTTATTGTATCAGTTATGTTTATTGTTTATTTATTTATTTATTTTATTTATTTATTTATTTTATGTTGCAAAATTCTCGGGTATTACAGTCTACCCTCCTTAAGAATCAACTTCGTCCTCGAAGTTGTGTTTCGGCTTTACTCGTGCTAAGGACTTTTTGTTTGTTTTATTAATTTGTGACTGAACTTAGAATTAAAACTTCTAAGCTGCCTACATACCCTGAGAAGGGATCAAGCCATAACGTAGTTCAGAACAATTTGAATTTGTTTGGTTACAAAGGTGTGCGGAAAATACACGGTAACATACGGAAAAATACGCATGTCACACCGCCTATTACATCCTCTCCCCCTTAAGATCGCAGTTATGTCCCCATAACTGTGTCGGTGTCGGGTTGGAACAGTGTCGGATAGCGTTCCCTCATGTCCGATTCTAACTCCCATATTGCTGTCTCGCTTTCATGGTTCGACCAAAGAACCTTGACCATCTTGACAGTTTTATTCCTCGTTACTCGCTCCTTAGCGTCTAGAATTCGCACTGGGACTTCTTCATAAGTCAGATCCTTCTCGAGTTCGATTACTTCCGGTTGAAGTACATGTGTCAGGTCTGGCACATATTTCTTTAGTTGTGAGACATGGAAGACATTATGAACTCGATCTAATTGTGGCGGTAAGGCCAGTCGGTAGGCCAAATTTCCTACTCGTTCTAGAATCTCGTAAGGTCCTATGTATCGAGGACTCAACTTTCTTCGTTTGCCAAAGCGCATCACCCCCTTCATGGGTGATATCTTTAGCATGACCCTATCTCCCACTTAAAATTCTAGGTCTCGTCGTCTCACGTCAGCATAACCCTTCTGACGGTCCTGAGCGGCTTTCATTTTTCCTTGAATCACCTTTATCTGTTGAGCCATTTCTTCGACAAGTTGTAGTCCCACTACCACAGACTTATCAATTTCTTCACAGCTCAACGGGCTTCGGCACTTTCGTCCATACAACGCCTCGAAAGGTGCCATGCCAATGCTAGCATGGTAGCTATTGTTATAGGAAAACTCAATTAAGGGTAAATGAGCTTCCCAATTTCCCTTAAACTCCAACACACATGCTCTCAGCATGTCTTCTAGTGTTTGGATCGTTCTCTCGATTGGTCCATCCGTCATTAGGTGGAATGCGGTGCTCATTTTGCTTTGAGTACCGAGAGCTTTTTGTAACTCCGTCCAAAAATGAGAGACAAATCTACTGTCTCTGTCAGAAATGATGTCATGTGGTACTCCATGTCGTCGTACCACATTATCAATGTAGGCTCGGGCCAATTGGTCCATAGTCCACGTGTCCTTCATCGGGATAAATATGGCCGTCTTCGTTAGCCTATCCACAATCACCCAAATCTTATTCATACCTTTAGGTGATCGGGGTAATCCCGAGACAAAGTCCATCGAGATGCTATCCCACTTCCAACTTGGAATCTCTAATGGTTGCATTAGTCCTAAGGGTTTATGTCTCAGTGCCTTAAACCTTTGGCAGGTGAGGCACTTCGCCATGAAGTCTGCCACTTCCTTTTTCATTCCCGGCCACCAGTAGATCTTCTTCAGATCTTTATAAAGTTTGTCACCTCCAGGGTGCACTGAATATGGTGTGTTGTGCCCTTCATTCATCAACATTTGCTTCAACTCGGCACACTTTTGAGGCACACACCATCTCCCTTTGAAGCGAATGCTTCCATCCCCATGGACAGCAAATCCTATTGCCTTACCCTCGGCAATATACTCCTTTATTCTCTCCAACTTCGCGTCGCCCGGTTGAGCGAGCCTAATCTCGTCCAATATTGGAGTTTCTACGATCATGGAATTAATCGTGTCACTAACTGTGCCCGGATGCACAAGTTCCAAAGCCAATCTTGCCAAATCGATGTACAATGCCGGCGGAATTACCAACGAGTTTTTCACGTGTTGGGTTTTCCGGCTTAGGGCATCGGCTACCACATTCGCCTTCCCCTCGTGGTAGGATATCTCCAAATCATAATCTTTAATAAGTTCCAACCACCTTCGCTGTCTCAAATTCAACTCCTTCTGAGTGAATATATATTTCAAGCTCTTGTGGTCGGTAAACATTCGACACTTTCGCCCATAAAGATAATGTCTCCATATCTTTAGCGCGAAAACGACCGCTGCCAACTCTAGGTCGTGTGTCGGATAATTTTCCTCGTGAGGTTTCAGTTGGCGTGATGCATATGCAACGACCTTCTAGTCTTGCATCAAGACACAACCTAAACCTTCCTTCGAAGCATCGCTGTAAACTTCGAAGTCACCGTTCTCTGATGGTAGCGTCAATACGGGTGCGGTTGTGAGTCGTTTCTTCAGCTCTTGAAACGTGGTCTCACAAGCCTCTGTCCACACGTATTTTACTCCCTTCTTCAGTAGCTGGGTTAAAGGTCGTGCAATTTTCGAAAAATCCTTCACGAACCGTCTATAGTACCCGGCTAATCCAAAGAAACTCCTTATCTCAGTTGGGCTCTTTAGGGCTGCCCATTCTGTCACGGCAGAAACTTTTGCCGGATCCACTGAAACTCCATCAGCGGATACTATGTGTCCAAGAAATGCTACTTCCTTTAACCAGAAATCGCATTTGGACAACTTGCCGTATAATTGGTTGTGTAAAATAATACAAAATAACGAAATAAAAAAATAAAATAAATAAAATAATTTCCGTGGCCCGTGCGGTCACATCAGTTCGGGAAAAAGGGGCTCGCGCCCCGCGCGAGCCACTCTGCCCATTTCCACATCTGAGGCTTCTTCTAGCTTGCTTCCAAATTCGCTCTCCCGTTCTCAAATTCTTTCGTTCCCGACTTCGATTTTGCTTTGCAAGGTATGTATCTACTACTTCCACTTGCCAATTTCAGTTTTTATGCTTTGAATAACGTGATTTTTGGACGGATTTTGAGATTAGGGTTTATGTGTTAGAATTGGGGATTTGTCATTCCTAGGCTTGATTCGTGCAAATTAGCGAGTTTATATGATACTTGACGCTATTTTTGTTGCTTAGGAAGTATTTGTGCAACAATTTATACCTAGTTTGGGAAAGTTTTTACTAGATTCTAGGGTTTAGGAAGAATATGAAATTCCCGATTTGTGTTGGTATTGCGGGCATGAAAATGAGTTCATTGTTGTTGTTGTGTGCCATATTATGATAATGAGTTGTTGCCTAAGCAATCATTTCGATTTGGGGATGATTTCCATGTGTTTGTAAGTAAACTTTGAATTTGGTTTATTGCGCACATAACGTGTTCGACTAAGTGTCCCCAAGAGTTTTGGAATTTGTTTGGACATATTCTTTGTTTGGTTACCCTCTTGGATTGCTCGTGTTGGAGCCTATACTTAATGTTCTTGCGTTTTTCTGCCCTATAATTGGTGTTGTGTAGGATTTAACCTTATAATTGGTGTTGGTTGGATATTTGCAGGATGTTGCTTTTCTTGTGGGTCGTCTGGGCGTCTCTTATGGTTCTTCCGGGGGCCAAGAGACGACCCACTCGGCGTGACGTAGCTGGCCCTAGTATTGCTGCTCCGGTGAGGCCGGACACTGATGACAGTGGGTCTGAGGAGGACGAGGAGCAGCGGGGCCCGCGACTCAGGGGTCTTCCTGACGAGGTGCGCCCCCGTCGACACTATAGGCATCGGTTTGCGACGATGGCCTCTCAGGAGTTCTATTTCGATGAGCTTCTTCGGAACAGGGCTTATGTTCCGGAGAGAGGCATGTATCCTCGTCATGTAGACAATGACAGGGTTAGGGCAGTTTTGGACCATCTCTAGTGGACTGGACTCGCGCGCCATCCTGAGGGCATTGCTTCCGGTTACTTAGCTATGGAGGTCATTGCCAACATTGGCGGTTTTGGGGAGAACAGCGACTTATCTCGAGTCTGGGTTCGGGGTCGCTACCTAGATTTCAGTGCTCGGGCGATCAACGTCTACTTCGGTCTCCCTGACGACGGCGTATTTCGGCCACAGCCTGAGGTCGTATACCCCCGCCCCCGTGGGGTGTTTTGTGCACTGAGGTGGCACCTCGACTCGAGCACGATCACGAGCTGCGATTGACGACGATGGACTCGCCGTGGCGTGAGCTTACTCAGATATGGTTAGGGCGCGTCCGGCCGATTACCCGGAGCCATATCGTCCTAGATCATGTCTATGAGACCATTTGTTTTATCGCCCGAGGCGGTAAGGTGAATGTTGGGGCTTGTATCGAGGACAATCTGAGGGGTATGCGCCGGGGATGAGGGAGTAGGGTGATCACTCGTGTCCACCTTATTTGTGGTTTGTGTGCGGCTCAGGGATTCGTACGACACCGGAGACGGATCCTTACGAGTTAGCTGCTGGTGACTACTACCGTACCCCTACCTACGCTGCTCGACGCAGTGCTTTGCGACGTGGGGCTCCTCAGGCTGTCCTTCGCCCGGAGCCCAACGGTGATGGTTTGATTCTAGTTGTTCCTCCTCAGCAGCCACCTCCACCTCCCGTGGTTCCCCAGCAGGGTCCGGAGATGCCGCAGATACTTCAGATGATGCAGGGTATGCAGCTTAGTATAGATGCTGGGTTCGCAGCCGGGCAGGCTCGTTATGATGCTTTGGATGCCAGGATGGATCTATACCAGGCTCGCATGGATACTATCACTACGAGGCAGCTGGAGCAGCAGGCCACCATGACCAACATGTATGCCTACATGCGTCAGATGGACGAGAATGCGTCGTCAGTTCCCGCCTCCCGACCAGTGATCGTCTCTGCATCTCCATTTAGGCTCGTAGTGATAGCGTTTTATTCGGTTGTTTTTTCTATGAGACTGTATAACAATGATCTTGCTGATTATGTTTAGTAGTTTATGCTTCCATTGTATCCTTGCTTAGTTGTTTTGGTTGACTGTTATCGTTTAAAGAAAATGTGGTGGAACCATTCCGGTCCGTCCTCATTCTATGATTTCGCCCCTCCTTTTTTTTTCATTGATTTATTTAGGGTTGAAGAGTTTCTAAAGAAAATCAACTTGCATTTTATTCCTTAAAAGAAATTTAATACATGTAATAGGATGCGCAAAATAAATGTACTATCTAAGACATAGTATCTAAAAGATCTATGCGTCCTCTGGCAGAGTAGTGGGGTCTTCCATTGGATCATCCTCATCAGAGACTTGGCCGGTGCCCAAAGGTCCATGAAACACTGGGGACGGTGGATCGACGGCTTCCGGAGCTGGTTCTTGTGGTTCCTCCAAATGGTTCTTCACGGGGCTTAGGTTTGGGCTTGGGTTTGGCGACGGGCGGACCATGTGAGGCCAGAGTCCAAGGGTTCCGTAGCGTCCACGGATAAGGCCTGATGGGCTCTCAACTGGGGGTGTAGGGCTTCGTGGTCCCATCAAATTGTCTTCCACAGGGCTGTATGGTACCACTATATCGGTGAGGTCGAGCAGGTCCGTCCCTAGATCCTTGATTCTATCTATCATCGCATCGCCCCGTTTGGTGAGTTTTTGCACTTGAGTTTCTAAGTCTATGCGACCTTGATCAGCAGCTCTCAAGTTCAGGAAGTATTGGAGGTCAGCTTCCCTTAAGTCACCCATTTGGTGCAGATTTGCCTCCAAGTGAGCTATACGATTTTTCATTTGTTGTATGGTTTGTTGGGAATCAAGGTGAGCGTTCATCATTTTGATCATCAAGTTCATCATATCTTGACTAGCCATCTAGCGCAGACAAAAGATCTAAGTTAGAATGTATCACGCTTCTAGGTTCTCTAAGTTTGGGCAATGCAGTATGTACATGCAAATGATGATTCCCCCCAAAAATAATCCATGCACTATATATATATATATATATTTTCCATGGGTTTTAAAAATAAAAAATTTAATCCATGGAATTAAAGCTTTAAAAATTTTAAAATAGTATTCAAAATCCTTGGACCTCTATATTGGGTCAAAAATAATTATAATTTGGGCTCAAAAATAATTTTGGGCTAGGAAATTTTAAAAATAATAATTTGGGCTTCTATAATAGTAATAATGTAAAAATGATCATGGTTTAAAAATAATAGTTTAAAAATAATAATAATTTAAAAATAATAGGTTAAAAATAATAATACTAATTTAAAAGTAAGCCGGGCTCTGATACCACTCTGTAACACCCCGGTTTTTGGTCACGCAGGTCGGGATGTCACCGCCACACTTCCCTAGCAAGACACGGTTTCTCCAAACTCACTAAAGAGATGCAAGGCTAGGTATTGCAGTATTTTAAATATTTAAAACAATTAAAAACAGCCATACAATATAAATTCAAAAATAATATTATAATGCAGCGGAAAAATAATATCTAGGTATAAGTATCGCAGCGGAAAATGTAAATAGGGCCAACATGACCAAAACACGGGTTAGACATGCCCCGTTCATACTATAGTCTAATGCAAAATCTAAAGATAAAGTATTCCCAAAAATCCCATGCATGTACATGCTCAAGTATAATCCACATGCTCTGGAGGAAAAAGAAAGAAATGGTTTTGGGTCAGTACAACTTGCTGAGTAAGTTAACACATACATGATCGTAGGATTTCAAAGCCTTTAATTAAATTTAAAGAAAACATGTGCATACAAGACATGATTTAATGTATTTATCTAATAACAATTTAACCGCATAATTTAAAAGATAGGGATTTCATAAGATCATAAATATAGCTTGCAATGTAATATAACTGTAGGACATAATTTAAAAGCATAATCTAAAAGGAACAATTTTCGAGTCTTCTAGTTTCATGTCTCATGTTTATATCTTAATTGCCATTCGGCAAGCTTTATTTATCAATTGCCTTTCGGCAAGCTTTATTTATCAATTGCCTTTCGGCAAGCATTATATCTCAATTGCCTTTCGGCAAGCATTATATCTCAATTGTCTTTCGGCAAGCATTATATCTCAATTGCCTTTCGGGCAAGCATTATATTTCATGTGTATTTTATTTCAAAGGAATTTCCCAATCGTTTAAACCTTAAAGGCCATTTCACAGTTTAAACAAGATTTTCAAAATTTGACTTTGTCAAAATACTGTTTACTCCAAAATTAATTAAAAATAAGTTTTATGTCCGAAAATTCTGAAATTTGACCAGTGACTCGAACACACCGAGACGAACAAGTTTTGTGTTTTAACTTTTTCGATCCGAGTTAAGGAAATAAGTCAAAAACGTGGATTTTCATCAGGATATTAATCTGTCCGAATTTCTACACAGCAGTTTCAAAATTTCGAGATCTACCATAGCAAACTAACTCCAAATTTGATGAAATTTTTCAGGGAGATACTTAAGACATATATCTACAACTTTCATGTTCGGCTAAAGATCTGAATCGGCCTAGAACTATCGTCAAAAACGTCTACAAGTTCGGACCTAAGTTCTATCAAGATTTCAAGATCCAAATTCAAAATAGTTTGGTTTGGGGTCAATTTCAGATAACAAAACATAATGAAAAATTCCAAAATTTTTACAGAAGCTAGATTAATGTCTTAGGAATGTTTTTTATGTTTTACGTTTTCTCGTTTGAACAGGTATAAAGGTTCGGAAAAATCATGCAAAAATGCTGCGCCGTTAAAGATTTCGTTTTGACAGATTTTACGTTCTTGGTTCAAATATTTAGATTAAGTGTATTTTAAATCCTCTTAAAACCATGTAAGCGTTAACTTACAGATCTTTGGTCGTCCGGGTTTGTCGATTCGGAGGCGTGGCTTCCAGTCCACCATTTATCTCCTCGGTTTGTCGGGTTCTTCGTTCTAGATCCGATTCAGGGTGTAGAAAATAAAGAGACTAAGTTAGGATTCATTTTCGAATCAATAATCGGTAAAGAACTAGCGGATCAGAACTTACCACGACGTTGGAAGACTCCAAATTCGTCCAAAGCAGTCCTCTCTTGGTCTCGTGCCTCCGACGACTCCGGGATTAGGGTTTTCGAACGTATAGAGAGTATGAATGTTTTGAAAAGTGTTTGGGATCAATTCCAAGGTTTATTTATAGAAGTAAGGGATCTATAGACGTCCAGGGTCGGCTTTGGTGAGTCTTGAGCCGAAAGGAAAGCAACCGAAGTCGAAAAATCCGGATTCGGGCGAGTAAATCTCGCAACGGGCGTATCTGTAATCCGGCGGGGGGTTGGCGCGCCGTTTGTTGAAACACCGCGCCGCCACTACGCGGTCCACGCCTGGACTTCGGTCCGGGCGGGTCGTGCGATCCATCGGGCATTTCCTCCTCTCTTTCGGACTTCTATCCCTCTATGTTCTCGGATTCGGATTTCCGGGATATTTTCGGGCTCCTATTCCCTATCTAAATTTTTACTCGGGTCTAGATTTAATATTGGCCTCGAACTCTCGAGTCCATTAGTGTCGGATTCCCTTGTACAATTTATTTAATTAATTTATCTTTGGTTTCACGGGTATTGAAAATTTAATTCCTTCTTAAATTAAATTCCATTTCTCATTTCCTTGTCTATGTATTATGTTTATTCATCTATTATTTATTTATTTATTTATTGTAACAGTTATGTTTATTGTTTATTTATTTATTTATTGTATTGTATTTATTTAATTATTTTATATTGCCAAATTCTCGGGTATTACATGTAAAAACAAGTGGGAGAGGTTGCCATAACCCTACAGAGAGAATGCGATAAAGTTTTAATATGTGCAAGCCTTACCTTAATTTTAGTCATGCAATGGTTATTTGAGTAAACTTCGAGGACGAAGTTTGTTTTTAAAGATGGTAGGAAATTTAGCTATGTTGATAATATTTTCTAAAGAAATAATTTAGTATTATTTGATAAGAAATTAAACTGAATAGGGAAATAAATTAATATTTTCCATGAGAGATTGATTTCCAAGGGAAAATAATTTATTAAATAGAAATATATGTTTTCAAGGAAAAAAGAAAAAAATCAAAAGAATTAATTCCAAAGAAAAAAAATTATAATTTACTAGCATAAACAAATTTGTATAGTGTCCTTGTAGATCATGACAGTATATTTTATAAATCGAGTTTGTAATAATCTGAAGCTAGATAGATTTTTTGTTTGGAAAAAGTTAATTTCTATCTAAATTTTTAGTTAATGATGGAAGTAAAAATATATATATATCTATTATATCTTATAAATGGGAGAGCTCCCAATCTTCCATGCTCAATTTTGATTTTGGCCATTGGATCAAGAGTGTAAATTAGATTTGTGGCCGTTGGATTACTCGGGTATTACCAAATTACTCGGGTCGGGTATTACCCGTTTTTTCCCACTTTTGTTTTCACCTGGGTGCGTCACTTTTTTTCAGCCAATTTCTCTTTCAGATTTTCGTGCGTAAAAATTAGGGCACACACAATAAAATCGCGATGAAGTGAGGAAGAGAGCAGCGGGTTGGACGAGGGAGAGGAGGAGGAAGGAGCTGCGAAATGGAAGTTGGGAGGTGAAATCGAAGCCCCATTCGATCTCTTGCCAAGGTTTGGATTTCTTTTCCCCGTTCTATCATCTTTTTGCACTAATTGGGATTTTGGGAAGAATCCAGTGGGTTGCCGGAGAGGGGAACGACAGTGGAAGGGGGAGGAGAATAGGTCGGAGATGGTGACTGTGGCGTGGTGGAGGTCGCCTCCAGCCGGTGGTGGTCCACAGCGCGCGCGAGCGTGCTGTGGTGTTGAGCAGCGGCGCATGCGTCGCCGCTGTGGTGGCGCCGGCGGTGCGCCGACGTGGTCGTGGTGATGATGGAAGCCGGTGGTGGTGGTTTGTTGGGCATTTTATTTTATTTTTGTGTTTTATTGTGGAAATCGATTTGTTCATTGGGGGTTTTAAATTGAAACAGATTTCATAGCGCCACAGATTTGCAAATAGAAGAGAAGGTTCCATCACAAGCTCCAGACCAACATTTACACGCTTCCTTTGTCCTCCAGAGATGCCTCGCTTCTCCACAGTTCTTACCAAAGAATCCCGTACGTACTGCAACCCCAACGATTGGATGACCCGTTCAACCACGAGTACTTTGTCTGCTTTCGGTAAATCTGCTGATAGTCTTCCCACACAATTTGGTTTTAGCATTATTATGTTATAATTACAGTTTACAAATAGGAGAACCATAGTAGCTTAATGATTCATGAATAATACTGATATCAAGGCATTATTGTGATTTGTGATGTAATACCTGCAATTGGCACTGAACCATATATTCTCTTCAACGGTCAAATTTCCATACTCTGATAGTCTGATTGAATGAATAGGAAGAAAACGACCTTCGGGTTCACCTTTATAATGTCAATGCTATTAAGAAAACGACCTTTGGGTTCACCTTTATAATGTGTGTTGCAGCTTGGAGATGGGCTCATTTATGAATCTGTTGATGAGTCCAACGTGTTTCCTCATTTCTATGGTCCATCCCGGAGTTTCAGTCCTCTTCCACTGGATGCCGTGATAAAAGCGGAGAAACTCATTATTTCAGATGGCAAATTCACATGCAGCATGCTGAACTAAATTATGGTTTTTTCAGTGTTCTGGAATGTGTTTACTAAAATTAATGTGCCCATTACATTACATGTATAAGAAACAGACTGAGATTCCCCCGAAAAGGAAATGTACAAAACAACGAGAATAAGTTTCAATGGAAAAACTTGGTTAAACTTCTAAGGATTGGTGTATTTATGCTCCTACTGCTGAAAAATTCTTTCATGGCACATGTATGATTAGAAGCCAGATTTTTGTAGAGAAGTAAATTCTGCATAAGATTGTTAAGCTTGCTGCATATGTATAGCTGGTGGATAAATAGCTGCAGGGGTTAAGTCTTATCAGTGTAAAAATGTCCTAGCATTTGAGTTAATATTCTTATTTGTGGATTGTGACCCATCCATTCACAATTTATGACACACATTTATGTTGCCAACTTGCCATGGCTACCTTGTATTGTTGAAGTTACAAGCATGGGTATTCATTGATGCATACACATAGTTTTTTTCTATATTTATATGCGGTGCCTGTGCAAGAGATACATTCTTATGCAGATGCGCTTTGTAAAAATATTTTAGGTCAATAAGTTGTGTTTCTTGGAGCACATCATGTCTAAGATTCAAACAGGCATTTGTTTTGCTAGCTGATTGTCCTTGACAATTGTTGCTCTAAATTAATTTGCAGTGGATTATTAGTCATCAGCTCATCTTTTGCTTGCAAGCGATGGATGTGGAGTGGAGTATTCATCTGGCTGAAAACTCTGACCAAGATAGGCTGCACAACACTCTGCAGCGATCCTCCCACCTCCACCAGATAAGAGTGAGGTTTTCTTTGTGTTCTTAAACTTAAATTTCTCTACTTTGGTGCTGGACAAAGTCAAGGAACTCAAAGAGAGAGAGAGAGAGAGAGAGAGAGCTCAGAAATATAATCAGTGAAGGAGTAAACACAAACACTACTTAAAAGCTATGCGCCACTGGTGTGGTTCATAATAAACTAAACCATAAATTGCTTTCATGGCAAGGATACAATCTGAAAGCATTGCAAATGATCGCATATAACCTAACAAACAATTTCATATAGCAAATAAAAACTCATGCATGGTGATTGACATATGTCATATATAATAAGCTTGGTGGTTTCAAGTAAATCTTTTGTTCACCTACATATATAAAGTGTATAATAATTCTATATGACAACCTTAAAATGTAAAAGGCGCTTTTGAATTGGACGTCCAAATGTGGTGGTAGTTATTTAAAAGTTTAAGTGCTTCCATGACTTACTTTATTTTGTTTGACTAACAAATGATCTGTATGTTTGTTTAATTAGCACCATCTTTTAAATATTTGGACGAATGAATAATGATCTAGACTTACCATTGAGGTTGAGCTTTAGCTTGGACAAATTTGCATGTGGATAAGTAAACTACAGCTGGATAGGAATGTGACTTTGATCAATTATTAACAAGCTAGCCTGTGAGTGAGTGAAATTTAGAGGAATGTATTTAGTATTTTTATTAAAAAGTGTGCCCAGAAACAATGGTCAAATAATTAAAAATGGAGGGAGTATTAAGTAAGCGTTTAATTTCCTGGAGAATAGCATGTCTGAATATATGTGCCTGTCTAGCTCATAAACATATACTTAGTACATTATACAATAGTCAGCAATTGGGTGAAACGCTCTTTTGAATCAAAAGAGATTCACTTGTCTACAGTTATTGAGCAATCTAAAAAGTTACCGCTAAATCTCGCTTCACAATTTGATCTTTGACTATCGCCAGTCTCTTGATTTTGTAAAAGGAGCCTGGTTGGAATTTTGTTTTTATAAGATTTTTAGGGAAATTATATCCTTGATTTTTTTAACTAGCCATGAAAATCTTTATTGGCTTTAAAGGCATGTGCTTGTTTTCGAACCGCAGAATAAGGTTGCCACTATAATAGCTCAAAAGCGACTAAGGAAATTGATCAGGTGAATAATCTTCTTGTCTATAAACCATTGCTAGCGGACCCTTGCTTGTCCCATTACCATGTTTTTTTTTTTGGCAACTTGGGTTCAATACTTGCCGTTGGCTGATCTCATTTGAAGTATAATAGTTCCCTAATTACCCAATTCAACGTAACATATTACTACTTTCTTTAGCCTGACGAATGAAAACTGGCCTAAAGTCTTCTTGTTTGAAAGCAGCCAAGGAAGATTGAATGACAACAATCTGGTTATTCCAGTTGACTTGGATTTATCCACGGTAGAATTTCCACTAATTGCTTTCGGACAATATAGTTAAAGTACCTCATGGATGTTTTAGCATTGTCACTATCAATGATATAAATGCTGGAGACACTACCAGTGTCCTTGTTGCAAGAAGTGATTTATCTAGGGCCAGAGAATTACTATAAGTTTCCTTTTTTATTCCTTCGTCAAAGCAACTAACTATATTTCTTATTTACATGTTGTGTGGTCTGTAAGTGTGGAAGAAACAAGAGATGGCAAGTTCAAGTTATGCAGCCTTGATTCTTACGAGTGGCTCTGCCCAAAAGACTCCATTCTTTGACAAATTTAATCGCTCGGGATTCTCACTCTCATCTTCCTCTGCGGTAAGGAATCAATCCAAATTAGTCCTTATATATGCCCCTGGAATCAATCTCTTTGATACTCAACATTGTCTGTTTCGTTTGTGGATTTCATTAGCCATTACTTAAGAGGTCGAAGTCAAATGTTTCGCTTCTGGAGGTGAATGCCCCTTTGGGAAGAATTAAGGAAGCTTCAATCAGGTTGTTAGATGCCTTCGTTGATCTGATATTTGAATTTGTTGATGAGCCACTGCATCCCTCTCAGGTATTTAGGCAACAGTTGGTTTCCATGGAAAATTTTTAGCAACTCTGTTTTACATTTGACAATATTTTCATATTTATGGTCATGTATGTATGTATGTATGAAGAATAACTTTGCTCCGGTGGAAGAGATAGGCGAAGCTGCACCCATAGCTGCCATCCAAGGAACAATTCCAGATGATTTTCCGGAAGATGTTTACATCAGAAACGGTATGAAACCATGGCTTTCTGAATTTCAGACTGGTTTGCTTTTCTGTTCCTTGCAGTACTGCCAAGTAGACGTTGAAGTTCACGAAGGAGAATTGAAACTCTGGATACAAGAAAGTTGATTATCCAGATATGCTTGGATTGAGCGTCGCTGTGGGATGCAAATGACAAAAGTTGTATTTGGTAGTGCATATAAGGTTAATGTATGCAGTGCAGTCTGAAAATAACATGTCATGGAAAAGCAAACAAATGGTGCCCACGTTCTTAATATGGATGGTGCAGGCTCGGGGGGATCGAGCACCCCATTGACAACTGTGTAAGTTGAATTCTACCTACCTTTGTTCATTTTCCCTTTAGGTATACATATATTCCAGTGGAAGCTGATTAGCACAAAGGCTTTTGTTTGGCAATACTAACCATGGTGATCTCAGGGAGTATTTGTCTGGATTTCTCGATACAACTGTGGGGTAGGTTTCTTTCTTCTCCAATAAATGCCTCCCTAATCTAAAGTTCTTTTTGTCTTCTTTTTACTTGCTGTTAACTGTTTTGATCTCTTAAATTAATCAATTATCATTAACTCACTTTAAGAAAACGACCCGGAAGGATCTCGCCATTGATACACCTCAAGAGATGTTTCTTTTTATGTTTCAACGTGACAGTAAGATCTCTGAATGCAATCTCTATTGTTCGTCTTCTTGGGGCCTCGTTATCCATTGCCATTTTAATCACTTCCGAGAAGGTACGGTCTCTGGTGTGCTGCTGCTGGGCTTTCTCCCTTTCAAGTTGAGAATACGCATACTTGAAAATTTGCGTATCAGTGCGAATGTGGTTGGCCTTCAATTTCTTTTTCTTTTCCTTATTTTGGGTCCCTTCATTGTCTCCTTCTGAACTCCTTGCCTTGTTTTCAGGTCCAGGGTTGTCATCTTCAAAGCTTTCACAATATTCTTCAATCTCCTGGTTCTTAGGGTAAGCACTCCTCTGGTAGGAAACATAGGTAATCAATCATATGTAGATGAAACATGTGGACCATTTCAAGAAAACCTCTCTTTCTTATATTTCTTTGTGCATAAATGCATTCTTTTGGGGAGAATTAAGAGTAGAATTTAAAAGATATGTTTGGAATTGAGGGGTATAGACTATGAATAGTGGATAAATCCTTTTGAAAAGGAGTGCATGCGACTTACATAGTGTTTTTTTTGCGGAAATGAAACCAAAAGAAAACCCATGCTTTAATCTTTCTCGTATTTTTCTATATGAACAATAACAATATAACACCTTATTGGCTCTTAATTTTTGTCCTGGAGTTTCAAAGATTAGTATGCATTTCTGGCCTCCTATTTCTCTTTTGGTACTGTAGTTGTTACATCTATGTGTATCTCTTATCCACATTCTTTGGTGCATAAACAGTTTGAAGTTCCGCAAGTCATCAAAGTCAATTGATCAATTCATTTTTTTCTTTGTATATCAAGTTTCAGTTGGAACTATCTATTATATTTCTGCTCTTAAAATATTTTTTGCTGATGTTAAATGAGAGGTTTAGTATCATTGTTTAGTGATCCTATTTCCCTCCTGTATAGCAGTTGTGCCACCTAGAATATGTATTGTTTGCAAAATGACAATTGTTTTAGGCACTCCTAGAATATGAAAGCGTTGATAATAATCTTGAGATATGTGATAAGAGTACATAATTTTATTGATAGGATGGATAGTTAAATCCAATGGGATTATTATGGTGGATTATGTTATCATGTTTGTTTGGTTATACTGTTTATCTCTTCTATTTTTTATTTTTTCTGTATTTTTTTAAATCTTTTTTAATTTTTACGAGGCATTGCCATTGTCATGAACACTCATTCTTTAATAACGCAAACATGTAACTATGCTAAATTTATCCAGCCAAACCATTGCTAAGGAAAATAAGTTGAAGGGACTGAAATACGAAGGGATACATCAGTGGAGTTAATGCATGTAGACTGAGGGACTCTAGGATATTTTTATTAGGATGCCTATAGATCTTATGGCCAATCCCTGTATCACATGGCCATGCCAAAGGAATAGACACTTCAAATTTCTCGTTTTAAGTGCTTGAAGTGTATACTACCCCTATTATGTTATGGCCATTGATAAATATTGATTATTGCTGCTGTGAAACAAAGATTTTGAGTAAAACTAAAGCTGATCAGCATTTGCTTGGTTTAGGAGACCATGAAGCTTAGTTTAATATGCCTATATAAGGAAGTTATTTTTTCTTTTGCAGCTACTGTGAAGAAAATCCTGGTCAATTCAAGAAGGCAGAGTCAGCTTATGTCCTTGCATACGCAATTATCATGTTGAATGCTGATGCACACAATCCAATGGTACAACCAAAAATGTCAAAAAATGATTTTCTTCATATACATTTCACAAAAGATAATGAAGAAATTGCTCCTCAAGAACTGCTTGAGGAAATTTATAATTCTGTTGTAAAAGAAGAGATGAAATTGACATGTGTTCCTGATGGAATTCTTAAAAACTGTAAACAAAGGCGAAATGTAGAAGAGGCAAGTAGGGTCGTCAATACTCTAAACCTATCCCTTCCTAAAAGGAGCTCCTCAATTGACACTAAGTCTGAGAGTGAGGTAATTATTAAACAAATACAGGCTTTAATTAAGGATGAAGGTGGAAATAAGGGGGTCTTTTACACTTCACATAGGATTGAACTCTTATATCCTATGGTTGAAGCTGTTGCATGGCCCTTACTGGCTATGTCTGCTGTCATCATGAATGAAGCAGACAACAACCCAAAACATTAGCATTTGCATGGAAGGATTCAAAGAAGCTATACACATATCACATGTTCTTGGAATAGATACTATGCGCTATGCCTTCCTGACGTCTTTGTTGAGGTAATTCCCATTTACTTATCTGTTTGACTTCCATTGCCAGGTGATTTATGCTTCAGTTTCTTCTATCCATTTTAAGTGATTGTAGAATTCTTTGATTGAATGAGCATTCGCTAGACGTCTCAATTGTTTTTAATTTCTATTAGGAGGATGGGTTATTAGACTTCCAGTGTTTGCAATCTACTGTTAGGACTCTAAGTGATAATAAACCAATTAGCCGCTTTGGAAAGGTGAAGAAATCTGCAAAATATTCTGTTGGATTGTAATTTGTTAAGCATCTTGAAATTATGCCCATCAAGTGTGTTGCTTTTGATGTTTTATGTTAAAGGATCTATTGCCTGTTTATTTTTATGTTGTATATTATGACCGGGGCAAAAGCTTCCAGAGCACAGAATTATGAGTCTTAAATTGAATTGCAGATATAACTCTTTACATGCACCTAAAGATATGCGTGGAAAAAATGTAGAAGCACTGCGAACCCTTCTTACTCTTTGTAACACCGACATACATGCACTCCAAGGCTCTTGGTTTGGTATTCTGGAATGTATTTCCCATCTTGAATATATTGTGTCATGGCCTGCTATGACTGCAACTATCATGAAAGGATCAAATCAAGTTGCTAGAGATGCTGTTCTTCAACCTCTGAGAGACCTCTCTGAAAATGCCACCCATCAACTGTTCTTAAATAGCATCAAATTGCCCAGTGAATCAGTACTGGAGTTTTTCTCTGCTTTGTGTAGTGTATCAGCAGAGGAATTACAGCAGATCCCAGGTCGCATCTTTAGCTTGTTGAAGATTGTTGAAGTTAGCTATTACAATATGACTCGTATACACCTGGTAAGGTCTTTACCTTTTGGGTGATTAATTCTGGTGGTCTTAATGGTACCATTGGCTTTCAGTCATATCTCCAATAGTGTTAGTTTCTCGAGTGCAGCAGTGGTGACTGCCAATAGCATATATTATGAACTCAAATAGAAGTAGTTAAGTATATTGAATACTAATGACTTTTTCTCTTAATAGGAAACAGTAACAGTGGTGGTTATTAAATATAATGTACGGGGAGATTACTTGAAAATGCCATCATATGTTATCATTAAGTGGTGCAATGCAAGTTCCACCGATTCATTAGCATTTACTGTAATCCATGTTGATCCCTAGGATGATAACATCTAAAGTGCTGGAAGAGGTGTGCATATAAACCTCAAACGTGCAGAGCGTGCTAGAATTACTGTAAATAAGATTCCAGGTAACTCTTCAGGCTTTCTTTGATGTTCATCATTACTGAAACTTATATCTTTCTGGAGGTTATATTAACGAGCTCTGAATTTTCAGCAATGGTGGAAAATTTGATTAGCAAGATACTAATGTGGGAGGATGAACAAAAGATGTTGTTCCTCTATGATGGAGTAAATTTTTTATAACTTTTCTAGCATTTTGGTGTTTTCGCTACTTCGCGTAGTTTGAATCTGATTGTTGTATTCTCCCTCTTATACACAGGTGCGTTTGGTGTCAATACTGGAGGATTACAAACTAACAAGAAGGCTCAAGGAGGAGGAAAAGAAACTAGCCCGGGTAATTTTCATTACATCAAGTCATTCTTTCATAAGAATTGTTTGCTTTTATGTTGTCAAATGATAAAGAGAGGTTTAGGTTTTATATTCTACTATAATGTATAAGAGGCATGGTTGGGGTACTGAATTTGATTTGCAACTACAATTCAGGATCAGAAAAAGATACATGATATGCTCCTCGCTGAGAAAGAATCCATCTATGGGTCTAAGCCAAGCCCGCGGAGAAGCAGCAGCTTTAAGAATGGAAATGGGTACCGTACCTATGGCAATGGCTCGGCGACCCCCTCACCACGCCGGAACTCAGTTGGCAGTTCAAATTCGGAGCTCCTCACACCACGATTTTACTCTGGCAACCAAATTAGGAAATAAATTGTTGTAGATAGGAACTCACGTACACTTACCTATAATTATTTTTTCTTTCTCCATAGACATTTGTACATCCCTTTTACGCTGTGCATCGCACAGGTATTTAACTAGTATATATATATGTAAATAAATAAATTAATCTACTAGTACATAGTTTTTAATCTAGCTAGTTATTTAATTGATGCCACACGGTGTGAGTGTCAATAATAAAGTGTTTCAAATGATTATAAAGTCTAAACTAATGTATTAGTTGAACAATTAACATTTATTAGCAAGTTATGTGTGCATGATGAAAGAGACGAGATGCAAGTAGACTTGTAGCTTGATGAGTAATTTGTAGCTTTGATAAATTAATGGCTACCTTTTGGACGTGTCGTGCATGCAAGGTAAGAGTTGTAGCCATTGATGGAAAAAAAATAACCAAGATAAAGGAGCTGAAGATGAGTGGCATGTGTAGGCCTCATGACTCGATCTTTAGGTTGGATGAGTTGATGAAGCTAGTTAAACGTGGCTTGCATGCATGCAACGATGTATTGCCAAGCTGCTTGCTTTACCCTCTATAAATACGGTAGCATCCATTCCAATTCCTCATCATTCCAAAACTCTCCATTCCTCCTAAACAATGCCTCACACCCTAAAAGATTGCTAGAAGAATTTTACAAGTCATCGTCGGAAGAAACTGTAGGTAAATTTTTGTTCTGCGGACTTTGTCCCAAGAGTATTTTTTGCATGTCTAAATTCCTTTGTGTTTTAATAATTCTAGGGTTTATTCATGCCAGTGATTTATGCAGAGGTTATGTCCCATTATGTGTTTAAATATTTTGGACTAGGCCATTCATGTGAAAGATTAAATTTCAGTGTATGACATGTGAGTTATTGAATTATTATTATGCGAGATATACCCAGAGGTGGATATCTTCGTGAGATATTTCGTGGGATTATCCAAGGGATTCCGGATTCTCATGAACTGGATAGTGTTTGACCAAGGGTCTCACAGTCGTTTTTTAGATCGCAAGGTAGGACATCCTTTTGTACTCATATTTTGACTTCGGTCATTATGAGGGCATGCTAGGTCCTATGAGATACCCCGGGTATAGGCATCATAGTTGAGCTACATGTGGATTGAATTATTGTAAATGGTTTGACATGCCATTTCCTGTTGAGTAATATTAAATTATTTTTTTGTCCAAGGGACAAGAATTTACTTACTCAGCCAGTGGGCTGATAAATTTTACTTACTCCCTTTTACAGGGTTCGACAAGTGTGGACCCTACTAAGAGGCATGGGCACGGGCACGGGATTCAGTATCACTTTTATACTTGTTATTTTAATCATGTTTTATTAGCCATAAATTTGTCTTTTAACAGAAAATCGTAGTTATCATATTTTGTAAACTCTTATACTTTCCCGAGTTAAGTATATTCTTTTAAACTTAGACAACCGTGCTTTCGCAATTTATTTAGTAAATTCTTATTTTTTATATTTTTTTTTAAAAAAAGTAGTTAATATGAAAAATTATTTTGGCAGCGACAAGCCTTAATCGCTATATTTTGCAAAACCATGTTACATTATTTTAAAATATAATTTTAAAGAAATAATAAGTCATTTTAAAGTATGTTAGACTTTAATTTAAACTTAGTCTTAGCGCTTTTCGACTAAGTTAGCAAATGCAAGGCAAATGCGAGCTTAATCGAGAGGCGTGGCGGTAACAACCCCTGGTTCCCGTTGGTAACTTCCGCAGTAAAGTTGGGCGTGGAAAACGGGGGTGTTACAAGGTGTATCAGAGCAGGAGTCAAAAACAAAAGTCTCTTTGGAGTCAAAATCTTTATTTTTAGTCTCTTTGCAAATCTTTGGACATGTGGTTTATGTGCCAACTGCTCCACCCCAACGCACTAAAATGGGATGTAAAACCCTAAAATTTAGCTATGTTGATAATATTTTCTAAAGAAATAATTTAGTATTATTGCATAAGAAATTAAATTGAATTGGGAAATAAATTAATATTTTCCATGAGAGATTGATTTCCAAGGGAAAATAATTTATTAAATAGAAATACATGTTTTCAAGGAAAAAAGGAAAAAAAATTAAAAGAATTAATTCCAAAGAAAAAAATTATAATTTACTAGCATAAACAAATTTGTATAGTGTACTTGTAGATCATGACAGTATATTTTATAAATCGAGTTTGTAATAATCTGAAGCTAGATAGATTTTTTTTTGGAAAAGGTTAATTTCTATCTAAATTTTTAGTTAATGATGGTAGTAAATCTATATATATATATATATATTCATATTTGAATATATATATATATATATATGTAAATAAATTAATCAATCTACTAGTACATAGTTTTTAATCTAGCTAGTTATTTAATTGATGACACACGCTGTGAGTGTCAATAATCAAGTGTTTCAAATGATTATAAATTCTAAACTAATGTATTAGTTGAACAATTAACATTTATTAGCAAGTTATGTGTGCATGACGAAAGAGACGAGATGCAAGTAGACTTGTAGCCTTGATGAGAAATTTGTAGCATTGATAAATTAATGGCTACCTTTTGGACGTGTCATGCATGCAAGATAAGAGTTGTAGCCATTGATGGAAAAAATAACCAAGATAAAGGAGCTGAAGATGAGTGGCATGTGTAGGCCTCATGACTCGATCTTTAGGTTGGATGAGTTGATGAAGCTAGTTAAACGTGGCTTGCATGCATGCAAAGATGTATTGCGAAGCTGCTTGCTTTACCCTCTATAAATACGGTAGCGTCCATTCCAATTCCTCATCATTCCAAAACTCTCCATCCCTCCTAAACAACGCCTCACACCCTAAAAGATTGCTAGAAGAATTTTACTAGTCATCGTCGGAAGAAACTGTAAGTAAATTTTTGTTCTGCGGGCTTTGTCCCAAGAGTATTTTGCATGTCTAAATTCCTTTGTGTTTTAATAATTCTAGGGATTATTCATGCAGAGGTTATGTCCCATTATGTGTTCAAATATTTTGGGCTAGGCCATGCATGTGAAAGATTAAATTTCAGTGTATGGCATGTGAGTTATTGAATTATTATTATGCGAGATACACCCCAGAGGTGGATATCTTCGTGAGATATTTCGTGGGATTATCCAAGGGATTCCGGATTCCCATGAACAGGATTGTGTTTGACCAAGGGTCTCACAGTCATTTTTTAGATTGCAAGGTAGGGTCATCCTTGTGTACTCATATTTTGACTTCGGTCATTATGAGGGCATGCTAGGTCCTATGAGATACCTCGGGTGTAGGCATCATAGTTGAACTACATGTGGATTGAATTATTGCAAATGGTTTGACATGCCATTTACTGTTGAGTAATATTAAATTATTTTTTTGACCTAGGGACAAGAATTTACTTGCTCAGCCAGTGGGCTGATAAATTTTACTTACTCCTTTTTACTGGGTTCGATAAGTGTGGACCCTACTAAGAGGCATGGGCACGGGCACGGGTTTGAGTATCACTTTTATACTGGTTATTTTAATCATGTTTTATTAGCCATAAATTTGTCTTTTAACAGAAAATCGTAGTTATCATATTTTGTACACTCTGATACTTTCCCGAATTAAGTATATTCTTTTAAACTTAGACAACTGTTCTTTCGCAAATTATTTAGTAAAGTCTTTTTTTTATATATTTTTTTTAAAAAAATCCTAGTTAATATGAAAAATTATTTTGGCAGCGACAAGCCTTAATCGCTATATTTTGCAAAACCGTGTTATATTATTTTAAAATATAATTTTAAAGAAATAATAAGTCATTTTAAAGTATGTTAGACTTTAATTTAAACTTAGCCTTAGCGCTTTTCGACTAAGTTAGCAAATGCAAGGCAAATGCGAGCTTAATCGAGAGGCGTGGCGGTAAAAGCCCCTGGTTCCCGTTGGTAACTTCCGCTATAAAGTTGGGCGTGGAAAACGGGGGTGTTACATGGGACCTCAAAGAAGGTTGGACAGCTATGTCGGGTATGAATCACCTCGAACATCAAATATCTTGAGCCAACAACGGGTGATCTATTTACTGCAAGATTTGTAGACTGTTATTTTGACGAAACTAAATTCCTGACATTCGGGGGAGGAAAAGATCAACTTAAAAAGAAAATATTTTGGCAAAGTCCATTTGATTTCCTTGATCATCGTACAAGGCAATGTGAACTTGAAATATCTTGACAAAGTCCATTTGATTTTCTTGATCCTTGTACAAAGCAATGTGAACTTGAAGTTCAAAAAATTGTGCGTTTACAGAAAATTGCAAAATGAACTTCCTGATGCGTTTAATAATGCTGCAAAAGTTACTAAATCATATATTGGTACAACAAATGCACCTGCCAGAATAAATGTCCCTGAATGACAAATTTCGAGTGCAAATGAACATACTGCACGCCTGAAGCGTGGTAGGCCTTTGGGTTCCAAGGATACAAATCCACGTAAGAAGACAATTATCCGTACATGTGATAATTCAATCACTGATCATACTCCTGAAGGAGTAATTGATCCAGCCCCTGAAGAGGTTGAACTGAAAAGATCCACCCAGATGAAAATGAAGTCATTGTAACTTCATTCTTATATCAACACTACGAAACATTGGAACCAAAAAGAAACAAACGTTGATAATGCTTTTGCATACAAAGTTGCACTCGGTATAATGACAAATGACGAGGACCCTGAGCCTAAGTCAGTTGATGAATGTCGGCGAAGAAATAATTGGCCAAAATGGAAAAATGCGATCCAGTCTGAATTAAACTCACTGGCTAAAAGAAAAGTTTTTGGACCAATAATCCAAACACCTGAAAATGTGAAGCCATTTGGGTATCGATGGGTATTCGTAAGAAAACGAAATGAAGCCCACAAAATTGTCAAATATAAAGCAAGACTTGTAGCCCAGGGTTTTTCCCAAAGACCGGGTGTTGATTTTGATGAAACATATTCCCCGGTCATGGATGGGATAACGTTCAGATATGTTGTGAGTCTTGCAGTACATGAAAAGCTTGATATGCGTCTAATGGACGTTGTTACTGTTTATCTTTATGGCTCCTTAGACAATGATGTCTATATGAAAATCCCTGAAGGGTTCAACATGCTTGAAGCATGTAAATCAAAGCCACAGGATGCTTATTCTATCAAATTAAAGAAATCTCTGTATGGGCTCAAGCAATCTGGATGCATGTGGTATAATTGCCTTAGTGAAAGCCTCACAAAAAAAGGTTATGTAAACGACCCTATTTGTCCATGTGTTTTCATAAAAATAAAAAAAATAAAAAAATAAAAAAAAGTTGGTCGAAATTTTGAATAATTGCAGTATATGTTGATGATCTCAACATAATGGAACCCCTGAAGAGGTCCAAAAAGCAGTTGAATTCCTGAAAAAGGAATTTGAGATCAAAGATTTTGGTAAAACCAAATTCTGCCTTGGTCTACAAATTGAGCATATTCAAAGTGGAATTTTTGTCCACCAAATGGCTTACACCAAAATAGTGTTTTTTTTTTTTTTTTGAGGGAAAAACTTTATTATAACATCAAATGTCAAAACAAAGCACCAATATTACACACACCTTAAGCCGCACCATTTGATTATATATAGTGCAAGCTAAAGGCAACAGTAGTGAGAATTCAGTAAGCTACCAAAACCTAAAGGACTGAAGCAACAAAACAGGAGAAAGACATGTAGTACATGACCGATCTCCATCATGTCATTTATTCCCAATTCGCTTTCGCATCAGTAAACGGCAGTTCAGGTGCACCAAGCCAAAAACAGTGGAAATTCTTCAATCCAGCAAAACTATCCATCTAGCCATCATCAACATTCTTCAAACTATCAGTATTGCAGCGGCACTTACGTATCCTCAAATGAGCAGATCCAAGTCCTTCCAACATCGATTACACCAAGCCAACCGCCCTCATCAAAGATGTATATTCACTCACTCATCGAATAACCATGGAAATTCTCAATTAGTGGAGCCAAAAAATCCCAAACTTGCTTTACCAACACATATCCCATGCATAATTCAAGATCAATGCATTGAAACAATGGGCAGGTTGAAATAAATGACGGAGCTATTGGGTGAAAGGCTATTGGGGAAAGGCTATTGGGGATTGAGGAATACGTAAATATATGGGTGAAAGGCTATTGGGGCTTGAGGAACCATCTATGAATTCAACAGGTGATATGCCAACTCTTTCACAGCAGCATGACATCCATACCAATCTCATCATACAATCATGTGAATATTCTATCATTCAAAAAACAATTCAAAGGAATCCGCCCTTTCCAACAATTACATCAGAACCCCTCTCACTCATTCTACATCATTTATGATTTTTTTTTCTTTTTTTCTTTTTTTTTTTCTTTTTTTTTCCATTTTCCTTGATCATCTTCTTTTTTCTTTTTTTTTTTCCAAAACCAATAACCAGTAATACTCCTCAATACCACAATACTCCTTACACTGTCTCTCAACATCTCAAATTTACAAGCAGCTAAAAGAATTCATAGACATTTCAGAGGTCCCAAAAGGTGTGGAACGACTGTTTGGGTAAAGGGAAAATAGGCTAATTATAATGGGCCAGGTACCTACTGAAAATGGTCAGGATTTCTCAGTTCAATTCAGCCTTGACATATTAGGTGGAGTAGGGATAATATGGGAGGTATCAGGACCATAAGAGGGTACAGCCAAAAGCCCATGTCTGTTCAATACGATGAATAGAATTTATGCAAGTTCAACGTGAATGATGAAGCAAATTCAAAAATGACAAGATGGACACCACCATTACTCACACACAAAAATTAAGAAGGTTCAGATCTCACCGTTTAATTTTCCGGTTGGCTTGATGTGCTCGATGCCAGAATTCAGCAGTTATGCACAGTGATTAATAGTGTGACGACAGCAAACAAGAAGTAGTATCACCAGCATCAGCCTCTGCACCTCAGCATCTTCTCTCGGGGAACATTAGCAGTATCTTGAAATCCGCGAGGTACCAGCAACGTAGGACAACAGCAACCTTGAACCACAAAAATAGCACCACTACCCAACTGTTTCGCAACATTAGATGACATTATACCAGCATCAACCTTAGCAATGAACTTTAGTGAACTTAACAATCTGAAGCCATCAGCAGCTCCCTTCTCCCCCACCTGCTGTCCTGCTACACCACAATTGACAGCCCTCGAACAAGTATTCATCTCCACTCCTCAACCTTGGCCTCCCCCGTTGCACCGCATCTTGCCCAATGGTCCGCATCCTCGTTACGCTCTCTCAATATGTGTTGCACTCTAACACACCCTGCATGGTTCATCACCGTCGCTATCGAGCCAGCATATTCATGTAATCTCCATGGGAACAACTTGAAATCCCTCAACCACCTTACTACGTTTTGCGCATCACATTCGAAAATTAATTTTGGGAGTGGGAATCCTTGGTCGCGTATCAAGGCTGTACACACTCGATTAATGGCCATAACTTCCGCTTTTGTAGAATCTGCATGCCCAATAGAATCTGATAGGACAAAGAAAGTTTCACCCACCTCATTACGGATTACCCCCCCAATCCCTGCCGGACCTGGGTTCCCCAATGAAGAACCATCCGTATTGATCTTCCACCAACCTAAACTCGGCCGCTCCCACACCAATCCTCTCCGAACCCCTTTATTTCTGGTCAAATGAGCCTGGAAAAAACCAACGGGGAAACTGATTACAAGTCCCTGCACCGTGCCACCAGTTTTTCCCCTTTCCGCAAGCCACCAGCAACTCACTCGCCATTTGATTTCCTCCATTGCCGTCTTAAGTAGCATTCGCTGGCTCCTGAAGATAATGTTATTGCGATTCCTCCACACTGTCCAACAAATAGCCATGGCCAATAGCATCCAACTTTCCTTCATGTATGGTCTGATGCTCGCATTCATCCACCAGGCCACTAATTGATCAACCGAACCTGGGACTGCTCCCACCACACCAAACCAGCTCATGCCTTGAATCCATAACACACTAGCAAACTCGCATCTACATATCAGATGATCTACCGATTCTACTTCTTTTTCGCATACTGGACAACATGCATTTGCATCTACGATGCAACCTCTTTTACTCAACACCTCCCTGACCGGCAGCGCGTTGTGCAAGAGCTTCCACACCAAGATCTTCACCTTCATGGGACATGCAATTTTCCATAATTGTTTCCAAATCCATGGCATCTCTGCCCCAGTTTCACAGCCCGCCCTTGGCCGACAAGATTTTGATGAAAATTCCCCATTGACTTCCTTTGACCACACTACTCTATCATTCAAGAATCTGTTAAGCCTTGTCCCCCTTAACACCATCATCATGCTCTCCCACACCCCCTCTTTCCCAATCAAAAATCCTCCTTCTCAATTGTATATTCCATCTCCAGTCAACACCTTCCCACTTACCATACTCTCCTATTCTTCCTTCTTTATTAGTAGCAAGTGCGTAAATCCTTGGGAACAATTCTTTCAATGATCTATCTTCCACCACCCATACATCCTGCCAAAACCGAATGTCCGCTCCATTTCCAACTTTAATTAAGAACCTGCCGCTGTGTCCTCCTGTATCAACGTCTTCCCATGCACTACAAATTTTGTTCCATAATGAACATCCCAATTTAATGTCCGGAATTAAAGGGGCTGCATGGCTATAATACTTTGCATTTATGACATCCTTCCACAATGTTTGTTCTTGACCAAACCTCCACCTCCATTTGAGAAGAAGAGCAAAATTGAATTTTTGTGTCTGCCAAATCCCTAATCCACCGTCTTCCTTTTGTTTACATAACTTATTCCAGCCAAGTGTATGCATTTTTCTTGCCCCCTCCCAATCATTCCAAAAGAATCGTCTTTTAAAACTTTCCAATCGGTCCGCCACCGTCTTTGGAACCTTAAAAATTGATAGGAAATATATTGGCAAGCTGTTCAAGACTGACTTGATAAGGCATAATCTTCCCGCTTGAGAAAGTAGCCTCCCTTTCCATCCGGCCAATCTCCTCTCAACCTTATCTAATACTGGCTTCCAGGCTTCTGTGCTGTTATACCTCCCACCAATTGGCAGTCCCAAATATTTAATCTGCTAGCTTCCTACCCCACAACCTAACAAACTAGCTGCCTCCCCTACCAATTCCTCAGGACAATTAATTCCCACCAGGCTGGTCTTCCCAAAATTAATTCTGAGCCCAGTTGTCAGTGTCAAACATAGCAAGATGCGCTTGATTAAAATTATCTGATTGATCTCTCCCTTGCAAAAAATAATGGTATCGTCCGCATATTGAAAGTGGGAGATGACCGGCCCACCTACTCCCACGCTTAGCCCCTCATACAGTCCACAATCAGACGCCTTACACAGGAGCCGATTTAATATTTCTGCCACGAGCACAAATAAATATGGGGACAAAGGGTCCCCTTGCCTCAGACACTTAACCATTTTGAAAAATTTCGTGGGGGATCCGTTCACTATAACACTCGCAGAAGCCGATTCAATGCATTCCTTGATCCATTTAACCCATTTGTCCCCAAACCCCATCGCCTCCAATACATGGATTATCACTTCCCATGACACGTTGTCGTAGGCTTTAGCGAAGTCCAGTTTTATAACAAAACCCCTATGACCCGCCGCCTTAGTAGACTGAATAATTTCAGCAGCTATGAGTGCGCCATCCATAATTTGTCTTCCTTTTATGAATGCCATTTGCGACGAACCCACTAGAACATTCATTACCTCTTGCAAGCGCCTGGCTAAAACTTTAGCTATCATTTTATATATGCTGCCTACCAAAGAAATTGGCCGAAATTCATTAAACTCCATAGGGCACTCCACTTTAGGTATTAGCACAAGACAAGATCCACCTGCTTCCTTGGGGAGCTTCCTGCCAGCTTCAAATCCTCTGAACACTTCCATTATGTCACTTTTAACAGTTTCCCAGTACCTCTTGAAAAACCGAAAATTGAATCCATCCGGCCCCGGAGCCCGATTCCCATCACAACTCCACACCGCCGCCCGTACTTCCTCCTCTGTGAAACCCCTCTCCAACCATACTTTATTTTCCCTATCTAGCACAGATAGCCCGATGTCGTTTATGTCAAATACCCCTTCCTCTTTTTTGGCAAATGTTTCTTGAAAATATAGGAAGGCAGCATCCTTAATCTCCTTTGGATCTTCAATCACCCTCCCATTTTTTTTTAATAGCCCCTATATAGCCCTTTCTTTTGTTGATCGCTGTAATAGCGTGAAAAAACCGCGTATTCTGATCACCCTCCTTCAGCCAACGGATTCTCGATTTTGGGTACCATCTTTGTTCTTCTGCCAAGAAAACTTTTCTGAGTTCATCCTTCTTAGCCAGCCACTGTGATCTTGCTTCTTCGTCTACCCTGTCCTCCTCCAGGCAGCCCTCAAGCTCGCTGATTTCAGACAACCGCCTTTGAGTTCTACTTTCTAAATTCGACGCACTATACCCATCCCATTTTCGAATATTATTCTTCAGGGAGCGCAGCCTAGAAAAAACCCCCCGCCCACCCAAGAGCACTTCAGAAACACCCTCCCCCCTTCCCCAAGCCTCCTTCACTATATCGTCAAAACCCGCTTCCTCCGTCCAATAGTTGTAGAATCTAAATGGTTTCGGACCCCATGATTGCTCCCCAAACTCCAATATCACCGGATAATGATCTGAAAGTACTGAATCTCCACGACGTTGAATATTACTCCCTCGTAAACCCAGCCATCCTGGAGAAATTAAGAATCTATCTAGTCTACTGCAGGCTCTCCCTCCCCTCCCGTACCATGTAAATTGCCCACCCTCCATGGGAGTATCCACCAGTCCTAAATCATCAGCAAACTCTCTGAATTCTCTCATAGATCCCCCATCCTCACTCTCCCCCACCCTCTCGCTACTCTTCATAACGGCATTGAAATCCCCCACTATGTACCATAATTCCCCGTTCCCCGTATCACACTTGCTTACAAGCATTCTCCATAACTCGGCTCTGTCCCATCTTCCATTCGGCGCATGGACGCACACAATATTGACACATCCATCCACACTGCTGATGCTACCTCTAACCCACATATAGTTATGCCTTGCCTCCAATACTCCGAATGAACAACAACTGACATCCCAAGCCACCAGCAATCCACCACCATTCCCGATAGCTGGCTGAAATTTAAAGTCCCAATCCTTAGATCCCAGAATTCGAGCCACCAGCCGCTCCCTAATGTCATCCATTTTTGTCTCTTGGAAGCAGATGATCGTTGGCTTCAGTTTCTTGCATAATCTCATCACTGCTCTCCTCCTGACTCCCCCATTCAGTCCTCTCAAATTACACGTAATAAATCTCATTGTATCATAATGTCATCAACCAAAACCACATATCTATTACCTTATAACATCCCTAGCTCCTCCATCACCCTCTTCCCAATCTCTTCCCTACTCAGCAAATTCCCCAAGCCCAACCTATTCGCAATATCTAAAATCGCTTCCACTTCTGAATAATCAATAAGCTTTACGCATATCTTCGAGCGAAATGTGGAAAATTGTAGCTTTGCAAAACCATCTCCTGAATTTCCAGTTGAATTGGCCCCATGCCCTTGCCGTGCCTTCCTATCCAGGAGTTTGCCCCTGCCCCTTTTCTGCCCCCTGCGCCTTCCACACTTCGAAGCCTTCAACCTGCCCGACAAAACCCAAACCATGGCTTCTTCAATATTTTTGAGCTCCGTCGACTCCCAATTTGCGGCCACCTTGTCCAGATTTGTAAAATTTCTGTTGCTCGTCTCGCCCCCAGATTCCAACCCATCCTCACTACCGCCTCCGGATCCCATTCTCCTCTCACCCTCAAGGCCCTCGTCTATATCTCCCGCCACTAACGGAGTGCCCGCATCCACTGTCCTCCCTCCATCCGTGTGACATCCCAAGCTACACTCCACTCCAGCCATATCTCTCTCACTAGGTCTATGTGATTTTCTGGATCCTTCACTACCGTCCCCTTCCACTGGTCCACTAAAGCACTTATTTCCATTTTCAGCTTCTGGGCTAGATGTTATGCATCCTGGCCCGTACGCCGACCCATAATACATTGACCCCTTGTCCTTGCCAAAATTTACCTCTAATCCTTCTACACTTGGGCCTTTCGACCCATTATGGACCGGCCCACCATCACTTGCCACACCCAATTCCTCAGTTGTTTCAATGTACTCCATGCACTCTAACGGATCTCTGCACGTCTCTAAGCCATCATTGTTGCACATCTCCACAAAGCTATTATGATTAGCCGCCCTCGAAGCACTATTTTCTGCTCCCCCATGCATTGTCCGTTTCACTTCCCCACTGTCACTAGTCCCGGACTTCCCCCGGACTTTTGATCCCGGCGACTCTACTGCCTTTCCTTTCCCTGACCGCTCCTCCGCCTTACTGGATGTTCTGTCCTCCCCATCTACATCTTCAACAACCACCGCCTCGCATAAGTTGGCCATAATTCTTACTTGGAGTACCTTCTTTCCGACCTGTATCGTCACCCTCGTTGGGACAGAGGCATCTTCGTTTAGAGCCACCAGGATTCGTGCCCTATCCAATCTCTTGCACTCCGTGGTATCTCTGTCAATGGAAATCACCTTCCCCCACTTATTCATTAGTCGGCCAAAATTTTCCTCACACCATGTTGAGTATGGAAGTCCGAACATGTACATCCATACGAAATGCTTCCTGGCTGTAAAATCGGCCGTCCATCGCCGTTTCCAAGCAATAAACTGAACGTCTCTCATATCATCAAGGAATATATCTCTTTCTTCCAAGCGGTCAAAAACCACAACGAGTAACTGACCCCCGCCATACCTCACCTCCACACCATCGTACACACCGTTATATATCCATTCCTGAAATGCAGTCATTGTTTCAAGACTTTTAAGTTCGACGATCGCCGATCTCCTTAGCCATTCCGACTCTTTCGGCCTCTCACACAAATTTATCACATTTTCAGTCTTGTCTCGTTGTTCATCCTTATCTCTACTACGACCTTCCCTAACAACCTCAGCGAAAGTTCGCTCATCCCGCCATGCACTAGATTCAAGAGTGTTCCTGGCTTCCCCCCTTCAACCTTTGAAGTATATCTGTAACCTCCCGTTTGCCTGCTAACCCTAGCCTGAATACTCTTTTTAGGGTGAGCCCAGTTAACCTTCAAAGCTCTCCCCAGCCAAACTCTACCATTCCATTGACGAATGACACTCTTTGCTTCCTCTGGGCTGTTGAAACGAAGGAAACCGAACTTAACTCCCTTAGCTGGCCACCTTCTGGCTGGAAAATACCAATCTTTGACCTTCATCGTTTTGTCTATTGAGCGGAGAATTCGTATGCTCGCAACTTCCACCGGGACATTCCCAACAAACACACCACACAACCCCTTCTCTCCTTCTATCTTCTCTTTGCTCTGAGACGGTCCCCCCAGCCGCGTATCTCTATCCCGATTGTCCCTCGCACCTCCACCACCCTTCGCTCTCCACACCGCCGCCACCCTACGATGCCCAGCAGCTTCCATTTTTTGAAAAGTTCGTGGTTGTTTACACCAAAAGAGTGTTAAAGCAATTCTTAATGGAAAAAGCTCATCCGCTAAGTACCCCAATGGTCGTCAGAGCACTTGATCCAGAAAAGGATCCATTTAAACCAAAGGGAGAAAATGAAGAATGTCTTGGCCCTGAAGTGCCATACCTCAGTGCCGTTGGTGCATTAATGTACCTTACACATAGCACTCGATCTGATATATCGTTTCTTGTAAATTTACTGGCACATTTTTGTAATATCCGGGATTTTTATCGACGTCCAAAGGGTTAAAATTTATTCCTTAATCCGATCAAGGCCGAAATATTTCCGAAAAGAAAAAAAAGAAATAAAATTATTGCTCGGAAATGAATTACCGATAAATTCAAAATGGAATAAAAGAGGGAAAGGAAGCCAGAAGATATTCCATGGATTAATTCCAAAAGAATTTGGAATTAAATTCAAGAAGGATTTTAATTCCAAGAACCCGTGACGTCGGAAATAATTTAATTAGATAAAATATTACACGGGAGTCAAAAGACGATAAATTCAAGCCGACGGATTCAAACTCGACGGATTCAAGATTTCGAATATGAAATTCATTTGAGTCGAAATAAATTTAAGAAAGGAATCGTAACCCGAGAACGATCCGAAAAGTCGAGCCCGAAAACGTAGAAGGACAAAAGTCTGAAAGAGAGGAGAAAAGGCCCGACGGATGGCACGACCCGGCCCAGGCTGCAGCCCAGGCCGGAGCCGCGCGGTCTCCGCGTGGGGTTTGCCCTAGGACCACGCCAACCCCTCGCCAGTGCAGCAGTAGCTGCCAACTTGCGCGATTAAGGCGATTTCTTGCCAAAATTTCGACCTCCGATTTTGGTAGGTCAATCTCAGACGAGGGGAAGGGCTTATGGGACGAGAATAGATGATTCCCAGCCCCACTGATAAGTTTTCAAACCCCCTCTTCATTCCAAACTCTCCCAAAAACCGAAAACACAAGTTCTTCACTTTCCGACGACTTTCCGATCACTTTCCCGCGACGAAAATCGACGGAGGAGGCGTGGAGAACAATATCTTTAGTGTTCCAGATTGTTGTAAGTCGTTCATAGGTTTTCGTTTAAGTTTTCGAGTCCGAAAATCCGATCTAACCCTAGATTCTTACTTTCGATTTCGTTTCGGGGCCAACGGAAAGGAGACGGAGTAATTGGGACGTGTTCGTAGCAAGCATGGGCGCCCCGATCAATCTGGAGATGTACTAGACATCACCCATTGTAATTTAACGCTTACTTGGTTTTGGGTGATTTAAAATGCAACTGAACATAGGGATTGAATAACTCTAAAATCTGTCAACACGAAAAACCCACGGCGCGGCGATTTGGTGTGAATTTTTCGAACCCTTAAAATTATTCAAACGGAAAAACTTAAAACATAAAAAACGTTGCTAAGACACTAATCTAGTTCATGTAAAAATATCGTAATTTTTCATCGTGTTTTGATATCCGAAAATGGTCTTCAACGAACCTGCCTTAAGAGTCAAACTTGAAACTGTGACATATTTGATATTCGACCAAAACCCCTATTCCGAGAGTTCAAACGGAAAAACTCAAAACTATAATTTTGATCCTAAGACATTAAGCTATGTTGTGTAAAAATTTCAGAGATTTTCATCAACGTTTGCTATCCCAAATCGCGTCGAACATAAACTATTTTCCAAACTCCTTTTGAAAAGCTGACAGTACATATGTGCGAAATTGATGAGCATCTTTCTATGAATTACATTCCGAATTAATCTTTGCAAGTAAACAAAAGTTGTAGATAATCATGTCTAGAATATGTCCACCAAATTTAAGAATTTTTGGAGTCCATTTGGTATGTCAAAAGATCGAATCTTTGAACTGTGTCAAATCTGAAACCTGACAGCATACTACTTATGTGAAAAACTTGATATTTGACTTGTTTCCTTAACCCAGATCAAAAAACTTAAAACACGAAACTTGTTCATCTCTATTTTTTCGAATTAATGGTGAAATTTCAGAATTTTCGGACTTAAAATGAATTTTTAAATAATTATGGAGTAAAACAACGACTAGTGAAAAATTATATTTGAGAGACTTGTGAAATTTGCGAAATGTGTTCTTACCTTGCGGGTTCGATTCCCCAAGGCAGACGTCCCTGAGGGTTCAATTCCCCAGGATGTCTATCTTACCTTGCGGGTTCAATTCCCCAGGGTGTATGTGTTCCTGCGGGTTCAATTCCCCAGGATGTGTGTCAACTCCTGCGGGTTCGATTCCCTAGGATGCGTTTAAATTCTCGCGGGTTCGATTCCCCAAGAACAAATTATACTAGATCATATCGAACAAAAGTGAAAGAGTGAAATCCTGAAAATGCCAAACCCTGAAGTCACGAGAAAATTAAAAGACTTGAATATTTTCTTTGTTTAAATTATACCTTTAAATTATGCCCTGCAATTATTTTACCATGTAAATTGAATTATGATCACGTGGAAATCCTTATTTTAAATTATGCCATTTTATTTATTAGTGGATGATTAACTTAAATTGTGTATTACCTACAAGCATGTTTTTATTAAATTTAATTAAAGGCTTTGAAACCCCTTGATCATATTAGGTGTTAACTTACTCAGCACGTTTTGCTGACCAAACCACATTTTCCCTTTTTCTTTCAGAGTTGAGGATTATGCATCATCATATGCATAGATGGGAATTTTGGAAAGATACATTATTTTAGAATTTTTGGCACTAGACTAGAACTTGCATGAACGGGCATGTTTAACCCGTGTTTTGGGCATGTTGGCCCAATTTAAATTTCCGCTGCATTACAATTATATATATGTATTTAAATATTATTTTCCGCTGCAACTTTGATATTATTATTTTTAAGTTATATTACAATGGGCTGGTTGAATATTTTAAATTCTGAAAAACCATAGCCTTGCATCTTTTTAGCAAGCTCGGAGAAACCGTGTCTTGCTAGGGAGGTGTGGCGGTGACATCCCGACCTGGGTTACCAAAAACCGGGGTGTTACAGTTTTAGTCCATCTCCCACTCGACGACATTGGAATGGTATAAAGCACATCTTCAGCTATCCCCAAGGAATAATTGATCTCAGATTGTTATATTCCAATAATTCTCGATATGAATTACTTGGCTTTGCTGATGCTAGATATTTATCTGATCCACATAAAGCTAAATCGCAAACTGGCTATATTTTTACTTGTGACGAAACTGCCATCTCTTGGAGATCAATGAAGCAGACTTTAATTGCTACTTCCTCCAATCATGCAGAAATATTGGCAATTCATGAAGGCAGTCGAGAATGTGTTTGGTTAAGATCAATGACCCATCATATCCTAAAGAATTGTGGGTTAACATCCGATGAAAAACTTCCTCGAACAGTACTGTATGAAGATAATGCAGCTTGCATAGCTCAATTACAAGGGGGATACATCAAATGAGATAGAACAAAGCATATCACCTAAATTCTTCTAAACTCATGATCTTCAAAACAATGGTGAAATCGATGTGCAACAAATTCGATCAGACAATAATTTAGCGGATCTATTCACCAAGACATTGCCGACTGCAACATTCGAGAAAGTCGTAAAGAGAATTGGGATGCAGCGGCTTAAAGATCTCCAATTATGTACAAAACAGGGGGAGCGATGAATACAAGAATATTGCACTCTTTTTCCTTCACTAGAATTTTTTTCCCACAGGGTTTTTTCCTAGTAAGGTTTTAACGAGGCATATTCTGTGTATAAAGGACATCCAAGGGAGAATGTTATATGTCTGTGCCACTAAGACATAGTGGATGTCTACCATGTATTTGAAAACAACCACGAATCATTGAGCCGAATGACTCATCACTTCCTGCAAATTGTATAAAAAACTCTGCTTGAGATTGAATGAAACGAGCAGTAACATAGTTTCTTCCTCCACTTCTCTTGTTTACTCTCCTTGCCATATTTATTGCTTTAACATTTTATATATTATATATTACATATATGAGCTATACGCCATACTAGTTATATTATTTATATAACAATAATTCATTAAACAATTATTATGATGAAATTGTGTGTAGGTGCTATGAATTTCCTCATCTTTTAAACAAAAGGTCTGTGAAGTTGTTGTATCGGAAAAATTGTATGGAAGTGATGCAAATGAGATGAAGGGAGGCAAACGAGATCAAAGGGAGATAAGTGAAAACGAAGGGAGGCAAGTGGAATTACAAAACTGAAGACTTGAATGGAATGCTTGTATTAAACAAATTGAAAAATTACAAGGAATCGAAAGAAAGCTGCAAATAATTTAATTGCAGAAAGCGATAAAGAATTCAATTGTCGAAAGCTGTAAAGGAAAATGGGAAAAAAAAAACTATGAAGAAGAAAATAAAGTGCTAATAATTCTAATATTCATAGGGTGAGTGGCAAGCCCTAATGCATGTCTCCTTGCCTCCTTAACCGCAGACTTTCTCTTTTGGTCGATATTCCCTCCGTCCCATTACAAATGTCTTACTTACTATTTTTGGATATCCCATTATAAATGTCTTCTTTATATAAATAGAAATAATTTTCCCTTCCAACAACTATGTGGACCCCATCATATACTCACAAATCAACTCTTCCTTAATTCCCGTTGTAACACCCGAGAAAAACAAATTCAAATTGTTTTGAACTACGTTATGAATTGATCCCTTCACAGGGTACGTAGGCAGCTTGGAAATCTAAATTCTAAGTTCAGTCACAAAATAAATCACATGATAAATCACAAAATAAAAACATAACCAAAAGCATCCTAACGCTTAACTCAAGGAAACCGAAACACAACTTCGAGGACGAAGTTGATTCTTAAGGGAGGTAGACTGTAATACCCGGGAAAATTGTTAAGAGAAATCGGAACTAACTTAATTAGATAAATTGTCGCACGAAAATGTTACGAACATCAACCCGAACTCGTAATAAATTCTAGATGGAAATTTCGAACCGTGAATGATCCGGAATTTCGAGCCGAAAATGTAGAAGGATAAAAGTCCGAAAGAGAGGAGGAAAGGACCCGACGGATCGCACGACGCGCCCGGACCGAAGTCCAGGAGTTGGCCGCGCGGTGACGCGCCAACTCTGCGTGGGAGCGCTGAACGCGGCAGATCACGCGATCATGGCGATTTCTTGCCAAAATTTCGCCTCCCGATTATGGTAAGCGAATTTGGACGGAAGGGAAAGCTTTTGGGCGAATTAGGGCAGCCTCCTCCACCCATAATCAGTCATCAACAAACCCTTTTCACCCTCAATCTCTCCCACAGCCAAACACCCCTCCGACGAACCTCCGGCGACCTCCCGACGAGTATTCCGGCGAAGAAGGGACGAGCGAGAGAAAGCCACTGCTTCTAGGACCTTGGTAAGTTGTATTATATTGTGTAGCTCGTCCATAAGTCTCAAAAACTCGAAATCTAACCATCTTTCCTTTGCTACGATTTCACGTCGGGGGACGAACAAAAAGCGATCAGAGAAGTTGGCCGTTCGTCGCGACCTTAGGACGTCCGGAAAGCCCTTACAACGACCCTATTCTCTAACTAGGTAAGTTAAGACCTTACTCTTCAATTTTTTTGGTTTATTCTCGTTTGGATTAAAAGATCTAGACACGTAACTAAAATCGATTTTCAAAAACCCTATTTTCGACCAATTTTAGTAACTCGACCAAAACTCTATCTTCGGGAATTCAAACCAAAACCTTTTCAACATAGATTTTGTTCATAAGACTCTAATCTACCTTGTGTCCAAATTTCAGCTATTGGCATAAAGATTTGATACCCCAAATTGTGACGTAAAGTTTCTGTATGAAAACCGGACATTTGAAACCCTGACAGTTTTATTAATTCGACTTGATGCATGTTTTTCACCCATTTTTTAGACCGATTTGAACTTGAATTTCTAAACAAAAATTGTAGATAATTATGTATAGATTATGCATATAAAATTTCATGAATTTTGGAGTTCATTTGATATGTCAAACCGGACGAATTCAGAACCTGTGTAAAACTGATTTCCGAACGCGTGCGTGAGCAGTGTATTGGTGTCGATTTTTGAACATCTAAAACTCATTATTTCCAAAATCTTAAAATATAAAAGTTGTTCATTAAGGTGGTATCTACATCCTGTAAACATTTCGGACCAATTGGATTTAAAATGAATTTTTAATCGGCGTTGTACGAAACTGTGACAGAATTAAACTTTCGGGCAGAAATTTTCTCTCGAAAAGAACTCGAAATTCGACTTACTTCGAAACCTTATTTCCAGAAACTTAAAACATGAAAGTTGTTCGTATGAGTGTCCTTGAGCTACTGTATAAATTTCAGAATTTTTGGTTAAAATACGAATATTTAATTTAAAAAGGCGTAAACTGTGATAAATTGGATTTTTCGAACTTGAGAAAACTCGAACTATGAAATGCGATATCGAATATCTTGTAATCGTTGAAACATGAACTTTCGAAAAATCCCATTCACTAGGCTGAGCCGATCCTCATGCTATCATTATTTTGAGACTGCCTCGTTAGTGGTCTCCCTACTATCTGAGATTGCCTCGTTAGTGATCTCGCGCGCTGTATTTATTTGGATTGCCTCGTTAGTGGTCCTACTATCTTCGAGACTGCCTCGTTAGTGGTCCTACGATTTGAGATTGCCTTGTTAGTGATCTCCCCGGTATGATGTCCTCTTCTTAGTCATCGGGATAATACTAAAAGACTTTTGAGTGTGTATTTAATTAAATTGTATTTATTTAACATGCTTTTAAATTATGCTTTCAAATTATACTTGTACGTTATGCTTTAAAATTTCGTATTCTAGCCTGATATAATAATCATGTCTTTCCGCTGCAAGTAATCTATAAATTTAAATTTAATTTTTAATATGCATAAAAAGTCTAACTTTTAATTAAACACATACAACCCCTTAATTGTTTAGTTAGGGATTAACTTACTCGGTATATTTTTATACTGATAAATCCGTTGTTATTTTTCTTTTACAGAGTATGTCGAGTGACGCATGCTCATGCATTGAGGGGAACTATTTCATAAACACTTTTATTTCTTGCACTTCATTACTATTTTAAATCGGGCCTGTTAAACCCGAGTTTTGGACATGTCGGTCGTGATTACTTTTCCGCTGCATCTACTCTATTTCGTGCATGGATGATTACTATTCCGTATTCTGAACTTAGTATTATTATTTTCCGGACTCAATATTGAAATGTTTTTAAATATTTTAAGTACCCATAAGCCTTGCATTTCCTTAGTGAGCTCGGAAAAATCCGTGTCTTGCTAGGGAGATGTAGCAGTGACATGACCCGGCCTGGGTTATCAAATCTGGGGTGTTACAAGTTGGTATCAGAGCCAGGTTATATATTTTAAAACTATTATTATTATTATTATTATTATTATTATTATTATTATTATTATTATTATTATTATTATTATTATCATTATTATTCATAATATTATTATTATTATTTTGGTCCCATTATTTTAAACCTACCATTATTTTTAAATATATCACTTTTAAAACCACTAGTTTTACTCTAGCCCAAAAATTTCTTTTTTTCGTAGCCAAATATTTTAGCCAAAGAAATATTAAAATTTTTGGTCTGCTATAGAGGCTCAATTTTTATTTTACCCCTGTAGTAAAATTTTTAAACACATGGATAGATTAAATTTTTTATTGGGGAGGGAACTTGAACTTGCATATTGCATGTAGATTTAAATTCATATCTAATCTCGTCTAAAACATATTCTAACTCTAACCTACCTTGTTAACATTAGATGGCCGCACCAAACATGAACATGATCAACCTTCTAATGAGGTTGATCGAAGCATACCTCGAAACCCCTCAAAACGTGAACAACTTCAGACTAAGGGTAGAACAAATGGAGGCTAACCTGGGCCACCTGACTAATCTGGGGGAAGCAGGGCATCAAGATCTGACCCAACTCCAAATTCAAATCAACGAACTTCAGACCCGCGAGACTGAGCTCCGGACCCAGATACACGGCATAGAGACTCAAGCAGGGATCTTGGGAAATGAACTGCTCAACCTGAGGGATATCTTGTTCCCACATGCCCCTCTTAGCCCGGGAGCTCCTCCTGTAGCTAGCCCCGTTGCTGATCCTGTCGCTGTCCCGGCAGCCGCCCCTATGCCAGTTGCCGCCGCCGATCCTGCTCCTGTTGCTGGGCCCGATTGGCCAGCAAGCCCAGTGTTCCATGGGCCCCTTGGCACGGGCACCATCGAGGATTCGAGTGATGAGGATGACCCCATGGAGGATCCGACCACCTACCCTCCCCAGGCTTAGGGATTATTGATACATTATTCATATTGTTCTCTTTTCTATTTTCCCGAACTATTCTCAGCATTTTGATTCCTATCGCTTGTACCGAATAAAGTTCCCTATTAAGCAATAAATACACAAGCATCTATTTTATATACAATCTTTATATTTTATTTTATTGAAACTCAACCAACCAAGGAAACAAGACAACAATAAACGAACAACATATCTATATATGCATAACAAATCGATAAGGTACCTCGAACCCTAAACTCTAAAACCTAGGGTCTCAACGTTTCAACCCTTATACCCTTAACGTTAACGACTGAATAAATAAATACAAATCCTAACCAACTCTTAGTAGGCATCGCTCGATTTAGTAAATCACTTTCTCCCAACACTCTATCAAATCCTCAGAACTCTAAAACTTCTTTGTGCTCGCATGGTTATAACAGAATGGCACCTAGAGGACGACCAAGGACCTTACCTACCACTCCCAACACCCACGACACGCCAGGGCAACCCGATGAACAGGCACCTAACGTTGAGGCGCCAAACCCAGCAGGCCCGATGCCCAACCCTGCGGAAGGGCGAATGAGGAATATGGAGGAACTACTGGTCGCACTGCGCAATGCTTATGTTAACCAAGGCGGAGCTGCCGCGGCACCACCGCCGGAAGCAAGGATCAATTACTTGGCTTCGGTAAACCCCTACCGACCTCCCTACTATGTCGGGGAGGAAGATCCAGCTAAGCTCGAAGAATGGTTGAGGACCTTCGACAAATTACTGAATGCAGTGAGATGCCCGGAAGGAGAGAGGGTTCACGTGGCTTCGTACTATCTGGGCGGCGAGGTCGACGAATGGTGGCAAGCTACCCAGGGGAAACTTGGCGAAGACGACGAACCGTACTGAGGCATCACTGTACGAAGAGTTCTCATCCCTGAAACAAGGGGAAAAATCTGTTCAAGAATATTATGCTCGGTTTAAGGAGTTGGTGAGATTCGCGCCTCGGATGGTACCCACGGACGGGGAGAAGGCGCAGAAATTCGAAATGGGATTGAACTTTTCAATTCGGGAGGTGATCACCGGAGTTAACTATCCGGACTTACAAGCTGTCTACGATCGTGCGGTAGCAGTCGCACGAGTACAACAACTAAAGAGAAAGACTGCTGGGGAATCTAGCCGAGGGGCACAAGGACCAGACAAAAGACACCGAGACAATAGGATGGGCAACACTACTGGTGGGGACAGCTTTCAAAACAACTTTCGGCGAGGTCCGAACGGGAATGTCCAAAATAACAATGGTCGGAATTTCAACCAAGGAGGACGAGTGCCACCGTGTCCGAGGTGTGGTAGGCCGCACCTGGTGAGGAGATGTCCTCAGGTGGGCGAATGTTTCCGGTGTGGCCGTATTGGCCATCGGAGGGAGGAATGTCGAACCCGACTCGAGCACATCACGAAGAGAGAGGATTTGGTCACCGGACCCAATGAGCCGTTCAACCAAGGAGGCAGGAACGACAACAATCAAGGATATCGGTCTCCTCAGAACCCGAACCAGCGCCCTCCAAACCAGTAACAAAATCCAAATCCGAATCAGAACCAGCCGGCCAATCAAGGGAGGCCGATGGGAAGGTTGAACGTGATCAACCAGGCTGACATACCCGCGCAGGGTGATGTGATGGCAGGTACCTTTCATGTCCTAAGTACTCCGCTTAGAGTTTTATTTGATTTCGGAGCCAGTTGTTCCATATTATCTTCGAGAGTTGTAGCTAAACTAGATCTACCTAAGTGCGAAATGATTAGCTTAGGAATCCAACTGCCTTCTGGAGAAGTAATAGCATGCTCTAAGCGTTATAACGGAATACCTGTGGTAATCAAGAACGTAGAGTTTTTTGCGAACTTGGTAGAGTTTGACGTCAGAGACTTTGACGTCATACTAGGGATGGATTGGCTAACCCGTTATAAGGCCGTGATCGAATGCCAAAAGCAAAAGATCACGCTGTCAAAGAGTAGGGGGAGGAGAGTCATCTTCTACTCCCAACCCCCTAAGAAGTCTAACAAAATAGTCAACGCCCTCTAGTTATGTAGCTAAATGCGGAAGGGTTACGCGCTATATGCATGCTACATTCATAACCTGGAAGCTGAAGGAGTCAAGGTAGATGACATCCTGGTGGTGAGGGAATACCCAGATGTGTTGCCTGAAGACGTTCCCGGTATGCCACCAAAGAGAGATCTTGAATTCACCATAGACCTCATTCCGGGAACGGAACCTGTCTCGAAAGCTCCTTATCGCATGGCGCCACTGGAAATGAAGGAACTAAAGGAGCAACTCGAGGAGTTGTTGGAGAAGGGATACATTAGGCCAAGCACGTCCCCATGGGGAGCACCGGTCTTGTTCGTCAAGAAGAAAGACGGAGGGTTACGACTGTGCATCGATTATAGAGGACTTAATCAAGTCACCGTCAAGAACAAGTACCCGTTGCCCCGGATCGAAGATTTGTTCGACCAACTAAAGGGAGCTACGGTATTCTCAAAGATCGACCTACGCTCGGGATATCACCAATTGAGGATCGCCGAAAAGGACATCCCAAAGACGGCGTTCAGAACTCGTTACGGACACTACGAGTTCACGGTGCTATCATTCGGGCTAACGAACGCCCCAGCGATGTTCATGAATCTCATGAATAACGTATTTCGAGAATTTTTAGATCAATGCGTGGTGGTGTTCATAGATGACATCTTGATCTACTCGAAAAGTGAAGAAGAACATTCCGAGCATTACACAAAGTGTTAGGGATCTTACGAGTGAACCAACTGTATGGTAAACTGTCAAAATACGACTTCTGGTTAAAGGAAGTGTCATTTCTTGGGCATATAGTATCCGCCAATGGAGTGGCAGTAGATCCGGCGAAGATCTCGGCAGTAACCGAGTGGGTACCACCGAAGAGTCCAACAGAGGTACGAAGTTTCCTTGGACTGGCGGGATACTACAGGCGATTTGTCAAAAACTTCTCGAAAATCGCACGCCCGTTGACCCAGTTGTTGAAGAAAGGGGTAAAATACGACTGGACCAGTGAGTGTGAGTCCGCATTCCAAGATTTGAAGAAACAACTTACCACAGCGCCAGTATTGGCATTACCATTTGATGATGGAGACTTCGAGGTGTATAGCGACGCCTCGAAAGAGGGATTGGGATGCGTGCTAATGCAAGATCAAAGGGTTATAGCATACGCATCGCGTCAACTAAAACCACACGAAGAAAACTACCCGACGCACGACTTAGAACTCGCCGCGGTCGTGTTCGCCTCAAAGATATGGAGACACTATCTCTATGGGCGGAAGTGTCGGATGTTCACCGACCATAAGAGCCTCAAGTACATATTCACGCAGAAAGAGCTGAATTTGAGGCAGAGAAGATGGTTGGAGTTAATAAAGGATTATGACCTGGAAATTGCTTATCATGAAAGAAAAGCCAACGTTGTAGCCGATGCCCCGAGTCGAAAGACTCAACACGTGGCGAATTCACTCGTGATACCGGCCGAGTTGTACAAGGACTTAGCAAAATTAAGTCTAGAGTTAGTGCATTCTGGCACGGTAAACGAACTCGTCAACGCAATGGTAGTGGGACCTACCATATTCGATGAAATATGACTCGCCCAACTGGGTGATGAGAAGTTGGAGGAAATTAGGAAGGACATTGCCGAAGGAAAGGCAATAGATTTTAAAATTCATGAGGACGGAAGCATCCGCTTCAAGGGAAGATGGTGTATACCACGGAATTGTTTGGACCTGAAGCAGAAAGTGATGGAGGAAGGCCATAACACCCCATACTCGGTCCATCCCGGAGGCGACAAGCTGTACAAGGACTTAAAGAAGAACTATTGGTAGCCGAACATGAAAAGAGAAGTGGCCGAGTTTGTGGCGAGATGTCTCACCTGCCAGAAGGTCAAGGCGGTGCGCCAAAAACCCCTACGGTTAATGCAGCCATTGGAAATCCCGAGTTGGAAATGGGATAGCATTTCCATGGATTTCATTTCGGGGTTACCACGATCACCAAAAGGGATGAACAAAATCTGGGTGATCGTGGACAGATTAACAAAAGCTGCCATATTTATCCCAATGAAGGATACTTGGTCCATGGACCAATTGGCAAAAGCGTATGTCGACAATGTGGTACGACGGCATGGAGTACCACACGACATCATCTCGGATAGGGACAGTAGATTTGTCTCCCATTTTTGGGCAAAACTACAAGACGCCCTCGGTACGAAAATAAAGATGAGTACCGCGTTTGTCCATGGACCAATTGATATGAAGGAAAGAGTAACGAGAAACAAAACCGTGAGGATGGTCAAGGTCCTTTGGTCTAACCACGAAACGGAGACGGCAACATGGGAATTGGAAGCCGATATGAAACAACGTTACCCGACCCTCTTCCAAGATGACCCGACCACAGTTATGGGGACATAACTGTATTCTTAAAGGGGGGGAGGATGTAACACCTGAGAAAAACAAATTCAAATTGTTTTAAACTACGTTATGACTTGATCCCTTCACAGGGTACGTAGGCAGCTTGGTAATCTAAATTCTAAGTTCAGTCACAAAATAAATCACAAGATAAATCACAAAATAAAAACATAACCAAAAGCATCCTAACGCTTAACTCAAGGAAACCGAAACACAACTTCGAGGACGAAGTTGATTCTTAAGGGGGGTAGATTGTAATACCCGGGAAAATTGTTAAGAGAAATCGGAACTAACTTATTTAGATAAATTGTCGCACGGAAATGTTACGAACATCAACCCGAACTCGTAATAAATTCTAGATGGAAATTTCGAACCGTGAATGATCCGGAAAATCGAGCCGAAAACGTAGAAGGATAAAAGTCCGAAAGAGAGGAGGAAAGGACCCGACGGATCGCACGACGTGCCCGGACCGAAGTCCAGGTGTTGGCTGCGCGCTGGCCGCGCGGTGACGCGCCAACTCCGCGTGGGAGCGCTGAACGCGGCAGATCATGCGATCATGGCGATTTCTTGCCAAAATTTTGCCTCCCGATTATGGTAAGCGAATTTGGACGGAAGGGAAAGCTTTTGGGCGAATTAGGGCAGCCTCCTCCACCCATAATCAGTCATCAACAAACCCTTTTCACCCTCAATCTCTCCCAAAGCCAAACATCTCTCCGACGAACTTCCGGCGACCTCCCGACGAGTATTCCGGCGAAGAAGGGACGAGCGAGACAAAGCCACTGCCTTCTAGGACCTTGGTAAGTTGTATTATAGTCTCAAAAACTCGAAATCTAACCATCTTTCCTTTACTACGATTTCACGTCGGGGGACGAACAAAAATCGATCGAAGAAGGCCGTTCGTCGCGACCTTAGGACGTCCGGAAAGCCCTTACAGCGACCCTATTCTCTAACTAGGTAAGTTAAGACCTTAATCTTCAATTTTTGTGGTTTTATTGTTGTTTGGATTAAAAGATCTAGACACGTAACTAAAATCGGTTTTCAAAAACCCTATTTTCGACCAATTTTAATAACTCGACCAAAACTCTATCTTTGGGAATTCAAACCAAAAACTTTTCAACATAGATTTTGCTCATAAGACTCTAATCTACCTTGTGTCCAAATTTCAGCCATTGGCATAATGATTTGATACCCCAAATCATGACGTAAAATTTCTGTATGAAAACCGGACGTTTGAAACCATGACAGTTTTATTGATTCGACTTGATGCATGTTTTTCACCCGTTTTAAACCGATTTGAACTTGCATTTCTAAATGAAAATTGTAGATAATTATGTCTAGATTATGCATATAAAATTTCATGAATTATAGAGTTCATTTGATATGTCAAATCAGACGAATTCAGAACCTGTGTAAAACCGATTTCCGAACGCGCGCGTGAGCAGTGTATTGGTGTCGATTTTTGAACATCTAAAACTCATTATTTCAAAAAGCTTAAAACATGAAAGTTATTCATTAAGGTGTTATCTACATCCTGTAAAAATTTCGGACCAATTGGATTTAAAATGAATCTTTAATCGGCGTTGTACAAAACTGTGACAGAATTAAACTTTCGGACAGAAATTTTCTCTCGTAAAGAACTCGAAATTCGACTTACTTCGAAACCTTATTTCCAGAAACTTAAAACATGAAAGTTGTTCGTATGGGTGTCCTTGAGCTACTGTATAAATTTCAGAATTTTTGGTTAAAAGACGAATTTTTAATTTAAAAAGACGTAAACTGTGATAAATTGGATTTTTCGAACTTGAGAAAACTCGAACTATGAAATGCGATATCGAATATCTTGTAATCGTTGAAACATGAACTTTCGAAAAATCATGTTCACTAGGCTGAGCCGATCCTCATGCTATCATTATTTTGAGACTGCCTCATTAGTGGTCTCCCTACTATCTGAGATTGCCTCGTTAGTGATCTCGCGCTCTGTATTTATTTGGATTGCCTCGTTAGTGGTCCTACGATTTGAGATTGCCTCGTTAGTGATCTCCCCGGTATGATGTCCTCTTCTTAGTCATCGGGATAATACTAAAAGACTTGTGAGTGTGTATTTAATTAAATTGTATTTATTTAACATGCTTTTAAATTATGCTTTCAAATTATACTTGTACGTTATGCTTTAAAATTTCGTATTCTAGCCTAATTAAATAATCATGTCTTTCCGCTGCAAGTAATCTATAAATTTAAATTTAATTTTTAATATGCATAAAAAGTCTAACTTTTAATTAAACACATACAACCCCTTAATTGTTTAGTTAGGGATTAACTTACTCGGTATATTTTTATACTGATAAATCCGTTGTTATTTTTCTTTTACAGAGTATGTCGAGTGACGCATGCTCATGCATTGGGGGGAACTATTTCATAAACACTTTTATTTCTTGCACTTCAGTACTATTTTAAATCGGGCCTGTTAAACCCGAGTTTTGGCCATGTCGGCCGTGATTACTTTTCCGCTGCATCTACTATATTTCGTGCATGGATGATTACTATTCTGTATTCTAAACTTAGTATTATTGTTTTCCGGACTCAATATTGAAATGTTTTTAAATCTTTTAAGTACCCATAAGCCTTGCATTTCCTTAGTGAGCTCGGAAAAATCCATGTCTTGCTAGGGAGATGTGGCGGTGACATCCTGGCTTGGGGTATCAAATCCGGGGTGTTACACCCGTGCCCAACAGTAACAAGACGTTTAATGTGGGACGGAGGGAGTAATAATTATGTCTAGACAAAAATTGCTCTTCTTCCATTCTCTTTGCCACCCAACAGCTTCCGGCCACCAGTCTGCCGCCCAAGCTCACTCCCGAACATGTCTCTCCATCGCCTGTCTCTCTCTTGTGCTCGGAGATCTGCCCTTGCCGCCATCTTTGTTTCTCGCGTGATCTCTCTCATTGCCGCTTGAAACCTTGACGCTAGCCGCCCAGATCAACTTGCCGCCATCTGTGCTTGCCGTCCGGGCTCCTGTCTGGGCTCCCGTTGCTTCTCTGGCCGCCCGCGTCTCTTCCACCTGCCGCCCGAAGTGCGCTCAACTGGGACAGCCGCCTGAGCCTCGCGTGCCACCGCTATCTCTCTCTTTGCGGCCCCATAGGAGTTTGCTGCCCAGCCTGTTTTTCGCCCGACGTCAAGGTTTGCCGCCTTTCTCCCTTGCTGCCTACGTCGTCTCTCTGGCCGCCCGCATCGTCTCGCTGGCCGCTCGAGTCTCTCCGTCTCCGTACCTGCTTGCCGCCGTGTATGCCTCGCCGCCCAAGTCTCTCATTCAAATGCCTGGTCTCTGGTCCTTCGTTACTTGTGGCCCCTGCATCGTCGGCCACCCGTCGAAGCTCTCTACCGCCTATCTCTCAGCCGCCGGCCGCCTGAAACTCCTCGTTGAGCTTTGTGACTTGCCTCCCATTGGAGCCTGTAGTTTCGTCCGGAGCTTATTGTCTTGCCTCACGTCGGCGCCCAGAGCTTCGTCCGCAGCTTTGTGTCTTGCCTCCCGTGGCGCCCGGCTTCATCCGCAGCTTTGTGACTTGCCTCGCGTCGGCGCCAGGAGCCTCGTCCGGAGTTTTGTGGCTTGCCTCCGGTTGGCGCTCGGAGCTTCGTTCGCAGCATTAAGACTTGCCTCCCGTCGGCGCCCAAATCATTATCTGCAGCTTTCTGTCTTGCCTCCCATTGCTTGTGGTCGCCCTCTTGGACATCTTTATAAGGCCTTGGCCACCTTCGTAGCCCCTTGTACACCTGCGTACAAATTGGCCACCTCCGTAGCCCCTTGGGCATATTTGTAGCCCTCAGGCATTTTCGTAGCCTTCATAGCTGTTATTTTATGAATCTGAAGCCGCCATAGTGCCCTGCCATTTTGGAATTTCGCAGCCACATCGTGCCCTGCCATTACGGGAATCCGCAGCCACATAGTGCCCTGCCACTTTGGAATCTGTAACCACATAGTACCCTGCCACTTCGGGAATCTGCCGCCATATAGTGCCATGCCACTTCGGGAATCCGCAGCCACCATAGTTCCATTTGGCATGCCGTAGCCACCATAGCTCCATTTCGGCATTCCAGAGCCACCATAGCCTTTAGTCATCGACTACCACCTGCAACTCTCACAGGCATATCGCCTATCGTCGAGGGCTGTCGGCCGCCGTTGCTCAGCCACCAACTACTCGGCCTTCGAGTCCGCCGTTGATGACATTTTAGGGCATTATCCAGAGTTGCTTTCACCAAGGGTCACCGCATCAACCACCACCCTTGGTTCGTCTTTCTCTTTACCAGATTTCACTTCCTTGAAATGAGTCTCGTATGTAAGTTGGCGCTTCTCATCTTGTTCCTCAAGGAACTTTTCCAAGCGGCCCGCCCTTTCGGCCAACTGGGCAAGGTCATAGGAGTCTTGCACAATTAAATATTCTTTTAATTTTGGTAACATATTTGCCACTGCAATGTTGGTTATTTCCCTATCAAGGACAACCATCGTGCATTGACTTTTTAAGTTTTTGTAATCTATTGATAAATGTACTCGCCGCTTCATCGCCGAATTGTTTAGCATTAGTTAGATCTGCCAAACTAACATGTGTTAATGGAGTGTAGAACCTGTCGTGGAAGAATCTCTCTAGATCGGGCCAATTCTGAATCGAGTTAGGCCGCAAAGACGTGTACCAAGCAAAGGCAAGTCCAGTAAGGGATGTACTGAAAAACCTCAATTTCAGCCAATCGTTGGCCTACATTTCACCACACTGTGTGGTGAATCTGCCCACCTATTCTACGGCGGACTTGCCATTATCCCCCAAAAACATAGTGAACTCGGGCATCTTGAATCCTCTCGGATAAGGCTGCATATTGTCCATCCAGTCAGGATAGGGTTTCCTGTAAGTCGGTCGCTCCATCGGCCTCAACTGGATCCCGAAATGCTGTTGCATCATATCCGCTAGCAGTTTGGGTGATACTGCTGGTACTTGAGTAGGAGGCATGACAGGTGTAGGCGGTATAGTAGGTGCCACGGCCATTAATTGTGGTTGTGGTGGCTGCCCCCTAGCGTTGGAGATGTCCAACTAGGGTTTGGCATTGGTGCCGATAATACCGAGAAATTCACCGCGTACAGCGTTGTAAGCATGTTCGGCACAAGAGGTGCCGCTTGATGCGGCTGCACGCTAGGCCTACCGGAGGCCATCAAACAGCCATTGGGTGATGGTGAGGCGTAGATCGGCATCGGAGGTAACGCATATGTGAAACATGGGAAGCTAGGTGCCGCTGGTACGTAGCCGAGATTGGCCAGACCACCAAATTCTGAATATGGTGGCTGGCAAGATGTGGCCTTCAAAGTCCTCTGTTGGCCACCGGATGGCCCAGGACATGGGAGACTGGGCGACGATTTGTGTTGTTTATATTAGCAGTTTCATCTCGCATGGAACTACATACTCTGTCGATTAGATCAGCCATTATTCTCCGCAATACATCCATAAGTTGATTCGTAAGTACGGGCATGAACTCGGCCATTGATTCCGTTATCACTAGCCGCATCTGTTCGGAGACAGTAGGTGTTTGCGTAATCTCTTGTTGCGCTCAATTCCCCGCCGCATAACCGGCGTCATCTGCAATAGGTGTCCTCGTGGAAGTCTCCTATTGCAAAGACATCTCTTTGAATTTATTAGTAAGAACACTCACTAATATTTCAAATCTGAGACGTATCCACCCTAAGCGGATATGATTTTTCACTCGAGTCCCACTCGGCGTGCCAATTTCAGACGTAATCTGAAATCCATTCTTAAGCCGCTAATTCAAATATTTATAGGGTGGGTGGCAAGCCTTAATGCACGTTTCCTTGCCTCCTTAACTGTAGTCTTTCTCTTTTAGTTGATAATAATTATGTTGATTCATGGATCGGGCCTCCTCACATGCAGATTGGGCCATTTTATTTGGGCCTAGGGGTGTCAATTTTGGGCACGACCCGAAAACACGAACCCGACCGACACGAACCCGATACAGTGTTGGGTTTTTTGGGTTTAGTCATTTTTGGTTTTTCTAGTTCGAAATTCGGTCTAAAAATTTTCAGGCCTTGTTCGGATTTGGTATTTCAAGTTCATTTCGGGTTTCAGGTTGTGTTCGGGATTACAGATTTTGTGTTATACCCTTATTAACACCTGACACGAACACGACCCGAACCTGTGAAACCTAAAACACGACCCGACCAACCTGACCGAAACACGACACGAACACGACCCGAAACCTGAAACTGATACCCCTATTTGGGCCTAGTAAGTTTTGGGCCAACAGAAGTTCATGCACCAAAATTATTTAAGCCGATTTTTTTTTTAATATAGAAAATTATTTCTATATAATTTATTATATGATAATTAGTCATTTAATGTCTCCAAATACTTATTATTTTTATTTTAAAATAAAAGATAAATAAATTTTTTTGAGAAGCAAAAGATAAATAAATTTTAAAAAAATAAGAAAATATATTAAAAATATGTTTAAATAATTTAAAATTTTTCAATTGATTTTCTAAAATTAAATTTTATATATTTATCATTTTTAGAATACTAATATCTAAATTTAGAAAATAAAATAAGTATGAAAAGTGAGGGTATAAAAGTCAAGTATAAAAGTATGTGAAATGGAGGTAGTAATCTAAGATGACAGGCCCTCCAAGTGAGAATCACATTCCCACCAAAATCCCTTAACATTCCCACCTTGGTGGAAATGTGACATTCCCACATGAAACATGCCTCGAACCAAACATGAACATGTTTCATTCCCTAGCCAAGATTCTCAGGAATCTTAGATCTCCCGAACCAAACGCCCCTTACTGTAAAATGAGTTTGAGTTTGGTGTTGGCTATTGGAGATGGTCTCATAACATAATTGATGTATGTATTTATAAGATTTTTAATAAGTGGAAAAACTTCATACCCTATAAAGTAAACAATAATGCACTTATCTTGTGAATTTTTTTTGGGTTAAGCACTTATCTTGTGAAATTTGATAAATGAATAGTACTGGTATGAATATTTTCCCAAATTAATTATATCTATGATGATGCCAAGACCTAAGTCCTAAGTCTATGGGTCTGCTAGAGGCCCAGGTTGGTTCCAGTGTTGGACTTTTAATGAACGCACATACTGTTCTAATTTTTTTTTTATAAGCCGAAGCCAGAGAAGACCATCTCCAATAGCAAGCAAAAGACCATATAATATACTTCCTCCATTTTTTTAAAAAGGTTACACTTCTCATTTGCACGTATGTCAATGTACATTTTCAACGATTAATAACTCAAATTCGGTACAAGTAAAAATTCTAAAAAGTTGATATTTAAAAACTACTCCCTCCGTCCCGCGAAATTTGACGCGTTTCTTTTGAGCACGGTAATTTAGGTAGTGGGGTTTAGTAGTTAAAGTGGTGTGTAATTGTATTTATGATTCTATTAATTTTCTTTATTGTTATTAATAAATAATATAATATTTAAAATTTCATCATAATGTGTTTAATTTTTTAGTAATAATTAAATTAAAATATTAATTTCCTTAAAAATTAATATTAATTTTTTTACTTCTTAATTTCTCTAATTCAAAAATCCTCCAAAGAAAATGTTTGATGTCCATCTTTAAAGCCTCCAGCAAGTACAGGACCTACAATGAAAAATTCAAGAGAAAAATGAAAAATGAACACTGGAGCAAAAATGAAAATGAACACAGGAGCTTTGTGTCCAGAGATCGATGCATGTATTTCTTCGAAAAGCACTCCTTAACAATGGACCTTCTACCATCAAAAGTTGACTCAAACACCCCCAAAAGAACATAGAAAATAAAAATGGCCACTGTTAGCATAAACAATCTGATACTGCCTACTAAAAGTAAATTTTTTTTTTTTTTTTAAATAAAAAAAAAAAAAAAAAAAAAAAAAAGCTGATATAGTTCCCTTTAAAAGCCATCAAAAGTAAAAAGTTCCCTCGTTAACTTCCCTTCAATCGACATTTCCCTCTAAAAATTATTTCTTCCAAAGCCACAATATATATCAATAGTCAAATGATACACAAAATCCAAACATCACTAAAAGTCATTCATAAACAAACAAGTTTTACTCATGTTGCAGCAACAAAACATGCACCCATAGGTGGCAATACTTAACAACATAGCAGCTGCAGCAAAAACCAGCAGTAATTAACAACATAGCAGCAGTGGCAGCAAAAACCAGCCAGGTATTACTCTCGTGTACTTCTGTTTCTACCCAGCAGCAATAATTAACTCCTCCTCTATTTTCTGAACAGCAACATCAACCCAGCTTCCTCTTTTTCGATTTCAATTGACACATCATCTTCAAATCATCCCTACAAATGCCAAAACCATTTATTAGTTGTGAAGAAAAGAATGTCATTGTTCAATTTCTTCTTCAAAATAGCAAAAATGGGAAGCCTATTAGAGGGAAAATGTTAGAAGCACAATTGAAATATTCAACCTGACGAAGTACTATTTCAAGATTATGGAGTCAAGCAAAAAAACAAGCTGCAAGGGGTGAAGCCATCATGTTGAAAAAGCATAAACCATATGAAAAGAGACAGCTAAAAGTTCTTGTTGACATTGAATTGATACAGACAATTGAGCTATGCAAAAGAGGCACCATAAGGACACTTGCATGAAGCATAAATTGCTCAAAAAGTACCGTTGGCAGATGGATGCAAAGTGGGGTTTGAGAGCACATAGTAGTGCACTCAAACCGGACCTTACAGCTCTAAACAAGCTATTAAGAATGTAGTTCTCACTTGATGCACTTTTTATGATTCAATTCAAAGAGCTTTTGCATTTTAAAGTATGAGAAACATCATTCATATAGATGAGAAATGGTTTTACATGACTAAGGGTACCCACAGATTCCACTTGACTCCGGGTGAGGCTGAACCACATAGAACTTGCAAAAACAAGAAATTTATCACAAAAGTCATGTTTATGTGTGCTGTATACAGGCCTATACCTGCCTCTGATGGCGGTGTGATATCTGATGGCAAGATAGGCATCTTTCCATTTACACAATGTGTACCAGCAAAAAGGTCAAGCAAAAATCGTCCAACAGGCACTATGATCACCAAACCGATTGATTCAATAAACAAAGATGTTATCAAAGGCTGCTTGATCAATCAGGTATGGTGGGATCTACAGCTCAATTTAGCAAAAAAAAAAACAGTAGCTTGTACCCTGATCACATGTAGCATATTTTCTTATTAATCTCTCTAATTCAAGGTGCTCCTATTCCTACTTTCCCTTTCTAACTTACATATCATTCCAGCGATAAAGGAGAAATGGCCAGCTACTTCAAGTAAAGTAATATACATACAACAAGATAATGCAAAGCCACATATAAAGGATGATGATCTAGATTTTAGAAGCGTAGCAAGCAGTGATGGATTTGACATCAGGTTGATCAATCAACCGCCTAATTCCCCCGATTTAAATGTCAATGATTTGGGATTGTTTAGGGCAATTCAGAGCATACAATTGAGAAAGCATATAGCACAATAGATGATTTGGTGAATGCAGTCAAGTTATCATTTGAAGAGTTATCTGCTCAAACTCTAAACAAGGTGTTTCTAAGTCTACAAAACTGCATGATTGAGATAATGAAAAAGAATGGGAATAACAACTACCGAGTATAGGATGCACTCATTAGACATCAAGCATTGCCCACTAATCTCAAAGTGACTGATGAGTTAATGAAAGAGTGCATCAAATTCATGATTGATCATGGAAAATTGGAGTATGCTGGGATGTTGGTTAATAGCTTAACCATTGAACAAGTCGATGATGCTTAGATGTCAATGATGCACTAGATATAGCCTTATTTTGTGAGCATATGCATGTATTTTTGAATTATGAACAACACACAAACTCATGTGAGTGTTGGCTTTAAGGTTAGTTGTGGATTTTGCTGAATGTAATTTCCTATCAAGTCATTGTTTTTGCTAAGCTACCAGAAAATAGAAATGCATTGCTGTCATGAATTTCATATCATATTTATCATCCAGTTAGCTTGCATTCACTACATTTATATAATGTAAGGAGCACACTGTTGTGATAAAACCAAATAAATTAAAACCACATAGGAAAGAGCATACCTGTGAAAATATTTAAGTTTTCCGCTATCTAAGCTAACTAGTACCAACGTGTAGAGCATTGAAGAAAGCTAGCCAATTTTATCTAGAAAGGGGGCTGCCTGTTTCTGCAACTTTAGCTACTCAATCAGTGAAATCAGCCGATCCCACCAATAAACAAATAGAGAAAAACTAAACTACCAGCACCAAAACTTCACGAACAAATGCACAGTAATGACTAATTTGGTGACAAAAGGTTGCACAGCATAATGTGGTGAAGATGAGATGAGCATGTACAAAAATTAAAAGAAAGAATAAGCACATCTTAACTGGGTAAAATTTGCAGACATAGGCAGTATAGTTTTCGTTCAAGCAAGTCAGGAATAAGATTCAACATTTATGTGGCCTTCACAGCGAATTGGGTCTCCAAATATATTCATGAGCATCTGGAATTGGGATCATACCAAATGTTTAATGTAGAAATGAGAACTGTTCTTGTGGTGACAGAATTCATTGTAGTTAGGTATGGTGTGAAAAGTAAGTATGTTTTTAAGTGTTGCCGTTAAGCTTATTGATCAACAAAACTTAAGGTTGTTAATCACCACATTCACATAACCCTTACATATACCAAAGCTTCAGAATGATTGATCAAATTCAGAGGCTTATATCTAATTTGTACTTCAAAGCTTCTAACTGAGATCTATTGTTCACATTCAGAATGATTGATATAATTTGATTAATCACCAGATTCACACAACCCTGCCATTCTAACTGGGATCAAAGCTTCAGTATTTGGTTTTATATATTTAATGCAAGCCAATTGATCAACAATTTTTAAAATGCCCAAACAACATAAGAAAGCCAGAACAAGAAAATTGAAATATTGCATACTTGGAATTATGTAGGGAAAAAAAAAAGTCCCCTCACTATTGAGATGGCCTTCTTCTACAAGGGTCAGACTTCTCCTTTGTCATCCCACCGGCGTCACTATCCACCCTTGAAACCTCTGGTAAAGTGGTAGACGAACACACCCGTAGCAACCATGACTCGACAATGTTCATTCCCATCAGTGTTTCTTTCTTCCGTTTATCTAATTTCATTCCAGTTAGAATTTCTGCCATTTCATACCCACCACATAACGCTAATGGAGATATCTAGCAAATGTCAGGTAGCCTAGAAAAAAGGCTAACACCTTCCGCACTGCCATCCTTCAAATCTTTGGACCCAACAACACATTTGGATTCCCAAATGCCCTCTGTTTCTTCGACACATTGGGATTAAGACCGACCCCCAACAACATATTCGGATTCCTCAACCCAGATGCCATCTGTTTCTCCGTCGAAGGTATCAGATGCAGACCATTGGCGCGGAGACAGGGGGAGACCGAGGGAATCCATCAGATCGAGACCGAGCGACGGAGGGGTAAACGTGCACACTGGCGGTGAGGGGATTAGTTTCTCAAGCTTTGCAGACATCCCACCTGGAATAAACCTATTCTTTTCTTCAAAAACATCGGTAAGAACTCTTGATTTTCATCACTGCGAAACTATGAAAGAAAGAATGAGGGAGATAGGCATGGAAGAATGATTAAAATTGGGCATTTAGGGTTGGTCATGGAAGAAGTGGACAGACGAACGAAGATTGGGAGAAGAACGCTGGGTTGATTTGGAGGGAAAAAAAATGACAATATAGTCTTTTTTTTTTTACATAAAAGCCAAAATCAGTCTTTTTTTTATTTTTTGGCCAAATTGATCCGCTACATATACTAATTACGTCTCAATCGGTCCTTCATCCACTAATTATGTCCTAATTATGTATTTTTGTCCAAATCAGTCCTTTTTTCCTTCAAAAATCTAAATTGGTCCGTTATTAATTTTGGCCCCTTTCATGCAGTCCAATGCACATTTCAAACCACTAATAACTCAAATTCGATATAAGTAAAAATTCTAAAATTTTGATATTTATAAACTACACGACGTGGCGAATCTAACAAGATCCTACTTGACTCATTTTAACTTGTATATCTATGTTTAAACTTTAAGTCAAAACAAATGTGTGAATAGTAGCAAATTAGATAATGTAATTATTAAAAAAATGGAGGGAGTATATCGCATAAAATGTAGTTATTAAAAAATTGTAGTTATTAAAAAATGGATCATCTTTTAGAGTTCGGTGGTTTTTTGTGTTTCTCCATAAAATTAAGACCAATTGCGATATACTCCCTCCATTTTTTTAATAACTACTTTGTCTAATTTGCTACTATTCACACACTTGTTTTGACTTAAATTTTAAACATAGATATACAAATTAAAATGAACTAAGTAGGATCTTATTAGATTCGTCTTATCGTTTAGTTTATAAATATCGAAATTTTAAAATTTTTACTTATACCGAATTTGAGTTATTAGTGGTTTGAAATGTGCACTGAACTGCATGAAAGGGGGCCAAAATTAATAACGGACAAATTTAGATTTTTGAAAAAAAAATGACTGATTTGGCCAAAAATATGTAATTATGGCATAATTAGTGGATGGAGGACTGATTGGGACGTAATTAGTATATGTAGCGGATCAATTTGGCCAAAAAATTAAAAAAAGACTGATTTGGCTTTTTTGTAAAAAAAAAAGGACTATATTGACATTTTTTTTTGGGGGGGGGGGGTGGGGGTTGAATTTTTTTGGATTAGTGTTAGATTAGTGTTTTAATAAAAAAAATTTAATTAGGTTTTATTAATTAAATTTATCTAAAAAGGGAAAGGTGTCAAATTTCTTGGGACGGCTCAAAAAATAATACGCATCAAAAAGGAAGTACAAGATGAGACGAATCCAACAATATCTCGCTTGGTTATATTTTGTCTTCTATAACTATAACAAAAATAGAAGTCGATGTTTTACAATGAATAGTAAAAAAAATTCAAAAGGTAACCTTTAAAAAAAGCGGAGGAGTATATATATATAAATATATATATATATATATATATAAAGCTAAAAAAGATAAACCTAACGGCTAGGGAGCCAAGCGCCTAACGTATTCACATCCAATTTCTCCTTACCAAGATCCAGACGAAAAGCCCAAGTGGTAAAAAAGTCCTTCAAATCCCTATGTTTAGCAAATCTATCTTCAAGCAACAAAAGCTGTGATAACCTAGCACTCCCAACTACAATAGAAATGCCCTTGACTTCACCCTCCACATTTCTAGCAATCTGAGTAATCATCCTTTCCCTAATATCAATAACATACATTACTCCCCAATTTTTGAGGAATCCCAACTCCCCTTGATTTCCCAATGGCTTCTTGGATGCAGATGGGATTGAGCCCCGCCTGTATCCCGAATGGTTGTACTTGTATAAACAGCACTTGAGTTTCAAACAAAAACACCACATCCGAATTATATTGTCTAAGCAAATTGACTAAAATCCTTCTGGTATTTGCATCCATGATTCCATCAATATTCCAAGCTATTAAATTGAAATTTGTAAAATCCATAAAAATTAACAACTGAAAGGGGAAGAAGCACTCAACTATTAGCTTACTGCGGTCCAAGTCGATTGGTGTGGCTTCCCCCTCCTTTTCCTCGTTGCCCCTATTCTGATCGGCCTCCATTCTATCCGACATCTCTGTCTTTTGGTACCCATCAGGTCCAATGGTCAGATTCCCTTCTTTGAACTCTGGAATTTCACTTCGTTCTCTATCGGCCTCGCCCTTTTTCGAGAGCGGCATTCCCATCGGAGTTTGGTGACATTTTTGCTGGAATCCCTTTCCCCCCTCCCTGGTTTGCTCGGCCTTTTAAATTGGGCTTTCCTTTAGGTGCCAATGTATTAGTGATAGTCCTTAGTGATAGTCCTACGGGGTCTGGGCCCTTTGTTGTTACTTTTGGGCATTTCATCACTTGAACCCCCTGGCTGATCCAGTTTCAATATCCCAGCCTTTCCTTCTAAACCCTTGCTGTAACACCCCGGATTTGATAACCCAGGCGGGATGTCACCGCCACACCTCCCTAACAAGACACGGTTTCTCCGAGCTTGCTAAAGAGATGCAAGGCTATGGTTTTTCAGAATTTAAATCATCCAAACAGCCCATTGTAATATAATTTAAAAATAATAATATCAAAGTTGCAGCGGAATGTAATATTTACGTATATATAATTGTAATGCAGCGGAAATTTAAATACTGGGCCAACATGGCCAAAACACGGGTTAAACAGGCCCGTTCATGCAAGTTGTAATTAAATGCCGGAATTTAAAATAGAGTTTTTCCCGAATGTTCCCCTGTATGCATATGATGATGCATAATCCTCATACTCTGAAAGAAAAAGGGGAAATGTGGTTTTGTCAGCAAAAACGCGCTGAGTAAGTTAACACCTAATATGATCAAGGGGTTTCAAAGCCTTTATTTAAATTTGATTGAACATGCTTGTAGGTAATTCACAATTTGAGTTAATCATCCTCAAATAAATCAATGACATAATTTAACACAAGGATTTCACGTGATCATAATTCAAATTACATGGTAAATTAATTGCAAGGCATAATTTAAAGGTATAACTTAAATAAGGAAAACATTCACGTCTTAAAAATTTTCCCGTTACTTCACGATTAGATATTTCAGGATTTTCATTCTTTCACTTTTGTTCAGTATGATTTTATATGATTTGATCTTGGGGAATCGAACCCGCAAGAGTTTAAACGTATCCTAGGGAATTGAACCCGTAGGAATTAACACACGTCCTGGGGAATCAAACCCGCAGGAAAACAAACGATCGCCCTTGGGGAATCGAACCCGCAAGAACTCAAATACATCCTAGGGAATTGAACCCATAGGAATCAACACACATCCTGGGGAATCGAACCCGCAGGAAAACATACGCCTTGGGGAATCGAACCCGCAAGGTAAGGACAAGTTTTTCAAAATTTCACAAGTTTTTCATGCAAGTATCTAGCGTCCATTATAGGCACGCCAAGAAGGCTAGAGGGGCACCCTGCAGGGCACTCGCCCTCCACCAAAGTATCTTAATAACATTTCGATTTAGTATAACGGGATTTTTCAAAAGTATAGATGTATCGTATTTCAAGCCTTCGGCCGTTTGTTTCGAAATTTCAAAATCTCTCGATTTAAAAGTCGTTTGGCGTCACAGTTTACGCCTTTTTAATTTAAAAATTCATCTCAAGTCCGAAAAATCTGAAATTTTCACAGTTTATCAAAAACATCCTAACGAACAACTTTCGTGTTTTAACTTTTTCGAAATAAGTTGAGGAAACATGTCAAAAATCGAGTTTGTTTCGCAAGCAGTGTTCTGTCCGGATTCAGGTTTGGCACAGTTCAAAGATTCGACATTTTCACATATCAAATGGACTCCAAAAATTCTGAAATTTTATACACAAATACTAGACATGATTATCTACAACTTTAATTTAGATTGCAAAGATCAAATTGGACTACAAAATATAGAAAGAGACTCACTAAGTTCGGACATGTTCATAGGCAGATTCCAAGCACGTTTGGTCAAAACAGTTCCTTTTCGATGCGATTTGAAATAGCAAACGTTAACGAAAATGTCTGAAATTTTTACACAACCTAGATTTATGTGTTAGGATTAAAAGTCTAGTTTTGAGTTTTTCGGTTTGAACTCTCGAAATAGGGGTTTTTGGTTCGATTTCAAATCTGTCACAGTTTCAAGTTCGACTTTCAAGGCAGGTTGGTTCTCGGCCATTTTTGGATATCAAAATGCAATGAAAAATTATGAAAATTTTACACGAACTAGATCTATGTCTTAAAAACGTTTTTCATGTTTTAAGTTTTTCCGTTTGAGTAGTTTTAAGGGTTCGAAAAATTCACACAAAATTGTTGCGCCGAGGGTTTTTCGTGTTGACAGATTTTAGAGTTATTAAATCCATATGTTTGGTTGCATTTTAAGTCACCCAAAACCAAGTAAGTATTAACTTACTGTGGTAAGGTATTTGGGCGTCCTCGGGTCGCTTGGCTCGTCCAAATCCACCACGAACAGATCTCCTCAACGCCAAGCTTCCAACTTTGGCCACGATTTCAACTCGGAAGAATAAATCCAATGTTAGGTCGAGTTTTCGGGTTCGAAAATTTAAATGAAAATCTATAAATGACTTACCCAAGTCTGGAGCACTAGAGACCTTGTGTTCTACGCCTCCTCCATCGGTCTTCGTCGCCGGAAAGTGATCGGAAAGTTCGAAGTTGGTGGTTTTCGGGTGTTGGAAGAACATAGAGAGTTGGAGAGTGTTTTTGGGGTTGCTAGGGTTAGTGTCTCGAAAAATGATCAGCCATATGTCCTCCAAAACCGACCATATACACCTTCCATCAACTGGGATCGAGTTTCCAAAGTCGGGGGTCGAAATATGGCAAGAAATCCCCGAAATCGCGCAATGTGATCGCCCACTGCTACATGGCGCGCCCTTGGCGCGGTTTTAAGGGTAAAACCGCCCGGCCACCGCGCCAGCCCCGGCTGGGTTGCGGTCCATGCCGGGCCGTGCATTCCGTCGGGCATTTTCTCCTCTCTTTCGGACTTCTGTCCTCCTACGTTTTCGGGCTCGATTTTTCGGGTCATTCTCGGATTATAAATTCTTATCTTAAATTTATCTCGACTCAAATGAATTTCATATTTGAAATCTTAAGTCCGTCGGTCTCGGGTTCGTCGGCGTCCAATTCGTCATCTTTTGACTCCCGGGCAATAACTCGTCTAATTAAATTACTTCCGACTTCACGGGTTCTTGGAATTAAAATTATTTTCTTTCTTGAATTTAATTCCAATTATTTTGACTCAATTCATGGAATGTCTTCGGGCTTCCTTTCCCTCTTTTATTCCATTTTAAATTTTGAATCTGTCGGCGTTTCATTTCCGAGCAATAATTTATCGTGATAAATTATTTTCTTCTTCTCGGAGATATTTCGACATTGATCGGAATAAATTTTATTCCTTTGGACGTTGATAAAAATCTGGGGTATTACAGTCTACCCCCCTTAAGAATCAACTTCGTCCTCGAAGTTGTGTTTCGGCTTTTCTCGCGCTAAGAGTTAGGGTCCTTTTGTTTATTTTATTATTTTGCAATATTGTGTTATTGAATTATTGTTGATTGTTTGTTGTTTGATTATTGTTTGACTGAACCCAGAAATGAAATTTTCGAGTTGCCTACGTACCCTGTGAAGGGATCAAGCCATGACGTAGTTCAAAACAAATTTGAATTTGTTTATTTATTGATTTGGGGATACAAAATATTCGGGTTGTTACATCCTCCCCCCTTAAGATTACAGTTATGTCCCCATAACTACCTATGTATTATTCGCAAACAGGTTCGGGTATCGTTGCCTATGATCCTTCCTTATTGAGCTGGCAAGTCAGCTTGATCGATATCGTTCAATCGTCCCATGGCTCTTCTGGGTGAGGGTTTACCAAATCTAGCCTCTTCTCAATCCTCTCCTCACGAACATTGCATTCTCTAATCATGTGGTCGTCCCCACCACATCTATAACAAGTCCCGCGCCTTGGGCATTCGCGCACCAGATGGGCTTGGTGGCACTGCGGGCAACGTGGTATGACTGTATGACGTATGCCGTTTCTCCCATAATTGAAACCTTTATTCTTATTCTCCTTAAAATTGCCATTGCTAATGTTTTGATTCTTTTTCTCAAACTCTTGCGAGTCCTTGCTCGACTCACCATTTTCTTTACGCTTCAGTTGCTGGACTCGATCAATTGCTACAGCTCGATCGTAAATCGTCTGCAGGTTTGTGAATTGTCCTACTGCAAGTATCTCCCGGATACTAAGGTTCAGACCCATCTCGAATTTCTGAGCCTTGTCAGAGTCAGTTGGTACTATCCTTGTAGCAAATCGCACCAATTCCTTGAATTTGGTGTAGTACTCTTGTACTGTTTGCGCTCCTTGTCTGAGGTTGATGAATTCCTCGTACCTTGCGGTCATGGTGCTCAGTGGGTAGAATCTTTCTCTCAAGGCTTCCTTAAGTCCTTCCCAGGTGTAGGATTCTTCATCTTCCTCTGAATTCGTTTGAAGGTTCTGCCACCACTCATCGGCTTCGCCTCCTAAGTAGTAGGTCGCTACACGTATCTTCTCCTCGTCGGGGCATTTGATAGCATCCAAGAGTTTGTCAAAGGTACGGATCCAACCCTCCAACTTGGCCGGATCCTCTTGCCCGTCATAATGGGGTGGGTTGTAGGGGTTTACCAATGCCAAGTAGTTAACTCGGGCTACTGGCGAAGGTATTGCCGCTTGTGCCCTATGCACCTCGGCATTTCCTAATGCTACGAGTACTTCTTCTACCGTCCTTAAACGTTCATCCATGTTGTTGGGAATAGGAGGCGCTCGATCTCCTACGTTCGGAGGAATCTCATTGTTGTTAGGTGCGTTTGGGAGGTCAGTGTCAGTGTCGTTTGGGCTTACCTTCCTCAGTTTTCTTCTAGGTGTCATTTTCTGTTATAAAAGCACGCGAAGATGAGTTTCTAAGTGATCAAGATCTAGGACTAAGGCAAAGTTAGTCTTTAGCAAGCGCTCCTAAGTCAAGGTCATGTCGAATACTAATTTAAGAGTGTTTTCTTAGAGTAGCTGATTCACATAAAGAAGAGTTAGTGCAATTATGTGTGTATGCATATGCAATCCCCCCAATAAAATTTAATTTATGCATGCATTTTTTTTCTACCCATGGGTTTTAAAAATAAGTTTATTCCATGGATAGATTTTTAAAGAATAAGGTAAAAAGGTTTGGGCCACTATATTGGGCCAAAAGAAATAAATTATTTGGGCTTAAGTAGAAAAACAAGGGTACTGGGCCAAAATAATTGGGCTTAACATTATAATTAAATATTGGGCCAAAATAATTAATCTTTGGGTTTAAAATATTACACTAAGTAAATACAATTTTTGGACTCAAAATAATACTAGTAGTTTAAAAATAATAATAAATTTAAAAATAATACTAGGTTTAAAATAATGGTTTAAAAATAATAATAGTAACCTTAAAATATTCCGGGCTCTGATACCACTTTGTAACACCCCGGATTTGATAACCCATGCCGGGATGTCACCGCCACACCTCCCTAACAAGACACGGTTTCTCCGAGCTTGCTAAAGAGATGCAAGGCTATGGTTTTTCAGAATTTAAATCATCCAAACAGCCCATTGTAATATAATTTAAAAATAATAATATCAAAGTTGCAGCAGTTGTAATATTTACGTATATATAATTGTAATGCAGCGGAAATTTAAATACTGGGCCAACATGGCCAAAACACGGGTTAAACAGGCCCGTTCATGCAAGTTGTAATTAAATGCCGGAATTTAAAATAGAGTTTTTCCCGAATGTTCCCCTGTATGCATATGATGATGCATAATCCTCATACTCTGAAAGAAAAAGGGGAAATGTGGTTTGGTCAGCAAAAACGCGCTGAGTAAGTTAACACCTAATATGATCAAGGGGTTTCAAAGCCTTTATTTAAATTTGATAGAACATGCTTGTAGGTAATTCACAATTTGAGTTAATCATCCTCTAATAAATCAATGACATAATTTAACACAATGATTTCACGTGATCATAATTCAAATTACATGGTAAATTAATTGCAATGCATAATTTAAAGGTATAACTTAAATAAGGAAAACATTCACGTCTTAAAAATTTTCCCGTTACTTCACGATTAGATATTTCAGGATTTTCATTCTTTCACTTTTGTTCAGTATGATTTTATATGATTTGATCTTGGGGAATCGAACCCGCAAGAGTTTAAACGTATCCTAGGGAATTGAACCCGTAGGAATTAACACACGTCCTGGGGAATCGAACCCGCAGGAAAACAAACGATCGCCCTTGGGGAATCGAACCCGCAAGAACTCAAATACATCCTAGGGAATTGAACCCATAGGAATCAACACACATCCTGGGGAATCGAACCCGCAGGAAAACATACGCCTTGGGGAATCGAACCCGCAAGGTAAGGACAAGTTTTGCAAAATTTCACAAGTTTTTCATGCAAGTATCTAGCGTCCATTATAGGCACGCCAAGAAGGCTAGAGGGGCATCCTGCAGGGCACTCGCCCTCCACCAAAGTATCTTAATAACATTTCGATTTAGTATAACGGGATTTTTCAAAAGTATAGATGTATCGTATTTCAAGCCTTCGGCCGTTTGTTTCGAAATTTCAAAATCTCTCGATTTAAAAGTCGTTCGGCGTCACAGTTTACGCCTTTTTAATTTAAAAATTCATCTCAAGTCCGAAAAATCTGAAATTTTCACAGTTTATCAAAAACATCCTAAAGAACAACTTTCGTGTTTTAACATTTTCGAAATAAGTTGAGGAAACATGTCAAAAATCGAGTTTGTTTCGCAAGCAGTGTTCTGTCCGGATTCATGTTTGGTACAGTTCAAAGATTCGACATTTTCACATATCAAATGGACTCCAAAAATTCTGAAATTTTATACACAAATACTAGACATGATTATCTACAACTTTCATTTAGATTGCAAAGATCAAATTGGACTACAAAATATAGAAAGAGACTCACTAAGTTCGTACATGTTCATAGGCAGATTCCAAGCACGTTTGGTCAAAACAGTTCCTTTTCGATGCGATTTGAAATAGCAAACGTTAACGAAAATGTCTGAAATTTTTACACAACCTAGATTTATGTGTTAGGATTAAAAGTCTAGTTTTGAGTTTTTCGGTTTGAACTCTCGAAATAGGGGTTTTGGTTCGATTTCAAATCTGTCACAGTTTCAAGTTCGACTTTCAAGGCAGGTTGGTTCTCGGCCGTTTTTGGATATCAAAATGCAATGAAAAATTATGAAAATTTTACACGAACTAGATCTATGTCTTAAAAACGTTTTTCATGTTTTAAGTTTTCCCGTTTGAGCAGTTTTAAGGGTTCGAAAAATTCACACAAAATTATTGCGCCGAGGGTTTTTCGTGTTGACAGATTTTAGAGTTATTAAATCCATATGTTTGGTTGCATTTTAAGTCACCCAAAACCAAGTAAGTATTAACTTACTGTGGTAAGGTATTTGGGCATCCTCGGGTCGCTTGGCTCGTCCAAATCCACCACGAACAGATCTCCTCAACGCCAAGCTTCCAACTTTGGCCACGATTTCAACTCGGAAGAATAAATCCAATGTTAGGTCGAGTTTTCGGGTTCGAAAACTTAAATGAAAATCTATAAATGACTTACCCAAGTCTGGAGCACTAGAGACCTTGTGTTCTACGCCTCCTCCATCGGTCTTCGTCGCCGGAAAGTGATCGGAAAGTTCGAAGTTGGTGGTTTTCGGGTGTTGGAAGAACATAGAGAGTTGGAGAGTGTTTTTGGGGTTGCTAGGGTTAGTGTCTCGAAAAATGATCAGCCATATGTCCTCCAAAACCGACCATATACACCTTCCATCAACCGGGATCGAGTTTCCAAAGTCGGGGGTCAAAATATGGCAAGAAATCCCCGAAATCGCGCAATGTGATCGCCCACTGCTACATGGCGCGCCCTTGGCGCGGTTTTAAGGGTAAAACCGCCCGGCCACCACGCCAGCCCCGGCTGGGCAGCGGTCCATGCCGGGCCGTGCATTCCGTCGGGCCTTTTCTCCTCTCTTTCGGACTTCTGTCCTCCTACGTTTTCGGGCTCGATTTTTCGGGTCATTCTCGGATTATAAATTCTTATCTTAAATTTATCTCGACTCAAATGAATTTCATATTTGAAATCTTAAGTCCGTTGGTCTCGGGTTCGTCGGCGTCCAATTCGTCATCTTTTGACTCCCGGGCAATAACTCGTCTAATTAAATTACTTCCGACTTCACGGGTTCTTGGAATTAAAATAATTTTCCTTCTTGAATTTAATTCCAATTATTTTGACTCAATTCATGGAATGTCTTCGGGCTTCCTTTTCCTCTTTTATTCCATTTTAAATTTTGAATCTGTCGGTGTTTCATTTCCGAGCAATAATTTATCGTGATAAATTATTTTCTTCTTCTCGGAGATATTTCGACATTGATCGGAATAAATTTTATTCCTTTGGACGTTGATAAAAATCTGGGGTATTACACTTGCTCTTCTTGGATCCATTGGGATTTTTCTTTCTCACTTTGATCCACTCGCTGCATTCCGACTGTGTGGGGATGACCACTTCATTGTTTTGTCCTTCATAGGGTCATCACGTGTTCCCTCCTGCTCCTTAGCTTCCTTATTTGGTTCCACATCTTTTACAGAACTTCCTGCCTCCTCTATCCCAGTGTCCTTATTGGTATTAAGGCTAAGGTCAACTCTTTTACTCTGTGCTCCCTCTGCCTCCCTCATCGCCTTGTCCCTTCCTGAATTTTCCTTGGCTACCATTCCATTAGTGTGAAAGTCCACGGCTTTTCCTTGTTCCTTTTGCCGAGGTTCCCCTACACCAACTTTGTCCTCCGTCCCCTTCCCTTTCTCCGGGCAGACATGAACACCATGACCATACCTTTGGCAAGATGAGCATAGTAGATGTAAGCCTTCATATTGCACCTTTTGCCAAACTTCTCCAATGAGTATGCTCGTCACCACCGGCTGTCGGAGATCAATCTCCACACAAACCCTAGCATATTTCCCTCTATGAACTTTTTTTGTCATGTCGTCCACTTTGACAGGAACCCCGAGTGCCAAAGCAAATTTTTTGATTAGCTTTTCCTCATACATCTCCATACACAGGCCGGGCAGCCTTGCCCACACAATAGTCTTGCATGGTGTGACCTCCAACGCGGTAAAGTTTGGCTTCCATGGGGCAATAGTTAAGTAGCTATTAAACACCATCCATGGCCCATCGTTGATAACACGGTCTCGGTCCACCTTCTTCTCAAACTTGACTATGAAGAAACCTCTGTCCAAGTCTATCATTTCAAAGGCTCCTTCCAGTTTCCAGATTCTCTTCACTCTCTTTTTGAGAGCTAAGTACCCGACTCTTTTTCCCAAAACAGAGATTATGATGGCATCCTCACAAGGCTCGTATAACCTCTCTTTCAGCTTGTGGTCGATGGTGATTCTCGGTTTGAGACGGTCACCGTTGATATGGTCGAGCTTGACAAATTTGTCTACATCAGCGTTCTCCAAAACTGCAGCCGAGGGCTTGCTTTTTCCTTTGAGTACCATGTCCCTAAAAGAGGGCTTCTTGCCGCCAACGAAGTAAAACAGGGGTGGTGGTGCGTCCGGAGGCACACCAGCAGAGGAGGATAGGTGAGCAGACATCCTATTTGGAAGAACACCTTGTCGAGAGAGAAAACCCCAGAGAGAGAAAATTGTAGCAGAGGACGAAAATCAATAAGTTACATATTGTTTTAATTAATACTACTACCGTTTTTTTAGTTGTTACGTACTTACGTTTGTATAATAATTATTATTCATTGAATAACTTTAATTCAATTTTTTTAATACAGTTACATCGTCTAATCGCATATATTTAAAAATATCAAATTTTCATAATTTTTACTTTCACATAATTTGATATATTAAGTATTAAAAATATATTTTGGATTGCGTGAAATCATGAAGTGTAACAACTTAAAAAAACGGATGAAGTACCTATATAAATAGCGAATACTTTAAGTCAACGATGCGGATTATAATTGAAGGTTAATTTATAATATGAAATTTAAAATTAATGCTTTCATGTATCAATTGTTGTTTTTTGTTACCTGAGAATTTCAATTACTTGCTTCTTTCAATTGTCTCTTGATATGACAATAAACACATTATTTTTCAATATGACAACCACGACGAGTGAGGAGTGAAGAAAATTATTTTTCTCTTTTTTATGATGAGGAAAATAAACACATTACGTATAGATTGCTGCTTTGAGGACTTTAATTGCAAAAATAATATAAATATTGTTAATACATAAAATATGTGTTAATAAGTCCAAAAATCGAACAAACGCAGTTGACATGAGTGATATAGGGCATTGGCAAGGTCTCGGGTTTGAGCCTTTGTATATGCAGAATTCTGCTTTAGGAGAGACAACCCTTCAATGCCCATCCGATCCTCGAGGGATTAGTCTGGGTCCAATGTGGCCTGGGATACCCTGATATTCACCTAACAAAAATTAAGTCCAAAAATCGGTTAAGGCCCAAATTAAAGGATTGAACTGGGAAAGATGGTCATGTCCAGCTCATGGACTCCGAGCAAAATCATTTCGAGGAAACCAAGACTATCGAACAAAGGTGCATAGTCCGAACACAGCAACCCGAGCAACAATTTGCCGAAGTGAAGCCATCCGAGGAATACTTTTCCGAGCAAGGTAAGGCTACATGAACCCGAGCAGGGAAGTGTTCGCACCATCATAAAGGGCTTTTCCGCACCTGTCGGCAGCATATGTTGGTGCCATTATTTTCATCGGGGTGCGCAATTTCATGGTTTTCCCATGACTACATGGTCTCCCGTACACTTCACTCCCTTCCTTCGTACTCTTGTTCTTTTCATCATTTCTCGCTTCACTCCTACCCTCCATATTCCCCTTCTTTCCATGATTCTTATTCTCCTCTTGAGTGGCTACTGTCATTCGAGTTCTCCTTTGTCTACTTTCTTTCTTTCTTCACCCCTGGCCTTGGTGCCATTCTCCTATACACTACATCAAACAATATGCCAAAGTAAATTCAACAATACCCAATCATACAATCAACATAACATTTGGTACAACATTCAATGTTTATATATACCATAGCTTTGTATATTGCCTATTCCACATTCAAATAAACAATCAATATCTCTTCATTCAACAATAACTGCAAACTCAATGCAATATGTGTTCCCCATCCTTAATCAACCCATGATTCTCAACTTTTCTAATCTACACCTTCAACTTCCAATTCATGTTATCAACAATTCATCTCTTCAATCAAAAATTTAGAAATCTATACTAAATATAATGCTATCTATATTTTAAGTTACTCAATATCCATAACATAATTTTTATCATCATTTATTTCTTTAATGAATAATTTAAATTTCCCCACGGACTCTCTCCCTTCTAGCTCCCTCACCCAAAATTTGTCTTAATTCAATTCCCCAGTTTCAATAGCTCACAGCCACAACCTACCATAGTAAGAATGCTACATCGGCTAAGGAGGCGATGGATACACTGTCCGGGATACTTGAGAATTTGTATACCCGGGGTAATGGCTTCAATGGAGTAAAATAAGTTACTCATACCAACAAGGTATATTTCTTTCTTGGTAACCATTGTATAAGAACTCCAAAGTTAATCGTGCTTGACTTGGAGTAATTCTGGGATGGGTGACCACCTGAGAAGTCTATCAAGGCGTGCGTGAATGAGGCCAAAGCACACTAAAAGAGCTCATGTTGGTTTGTGGGGTCAGCGTTCACCTCCGAGCCGGTAACATCTCGAGTAACACCATGTCTTTCCGCTGCGCAGAAATGGGGTGTTACATATGGTATCAGAGCCAAACCGCAACCGTGTGCTGAGGTATTCAAGCACTAAACGGGGTGAAAGATCCACATGATATGGATGGTTAGGCGTCCAATGATGTGGACGACTGACCGCAATGTGGAAGTTGCGATCTTAAGGGGGTATGAATCTAATACCCCGAGAATCGCTTAAATGGAGTAAAATAAACTACTCGTACCAACAAGGTACATTTTTTTCTTGATAACCATCCTATAAGAACTCCAAAAATTAAGCGTGCTTGGCTTCGAGTAATTCTAGGATGGGTGACCTTCTGGAAAATCTCTTAAGGTGTGGGTGAGTGAGACCAAAGCATACTAGAAAGTGCTCATATTGGTTTGTGGGGTCAGCTTTCACGTCCAAGCCGACAACATCAAAAGTAACACCCTGTGTTTCCGCTGCACCGAAAATAAAATGGGGTGTTACAGTCATTGCCTGAGAGTTTTTTTTTTTTTTTTTTTTCCGTTACAGCCAACTAAAGCTAGGAAATTATTGTCTGAGAGTTGGGGCTGGACAGCTGGCACTCTTTCAAATTTTATCCAGTTCGCACAGGTTGTCTGCTGCCATGGTGGTTCATCTATTGTGTTCGATCATCGGTGTTGAACTTACGTCAAAACCATGACTCAACACAATTCAGCGACAATGGAAATCAGTGGGAGCTGAACGATGTGTTTACATTAAATGTGATTTCCATTGGGCAGATAAATGATGATCCCACTGAACGATGTGTTTACATTATGAATGTGATTTCCATTGGGCAGTTAAATGATGATGGGTTTGGCACAGTGTTTTGTGGCGTCATGGAAGGTGATGAAATGGGCAATGCTGATTGCTAGAGGGTAGAGAACTCACGATCCTATATATGACCATATGTAATGATATTGTTCGCGACAACAGCATAAGTAATGATATTGTTCGCGACAACAGCAATGTTGAAGGGTGGCAAAAGACTACTTGCCACAAAAGCATAAAATAGTTGAAAGGGATGGCACAAGACTCCCAAGTGCAGAATACCTTCACAAAAGCCACATATATAGTCACCTTGGAGAAGTTGGAGAAAGTCGAAGCTGTCTCAACTTCAGTTGATCTCAGAACTTGAGATGGGTTAGAGGCATAACCAGGCCAATAGGAGTAAGTACAAATGGGGAAGAGCAAACAGAGCGAATTAGCTTCAAGTGGGAGATTTGTTAGAGAATCAAGCAAATTCGCACAAGAAGGAAATAGCCGGAAAGAAGGAAATAGCCGGAACACCCACGATCCTGAAGAAAGGAGTGTAGTTCCGCTCAACCCCTCTAGAGTGGGAGGCAAAATTCCACAGGACCGCACGCGAGGACTATGCATGTTGTAATTTGTTGTATCTTCCAGATATTATTTACATAAATATGAATCTCTATTGTTGGCATAGATGATAATAATATATACACATGGGTTGTGACTTGTGATGATACATGTAATTTTGATAGAGAGAAAGAGAGGGTTTGCGCAAGCCTAACTTGTGCATGCGAGAGTTTGATGTAACTTAATAGTTGTTGGGTGAATTGCCTGCAGATGTGTAACCTAATTGTTGTTAGATGAACTGCACAAACAACTTTCTCTTGTTCAATCTTCCCTTGCTTGCTTATTTTTCTCATTATTGCAGACAATATAGAGCCGAGTAAATATCATGCCAACGGCAGACAACTTTTTTTGTTCATCTAAGTTGTCTTATGGTTTGGGCCAACAATGGTCCTCAGACAGCTATCTTTTCACAATCTAGCATTGCGATTTGCAAACAAGCATGAATTTTAGGATTCCAATAGCAAGAAATAGTTGGATGTTTTCTACATAGATTTCTTGAAGAAACCAAATACCAAAAATATGTAGTATGTTAAGATCCATTTATGTTATATGCACAAGGAGCTCGCTGATGTATCACAGTGAAAGCATAAACTCTAGAGCCCTCGAATTAGGAATCCCTGAGTTCAAGAACAGCTTTGGAAAATAAAGTAAAAGAATGTACAGTTTGGAGGTGTGTTCTGTAGGTGTTAAAATCAAACATCATCAGTGTCGCTGCCCTCCACATGGCTGACCCAATAGTGGCTTCCATCAGGTCCAGAGATCTTGAACCTGTTGCAAATTAAAAAGGAGCCGAAAAAGTTAGGCAACTGCTGATGCACATATATATACTGACCAATCAGAATTCAACATCAAGAGCAGACGGGCACACCGCTCAAGCACAGATTTCCCTTCCTTGTACTTTTGACTCTTCTCATGAGCAGTTTCCTGGAGAGAGTTGCAAAATTAATAATGACAAAAGAATGTGAAGACATGTCTGCATATACGTAAAGCATATCTGGTTGAGTGCGTCCCAAGGATCATACATATTTCCATCCAACGATTGAACCACACTGCACGCAGAATAGGTCAGCCACAATGTGTGCCCCGGTTATCATCATCCTCTCTTCTTTCTCGCCAAGAGTTACATTCACTCTGGGAAGGAAATAAATGGAGATGTTTGCAAATTCATGATAACATAATTCACTAGCATAAAAAACTATCATTTGCATATACACATTCACAACATAATAACCTTCCAAGATAAACTGAGAAGGAAAAAAAACAAGGAAAAAAAAAAGAAGAAGAAGAAGAAGAAAGAAAGAAAAAAAACAATAAAATAAGATTAACATGAATTTTGCTCATGAAAAAAGAGAACTCGGGTCAATTTTTTTTTTTTTTTTTTGAACTCGTCTATGTGCTAATTTCTTTCAGTGGTTTCTCGGAAAAACCAAGATTATATTGAAGTTAATGTAGGTGGCAACATAATGAAATATTGCTTAAAAATCTCAAATAGAAAGCCCTTGTCTACTTATTTGAGCATTATATACGACGTGATGGCATACTGCAATGAAGTTGCAAATAAGTTTTTCTGTTACCCTCTTGTAAGTTTCACATACAAAAAAGATCATCAAGAAGAACTTACACCTTACTGAAGAGATAAGCCTTCCCATGGCTGCAATGAAAAGCCTGCCGCGAAACAATGAACAATGAGTAAAACTTCTTATATGAGTTGGAAGTTAAAGTACACAATTGGCTAAGTAACTCAGATATTTGGATAATGTACATAGAAAACCATAAAATAAATAACATATCAACAAGAATAATGCCAAGTTGCCACATAATCCGAACTTGTTACCAATACAGGTCATATGGAGAGATATGAGACACACATACACCAGTATACAACTCAGTCAATATTTCTGATCAGGGGAACATAAAATATGCAGTCATCAGTCAGCCACTTTGACCACTTGTAAAACGATGGTTAGACTTTCAATTTTCTCCATACTATACTATACATACAATGTAAAAAATGTTGGATTGATTGCAACCACAGACCCCAATTTGGAACCCTATAAATGTTTTCGACATTTAACAAGTGTGGAGATTCATGGATGGGAGGCTCACACCTAAAACCAATTGGTGATAGGTGGAGTTGCTCCCAAACATATAAGGTAGTAAGAGGACCACATTTTAATCGATGTGGGATATCAACACCCTCCCCTCGAGATGATATACTTCTCGAAATCAAATTCAGGATCAAATATACCCAACACGGACAACCATAGCTCTGATACCATGTAGAAAGAAGATGGACCTAGGGCGAGGATGTTGATATCCCACATCGATTAAAATGTGGTCCTCTTACTACCTTATATGGTTGGGAGCAAATCCACCTATCACCAATTGGTTTTAGGTGTAAGCCTCCCATCCATGAATCTCTACATGGTATCAGAGCCATGGGTACTCGTTTGGGTATCCAGATGGATATCATCTCGATGTTGTTTCCGAGATGAATATCATCTCGAGGAGGGGTGTTAAAGTCCCACATCGGTTATATGTTGGGTTATCCCCCTGTTTATAGGGACATGGGCCTCTCTAACTATCACCAATTGGTTTTAGGTTGAAGCCCTAGGTCCATCTTCTTTCTAACAACAAGGATGCTCGTTTTGATAATATAAGACATACAAAATTTTTATACCTATTAATTCTCTCACAATCAATCCGTGAAGAATAAAAACGGGATATTAGTAATGTTGAAGATGGGATATGAGGTTTCCACTCAAGATCGGAAACATACACAATAAGGGTATCATGGCTTTGATACCATGTTAAAGACACGACAAGAGATTCCAACTTAAAACCAATTGACAATGAATGGATAGACCCCTGAGCTACATGAACAAATCCCATCAAACTTTTCGATGTGGGACTCTTAACACGCCCACTACAGAAAATACTCATCTCAATACCGAGTCCCACCAAAGATTGGCAACATACACAATACAGGTATCGTGGCTATAATATCATGTTAAAGACAAAATGAAATCTACAAACTCAAAAGCAATCGACAATTAGTGGAAAGTGGATTGACACATGCCCCATATATATGGGAACAAATACCATCAAACTTTCGACGTGGGACTTAACAAATAATGAAGAGTAAAATTATCATATTTATGGGCAAATTAAAATTTTGGTACTAAGTACTAAAGGGTTTTTATCAAAATAAATGCTACATATTTTCTTATATATTTCCCGAATAAAAGATAAAATTTGAATTTCACATTATGGGACGGGCCAATAGCAGACTAGCAGTTACTCTAAGAATCACAACAATAATATATAGTGTAGATTTTCCGGTGCATATCTTCATATACAAGCCCAATATGGTTGAGAGAATGATATAGATCCACATATTGGGCTAACCTCTGGAAAGAAGAAAAAAGGAATTTATTGCTCTCGTAAAGTCCCCTTTGTGATATAAACCCAATAAGACTTAGCCAAAATACATATCAACATCAAAATAATGATAATTAATTCATTTTATCAAACGAAAATCGATGATGTAGATTTGCAATTGTATATGTGTTCAGACTTCAGAATTAAATTGAACTTTTATTCAGGGAAAATCTCCCTCGAATTTAGATAATGCTACCTGACTCCATCATCTACAGAATTATGGAGAAGAATAGAAAACTAACTGCAAAGCAAAAAAACTAACTACTAACATAACAACTGAATAAGCACTTGAGCAGAAAATGAGTGTTGATGACTTGAATGGTATTTAAATAACAAAACTAATAACGGAGTAATGGGACATCAGACATGTGGGTAATTCAAGCTGCGAATTATGTCTTTCATCAAGATGAAAGCAGAGTGGTTGGGAGCCGAGTCCGTGTCAGAGTGCATAGTCAGTGAACAGTTGCTGGGTTACTCAACAGTATGCAAATCCAATACAATGGACTCTCCCAATATTTAGAGAAACCAAACAACAGAGCAGGTTAAGATAACCAGTTGAAACCCCTTGAAACAAATTCTCTTGCCAAACCTATTAGGATAAGTGGCAAAAGATAATCTATAGTCCAAAAACAAATCTCCAAATTCCTATCCAATCTTCTTTCGTATAGTAAATTGAAAGCACAATACCCAAACGTGTGCAGTTTTATTAACAGTCAAAAGTAAATAGCAGAATCACACAAGCAAAAACTAACAGCAAATCAACTTTTCTCGGAATATCATACATATCTCACTTCAAATTCTACTCAGTAAAATGGATCAAATGCTCGATGGGAAATTCAGCCGGACTACCAAAAAAAAGCCCTAAACCAACAATTTGCCCATCATCACTCAAAACTACCAAAACTAGCGGTGCCCAATTCAAGAGAACAAAGAACACCAAATCAAGCACAATTAGCAATTGTTAAAGGTTGTCCTTGGATGCTCAATTCAGGATTGCATAAAAATTCGATGCAAAGGGAACTAGTTGATCAAATTGGGAATTCTAAAAGTGAAGATAACAAAAAGATTGAATCGAATATATTCCGAGAGGAAAAGATGTGGGCTTTCAATCCCCAATTGATGAATCCAAACACAAGAAGAAGAATATTGATCCGGAGTTACGAATTAGTTCACCAACTCATGAAAAGAGAAGAGAAAATGAAGATGGTTAGGATGGAAGGGAAAATGAAAACCTTGGAGACGATGTCATCGCTGAGAGCTAGGTGTGTCCCGCAGTGCTTGCAACTGTAGATCTTGCCTTCGAGAGTCACCGCAAACACCCTTCCCATCTCTCTATCAATTCGCACGGCGAAAATCTAATTCAGGTTTCAGGCGCAGGAGGCTGTAATTGGTGAACAAAGCAAACTCGTTTTGGAATTTTCTAGGATTCCCTATTGCATTTGTATATGACTACGATAAATAATTCACCATGGAGAATTTAAATTCTGGTTACAATAAATATTTAAGCTTAAAATTTTGAATTTATTTTTTTAAATAAAGTTTAAAGTTTTAAATTTAAAATTAATAGTAAAATATAATTGTGAATAATACTTCTCTGTTCTTGATAAACTGAAACGTTAGAAATTTGGTACTATTCACACATTTACTTTAATTTAAAATTTTATCATAGTTATACAAGTTAAAATATAGCCAAGTGGGATCTTGTTAAATTCGTCTCGTCGAGTAGTTTTTAAATATCCAACTTTTAGAATTTTTACTTGTACCGAATTTGAGTTATTAATGATTTAAAATGTGTCTTAGATTACGTGAACTGTGGGTCCTTCAATTTTTAAAAAACGGATGGAGTACTCAATTGTCACAACTAAAGGGACGTGGACTTAGTCCTTCACTTCCAACGGCAAAAAAAAATTGTCACAACTAAAATATTCTACTTATTATATTTGAATGTCTCATCACAAATTTCGATTTGTTTAAATAGAAATAAATTTTTTCATTATAAATATGTGAAATCCCATTATATACTAACAAATCAATTCTATCTTAAACCACATGGAAAGAGTAGTGATTTGCATTAATATATAAAATTAAACTTTAGATATTGGATTTGATAATTTAAAATTGTGAAAGGATGTGCTAAGAACATCTCCAATAGCTAACAATATACTCAAACTCATTTTACCATAAATGTTATATCAAACAGTAAACTCAAAAGAATATTCTCTATATATTTTTTCTCATACAAACTTTATCTTTTCAATTATACTCATCATTTCTTATAAATTATCCATTAACCCACATAAATTCAATACTCATTAATTAAGAATTTTCTGTTTGCGTAGTTATTTAGTTGTTTAATATTGTAGACCTTGCTTAAGCGGCTAGAGCCCCATCCATTCAAGCCACTGTTGTTGGTTGTTTTTTTAAAGTATTTGATAGTATGTGTTATTTTTAAGGGATAATAACTTTTTTAGACTATCAGAATGAGTTATTTTCAGATGTTGGTCACTATTTTTTCATTTAAAGTTTTGGGCTGCTATAAGGATATCAGACCCAGAAAAATGGCCAAAGTGGGCCCCATGTTGTTCAAATATAATTATAATGGTCAAATATTTAAGAGTTGACGTTAAAATTTAACAAATATTTAACATTTACGGTTATTACAATTCTCTATCTATAATAACCAAACAAAAGAATTGATTCTCCGTTGTATTTCTCTATTTAATTCTCTGTGATACCAAACAGGAGAATCAATTCAATTTATTTAACCCAATTCTCTTTCTATGCAATTCCATTCTCTAGCATCAATTCTCTGCAATTTCATTCTCTTTACCAAACGCACCCTAGGGATCACATTCATCATCTAGTATATTAATTAATTCACTTCTCTCTTTGATTCATTCATTGCACTTTTTATAGCTTTAATTAATTTCACTTTAGTATCTTAGATAAATGAACCATTCACGCACTTTAATTTCATTCGCTGCACAAATTTGGTAAATTGACAATTTCTTGTTCCATATGGATTCAACCCAGTTTCGTACCATCAATTAGAAGCCTACCATCAATTAGAAGCCTTTGACTGTGTTTGGACTAAACGCTAGTGTTTAGCATTTAGTTTTTATAATAAATATTAAAATTAGTTTAAAAACCTACATGTAGTAAATATTAATTTTAGTAACCGCTAAAGTTTACTCCCTCCGCCCCAACAAAGTTGTCTGATTTTTGACACCGTTCATTGTTCAACTTTGACACAATTTTATTGCAAAATATATTTGGAGAAGAATAGTCGAGTTGGATCTATTTAGATTCGTCTAATCGTGTAGTTTTAGAATATATATTTTATATAATTTTTAGTTGTATATATTGTGAGATATTGACGATAAAAAAAGTGCATTGGATTGTGTGTAGAAATCAAACAAGACAAGTTAGTTGGGAAAGAGGGAATAACATCTAAACTCTAAACTCTGAACGCTCATTTTCCCGAACTTTTAGCTTTAAACTCCAACATCTAAACTCTAATTTTAAATTCTAACACCAAACACCATTATTCAAAACTATCTCAATTCAAAACTATTTGTCACCCTTAATTCAAAACTCCAATTCTAACCTCAAGTTATTTACCAAACATAGCCTTGAACCCAATAGTATGCTTTTACTCTTCAATCTCAATTGTCTCTGTGTAGATATCTCCTTCAAAAGGTGCATTATGTGGTCTGTTTCTTTTCAATTTATCTAAATGATCTTCATGATAGAGTTATATGTCATTTTTCTGATAAAGGTGTTGCAAAGCTAGTACCCAATAAACTTGCAATGATCTATTCTGCAACGATCACTATCATGAAGGTGTCTGCGCTTCAGCTCTCAGCTAAGGTACGCAACTTATTGTGCATCAAATAGCAAAAGATGCATTGTATTTGATTTAAAGACTTTCATTTGGTGAAGTTTCAAAATAAACAGCTTTGAAATTGTGAAGATAACTTCAATAATTTGGAAGTTAGCGTTCAAAATAGTTGATGATTTATAAACAACCGAAAGGTGAGTTACAACGTTACAATTTAATTATTTAAAGCACAATTTTAAGGGCTCAACCAATTTAGCTAAAACTCATCAACACGAAATATACCAAACCACTATGAAAATTCATTTTCTATTATATATAAAAAAAGGTGAAAAAAAACCTTAACATCTAAACCCAGACCAACACAAAACTATCCCATTCCTTACTAGACGAACAACAATTGCCTATTAAATTAGACACTTACCTGAAAAATCCTAACACAATGATCAGCCCCACAAGATGCGAGCTGAACGGATTCTCCATTCTTCTCTGTTGCATTCCATCTTAACCGGTTCACCACAGAAGCATGGCACATAAATGGATCAAGGCGGAGTATAGGAGCAGCATTTAGTACTGTAGTTGCATCATTTTCAGCTTTAGCACGTGTAAGGCTCCATAGCTCTATGAGACCACTTTCCATTCCAACTGCAAGAAGGCCATGGTTCCTCTGCCTGTTGAGCCCCAGCCAGGATAAGGCAGTGACACTGCTCTTAAACATTGGAAGAGTTGATAGCAACTTAATTGATGACCTGTTCTCCAGTTCCCAGATCTTTACTGTTTTGTCCCTGGAACCAGTGGCAAATTCATGGCAGAATGGATTCCAAGAGCATGCCCAGATTATTCGTTTATGGGCTTCCTGTTTGATGATGAGCTCATGACTGATTTCATCTGGTCCTGTTTTGGAACATGATATATTGAGAATGTGAGGATGCTAATCTGCTGCCAACCAGAGTTTTGGACCGAATAAATGAGTTCATGTATTCTTTTCTTGGAAAAGAATTTCGTTCAAATAACATTAAATTGATTAAAAATACATATATTATACTAAAAATCATTTAGAAGTAGACTGGATTAAACTTGGTAAAAGCTCCAATGGTTGCATCAGAATAGGCTGAACAAATTCCATCATACCTGTGTGCTTGATTGTAAAAATTGAAAAATGGCGATCCCTTGAGACGGATAGAAGGAAATTGTTATCATGAGAGAACTCCAACTGTGTCACTGTTAAGGTGTGAGAGTGCAAGCGGCCCAGGGCCTTCCAGGAACCAACTTGCCATAGCCATATTTCAGCCATAGACGCTGACTGAGCCTGCAGGATTTTAAAGATTGTTAGCTTCCAAGTTCTAAGTGCCAATACAAACAGCCAATTGAATTTAGGCTTGTCAAATCAGCAAAACACCTCATAATCAAAGCATCGACCCTGATGATGAATAGGATATAATGTACACTGACTCCTAAACTTGAATCATACAGCATAGTTTCAAAATTAGAAACCCACCATATCTACTAGACAACTAAAGAGTTCAGAATAAAGATAAGTATAGGATCTCAATTATTTAACAGTTCAAAACACTAAATTAGTATAATAGACACATAATATTGCACAGGTTTGTGTAAAACAACTGTCACATAGATGCATACAATTATTACATCCAAGAAAAGGAAGTAAAGCATTTTGCCATGTCTGTTTATAGAAGTTTGCAATTGGCTATAGGGTGAAAATTAGTAGTAGTAAATAATAGTAGTATTAAATAATGCAGTTAACCAGAAAGCATTCTGTGTCAATTGCTCACAAACCAATACTAAAAAGCTTTTATTATGGTAAGAAATACCTTGCAGGAAGATGCAACTAACTTCCCCTCATGGTCACTGCATATGGAAAAAAGTTCATTCCCATGACCGTAAAGCTTGTGCGACTCTGGCCACAAGGTATGCCATGCCAGTTGTTCCTCAATCGGCGGTTCTGTCAATGCAACTGGAACCGCCTCTGGAATGGTCTCAAGTGAATCAATGCCTTCACTATTATTTCTTCCGCGTGACTCAGCTGAAACTGCGAAAGGAAATGCCACAATGGGAAAATCATACTAGAAACTTGCATTTTTGAATTTGATTGTCAGAATAAAGCTAATACACATCTACTTTCACAAAATGGCCACACTAAAAGTATGTGATATAACACTAAGGCTATGTTTGGTTTAAGAAGGCAGAAAAAGATAAGAAGATTGTAAGGGTAACGACATCGTGAGGGTTAAACTAAAAGAATTAAGGAAAAACAATAGAAAATGGGCAGAAATGTATAACAAAGAGAAGGAAAACCCAATGGTGAGGAAAATGATGGAAGACCCTTTCCTCATCCTTCTCTATTATTATTCATCATATATTTTATAAATGAATTTGTAATCTCTTTTTCACATCAAATCATTCTAATCAAACATATTTGTAGATTTTTAATAGATAAAATTTTCCTCGTTTCTTTACAACCAAAATGTCTACAAATTTTTGAACTTCCATCATTTTTTTTTCCTCATATTTACCATTCTTCAATAATATCAAGAACCAAATATTGCAGGATGGAGGTAGAGCCAATGGTGCAAAAATCATCAAGAAGTTGTAGCAAGGCAAAAGGAGTCAAATTCCATAGCATCATAATAAAAAAAAACCACTTGCCAAATTGATAATAAAATTTAAAGAGACTGCAGAAATTAAAAGTAAACACTAAATAGATATAAAATTTACAACTTTCCATGAACTAAAGAATTAGGCGAGGTGGTCTGCATATGTGTATGTGTGGCATGAAGGAAACATTATCTTTAGCTTAAACATTCAACCAAGGTGATTATTTTAAGTATCAAAAAGATCAAATCAACCATTAGATAAATAGTATGTGCATGTATGTCTAAGTTCATTATATTGGGAGTGCAACCTCATACCATCAAATATCAATGCATCAGCATAAATACTTCTCAGGAGATGTATCAAGAAAATGAAGTAGCATAAGATGGCCTTATTGCCACAACAGTGCTTTATCACGGGTGAGTAATAATGCATTTTGTTTTGTATATGATACCTTTATGTTGGTCAGCAATGAGGATGAAACTGAAGTACTGACCTATTTCAAGACTCTTATCCAAAGAAAGTTAAGACCCCCCCCCCCCCCCCTCCAATCAAATATTTATGTCCAGTGACAAAAAAAAGTAAATCAAATTTCATGGAATGATAAGCTTACCTTGTGCATAGATTGGTTTCTGAGATAGTCCTAGGGCAGACATATTTGCACCAAGAATTTGCATGGTTGGTGGAAGCTCATCGACATGACTCAATTTCTGTGAGCAAGAATAATTCAATGTCTTTAGAAAGGAGAGAGGAGCTTCAAACACTCTAGCAACTTTCTCCTCTGCTCCACTTATAAATCGGTGGTTTCCCTTTCCCAAAATTATTGCCACACAATTAATATCATGGCCATGAACTTGAGGTCGGGCAATTTCATGCCAAGCCTCTCTATCCTCCACAGATGATTCATCAAACCAAGTGGAAAATACCCTTGATGTCTGTCAATGAACAAGGATGCAAATAAGTAGTGTCAGAAAGAGAATGACGTAACTAAAAGAATTATGGGCGAATCATACCTGATCATGACTAACAGAGAGCAGATATCCCATGTCTCTCGCCCAAGAAATGTCGGACACTGATGCAAAGTGTCCAGAAGGAACTTTCTGTGGTTTCCAATCATCAGAGTCGGTGCCGACATTTTTCCAGAGATGAAAAGATCCACCATATCCATGAGCTAAAATTGAGTGTCCACTTGGGCTCCAATGACCACCATAAAACCCCAAAGCACAATGACTCAATTCCCCAACAGTAACCATGTTCATCCATATGCCAGTAGTCTTCTCAGGTTGCCATACCATCATTGTCTTGTCCATTGATGCAGATAAAATGCTCTGAGGCTGATAACATTCATCCCCATCAATGGACGAGCTTTGAGGAGGCTGCCATTCCACTGAATACACCCAATCCTCATGACCGATGAGGAGGGATTCCAGAGATATTTGGTAAGAAGATGAACCAGCTGAAAATATTGGTCCTTTAATGTATGAACTCAAGCTAATATCTTTCCCATTGTTAGTTGAAGACTCTTGGACAGCCATCTTCCATATGCGTATCCCCTTGTCTTGTGATGAACTCACAAGAAGATTAAATGTTTCGCCATTTATAAATATAGGTAACGAGAAATCTAGACTACGAATCCAATCTGTATGCCCTTTCAGCTCACAGGCATGAATAAACTGGCAAATGTAAACAAGAAGATTTATTTCACCACAACAATAAATGAATAAAAATAGAATGATACACTAGAATACACACTTTTCCTGATTTCTCACTGCTGTAAATGTGAATTTTGTTATCCAATCCACCCATAGCCAAAACTAGGTGCCCACTGCTTCCAGACAACTCCACAAGTGAAAGCGCAACCACAGGCTTTTTACCAACAAATATGGTATCCATGCAAGTCACTTTGCATTCACCTAATGCAGTCAAATGGAACTCCATGAAAATGTAACTTTAGGTACTAAATAGTAATTCACCTTACGTTTCAACTTGCAATGTTGCAGTTATTATAAAACAAATAAATGTAAAAATATCTAATCAAAATGTTGCGGTTAATATAAAAACAAATAATGTAAAAAATCTAATCAAGATGTTCTCCCAAACCAAATTTTCCTCAAAAATGACGGTTCTAATCACAACCTTTTAAACATAAAAATTTCCTATTTTAATATAAAAAGGTACAACTTAATAATAAATCAACCATTCCCAGATATTTTTTTTTTAATAATGATATGGCCTTATATTCTACCTTCATTATTCTTATACATAACAGTTAGCATTATACAATTGAAAACCAATAGAACCCAAGGCCCATCAGAACTGAAAATGCACAATTTTGTACGGCACTTCAGATTAATTCGTCAAAGGATCTCATGTTTCCATACCTAATTATATAGGTCACAACAATAACAAAACTAGTATTCAGAGCAAGGACAAATGAATAGTAAGGAAAAATAATCACAAACTAAATAGGCACTAATTCTCGAACTCAAGAGGCTCACCTCCATAGCTGAACGGGAGGATTGCTTCCCATACATTTACCACACCATCAGAAGATGAGGATGCAAATAAAAATTCCCTATCAGACACCATAATTGCGGAGAGGCATGTCACACCTTTCTTATGATTGTCTGGTACTTGAAGCACATGTCTCCACTGTAGGAAAATTTGATTGTTAATCGAAGCACAGTAATTACTGCAGCACAACAATGATAATTTCTGAGCTCAATATTCACATCATGATATGTGGAATGAGAGGCGTTTATGTCTTCAATCTAGATATACAGTGGGCACAGTGCTGTTGAGACTGTACTCGAAGAGATAAAACAAATACTTTTTCACTCAATCAAAGTGAATGATGCATTTAGTGTGTTCGAGTCATCACATAACTCAAACCAGATTTTTATTAGAGGGAAATCCTTAAATCAAACATCATTTATCATTTATTCTAACAATTATGATAGTAATATCCCAAATAGAGAGTTTGAAGCAAAGATGCAAAATACACCAGGGATGAGTGCAGCCATGCTTTTATTCTACTATCAACATCAAGTCAGCACAGGACATCCTCCATTGAATTTTAAATGTCAAGAGTTATGAACTTCGAGGAACCTTCCTAAAGAATAATTAGGGCAGTCCAGTTGAAACTAAAAGACTAAACTTGTAGGGCATTAAGAAAGTTTGGTTGCATAAAAATAATCATTAATAAGCACAAGGAGCAAGAAATGGTGCCCTTGTGAAGTCTTCTGGGCAGATATCAAAGAATGTCAGAAATGGTTGGTAAAGCTCAAGAAAACACCACCTTCTTAGAATATGAAAACTCCCACATAATAATAGCTCCATCAGCATCTCCAGATAGAAGATAATGACTTTCCAAACACTTTGCTGGAACAAATTCAAAAAGGCGGGAAAATCATAAACGATACCAGGACCATCCACTTAAAAATTAGCAATTCTAATGAAGTTAATAAAATGAACTGCAAATTCCTAGAAGTAAAGACGAGAAAAGGAAAATAAAGAATCACAGTTAAAGATAAAACCTTTAAACGCAAACTTGCTGGTGGGCAGCCAATGCGTGCAATTCACGTTTGCCTTGTGCCCTGGTAGTGTAGTAATAATTTGTGCAGTCTATTAACCAAAAAAGAAAAAACAGTAAACAATATATGAAGGTGTATCGATGAATCCTAAACAGCAAAAACAACAGCAATAGCAAAACCTTAGGGCAGAAAATGGCGACGGCGTTCTGAGTACCAAAGGAAACCAAATCACAAGCGCCCCATGAGACGTTATTGACGATTCTGTTGCAACCTGCTCCTATAAACACCCTTTCCACTTCTAACTCCATTGCCACACTTCCAATTGGGCGAACTTCAGATTCAATTGGGCGAAAACCGGAAAGGGATGAAGATAACGGGAACAGACGGGCGATGGGCATTCGAAAGGGATGAAGCCATTTGACTGTGAGGGGCGGAGGGAGTGTTGAAACTGGGAGAACGGGGGTTTGGGCTTAGGGTTTGGGGTCACCCAATAATTTAAAAAATTTTACCTTACCATACAAATTTACAAATTTAAATGGTACGGTGGTGTTAGTGTGGGGAGTTTATAGTGATCAAGTGCCCGATTTTCAATCAATCTTTTAGATTGGTGGTTAAATTCTTCACCCAACCTCTATTTCTTTATAATTTATTATGTGATTTGTGCTCTCATACAGTCATACATGCCGTCCATCTATTAGCATAAAGTTGCATATTGTAGAATAGTTCAAGTAAAAAATTTTGAGAGCATTTTTTCACGAAGGATTCGGCAAGAAAAGGTAACTCGGGTTGGGTAGTGGGCTTACAATTCGGCTAATAGGGCCCCATTAAAAATGGGAAAACTACCGGGTTTTTAAGAGTAAGCCCCCTACAAATTATAGATTGTTTGGATAAGCTGTAAGAAAATAGATTATCTAATTATTTTGTTTTCAAAACGCAAATAATCAGTTTACCCGCTAAAAAGTTGTGCTGCAAACTTGATTATTTGCATTTTGAAAACGCAATAATTAGATAAGTTGTTTCATATTGCTTATCCAAACTGCCACTTAGGGGGGTGTATTCGTTTGAGATTTTAATAGATTTTTATGAACTTTAAAAAGTCGGTGGATTTAAAAAGTCTATAGACTCCACGTAGAGTTGATCGATTTGTATAGAGTCTATGTAGAGTTTGGCTGATTTTAGAGAGATTTCGTGTAGTTATAATTTTTAAGAGAATCCATTAAAATCTATAAAGAATTAAAATCCATAGAGTGTTGAATACCTCTAGATTTTTAAAGACTTTTTAAAATCTGTATTGAATACCTCTAGATTTTTAAAGACTTTTTAAAATCTGAATTGAATACATCTAGATTTTTAAAGACTTTTTAAAATGTAGATTGAATACACCTCAACTTTGAAAGTCCAAAAAAATCCTGTAGAGTCTCAATCCAATACACCCCACTTAGTTTGGAATTATAAAATACCCCAACTCCAAAACTTATACTTTGTACCCCTCTTCCAACTTTTGACCATGCTTTTACCCCCTCTTCTTTCCACAAAACTTAATTATTTTCTAACCATAAACTTAGATTTCCCCTTCTATACCATACCAATAATTAATTCTTACCACAAAAACAAACACAAAAACTAACAACGACGAGAAGGCTACTGAACCGAGAGAGAAGAGAAAAAAAGGAATCCAATCAAGAAGAAGAAAATCCAACCATAGCTTCCAACAAGGAGGATTGTTGTATTATGGCCCATTTCAGCAAGCCCAATCTGGCCCATGAAGGCTTTGTGCTGAGGCCCAAGCCCATTTCCCACTTTAATCAATACTCCCTCCTATCCTAACAGCCCTGAACCTAATCTGATTTTTGCTCTCTCCCTCTTGAGAGACCAGCCGCCCCCTCCATTCCTTTACTCCCTTGTTTCTTCTTCACCACAACTAATAGGCTATATTTGTTCTACCATCCATTCCTTTACTCCCTTGTTTCTTCTTCACCACAACTAATAGGCTATATTTGTTCTACCATTAATAGTGGGTGAGTGAGTGTGTTTAAGGGTTGAGAGGTGTGAGCTATTGTGGGGGTTGGATTACCGGATCTTGGGGTTCTGGTAGGGCTGTGAGCTTCTCCCTTTTTTTAGAGCCTTGGTGGCTAAGTCGCCGGAAAATGGTTTTCCGGCGAAGGGTTTGAGGGCGACAGCCGGTATAGGTGGCGAGACAGGGGCTGCTGTGTCCCTTGGTGGTCCGGCAGGGGGTGTGGTGGTCCGGTGGAGTCGGCGGTGGTCCTGTGGTGGTGGATCCGGCGGAGCTTGGTGTTCTATGTTGGAGTTGTGTCTCATTTGGGTGCTCCGAGCCAACTTAAAAATAGATCTTTATAGATCTATTTGGTATACTTCCTTCTCTTTATTATTTGTTGTTATTTCTTGTTCCTAACATCTTTTGTAGATCGAAAAGTGGAACAAGAGGACTGGACAGCCGGAGCAAGCAAACGGACTGGAGAAGAAACTGAAAGGAGCAAGAAAACGGAGGAGCCGTACGCTGTCCTCAAGGCCGAGGCTTGGCAGCATCCTCTTGGAGGATTTTCTGTTTTCTGTTCTCTTCTTTATTTTCAGTTTAAGAGTGAACGTGTATTGGTGAGGTTCAAAGCTATGTAATCCCACTAGTTAGGCTTTTTGGGTTGTAATAGTTAGGTAAAACAGGGTATCCGGAGTTACCCAACAGTGGTATCAGAGCCATAGGCCACTGTGGGACGGGGGTTGGTCAAGGCACCCCCGTGATGCACCCTGTGAAACAACATTTAAATAAGCTTAAATTATGTTAAAATGAACCTAAATTGCATGCATGAGACTCTATTTTACCGCATTTTAATGTATATTTCATGTGATGTGTAAATATTAATAAGACCGGTTAAATTGAGCTTATCTGAGCCCAATTTACCTTGTTTTATGCTTTTTAATAAGACTTTGGCAATTCTAATACATTGCAATGATGTTTCAGGCATTAAAATGAAGAAAGAAGATGTTAGGAGGTCAAAGGATGCAAAATTCGGAATTTTCAACACTGGAAAAGCTCCAGAATGCGCCACATAGGCATGGCGGCGCCTAAAATCATACTCAGGCGCCACATCGACACTTGGGAAAATTTCGGATGGAAAAAAGCTTCAGGATGCGCCGCATAAGCTTGGTGGCATCGAAATGCACTCCGGAGCGCCACAAAATGCGCCGCAGGCTAAATTTTAGGAAATTGTCAGAATGCACCGCACCTTCTTGGCGGCGCCGAAAAGCCCCTTTCAGCGCCACTTTTTGCGCCACACTCGAAAATTCGGAAAATCTTCGTATGCGCCGCAGCTTCTTGGTGGCGCCGAAAACCTCTTTTGAGCGCCACTTTTTGTGCACAGTCGTGGTTGAGCAGTTTTCTAACCTCCCGAATACGGTTTTAAAGCCCGTTTCTCTTCATTCTTCATCATCAGACTTCATTTTTTTCAGGAGAATACTTACTGAAAACATCTAACAATGGGAGAAGAAGGCCGGAAACACAAAATCAAGCCGGAGGAATTGGCCAGAATGCTGTTCTGATCGATGTCTTCCTATCATAGGTGTTGCCTTTCTTTTTCTTGCTTTGTAATGAATTGAAATTGCCTCTAAATGTAATCTGCTATCATGTTTTTAATTTGTAGACGGATTTCTGTATTGTTCGTGTTAGAAGTGTTCTAGAACGGGAGTTCAGAATCACTTTGAAGTACGAATTCATCTTTTATGGAAGTAATATAATGTGTCGCTGTTTTCTATTGGAATCTGGAATTATGATTAAAATGTCAGATTATGTTTTATCTAGTTTGAGCGATATTCTGCATAGATTGTAGAACTGAAATCTCATAATTTGGTGTAATCTGTTTTTGATCGCTCAAAATGGATAAATCTGCTATGATGTTAGAATCTGTATTAGAATTATATGTTAGATGCTGTTGAATTGATCAGTATTCTGTGTTTTATCAAATCTATTATTCAAATTATTAATCTGCTAAAGCCCTGAATTGATCGATTAATCTGTATTTCCTATTTTTAATAATCTGGCATTGATTCTAATCTATCTGCATTCTAATATTATTAGTTAAATCCAGTTTACCATATTTTATTGTTATTTTACCATAATTGTTAAATTATTTCCACTGTTCTGCATAATTGAATGTTAGAATCCAATTATGTGATTTCTGCTTTGCTAAATCGAGAGATAAAAAGTAGAATTAATATTTTAGTACCGGAATTGGGAATAAATTACATTATAAATGGATTTTGGCATGTGCACAATGATTTGGGAAATGAAAAGTGCCGTTTAATTGCTATAGAAAAATTTGTATGCTTGGGAAAGACTCAAATTTAGGCCTAGAATAATGATTGCAGAATGTTAGATAATTTAATCAGCTTCCATGAAATCCGTTTAAGCATAATTTGATAATTAGTAGATTACAATATTTTTAATCTTTATAAAATAATTAATTTTAAGAAATTGATCTTTTTAGACATCGGAAAATGCTAAATCAATATGCAATTTCTATTTTATATAAAGATGGCAATATTTAAAATATTACAAGCATCTCCATTTATATCTTTATTAAATAAAATTTTAATTTGCGTTACTTTAAATTTAATCTCACTATTTATTTTTAATTTAATCACCATTAGAATTAGTCAAACTCTTTTAAAAGATATAAAATATAATTAATGAACTTAAAACAATTAAAATCTTCTCCGGAATGAAATAATATTCTGAAATTCCCTGTGGTTCGACCCGGTATTCACCGGTTTTTATTACTTGATGACAACCATCCGCTTGTGGTAAAATATGAGTAGTGAAAATCACCCATCAAGTTTTTGGCGCCGTTGCCGGGGAATTTGTTGTGAACTTTTAATTGTTTTTAGTTTATTAATTTCAATTTATTAAGTTAAATATTAATTTAACTGTTACTTATTTTATTTTATTTTATTTTTTATATTTGCAGTGCGAAGCAAACAAGCAGAAATAGCTTATGATCCTGAAATTGAGCGTACTCTTAGAGCTATTTGATTAGGGAAACGTAGGAGACCAGCTCAGTTGGAAATTCTAATTAATTCATCTTCTGATGAAGAAGACTATTCTACAACGACTGGAGTTTCAACAATTCAAACTAATCAATTAGTTGCTCAGTTCAATAGGTTAAACATGGCAGCGAATAACAATGATAATCAGGGTAATAATGGAGGTAACGGTGGTGATTTGGAGCACGATGATCAAGCTGAAATGACCATTGAAGAACATTTACAAGGAACTAGTGGAAATCTGCTTAATAGAACTCCAAGGCCAGATGTAGATGCTTTAAGCTTTACCCTTCAGCCTGCACTAATCACAATGGTTCAAGCTAATCAATATAATGGAGCACCTACTAATGATGCTGTAGAACACATAAGAAATTTCCTGGACTATTGTGACACAGTGAAAATAAATGGTGTTACCAGTGATGAAATCAAGTTGAGATTGTTCTCGTTTTCACTTAGAGATAAAGCTAAAACTTGGTACAACTCACTTCAATTAAGGGATGTCACTACTTGGGATAAAATGTTAGAAGCCTTTTTAGAACAATTCTTCCCACCATCCAAGGTTATTGAATTGCAAGAAAAATCAAAGAATTTGTGCAAGATGAGGGTGAAACTTTACTTGAAGCATGGGATAGGTACAACACTTTATTGGCGAGATGCCCGAATCACGGCTTTGAAGATTGGCAGCAGATGCACTTCTTCTACAATGGGTTGATTGATCATTGGAGGAACTTGTTGGATGCAGCAGCTGGAGATTCTTTTCTGTCTATAGGACCCTCTAGAGCTAAGGAAATCATAGAGAAAAAGATTTCTAACATGAAAAAATTTCCTGGTAAGAAAAATGCTAGAAATAAAACAAAAGGAGGAATCTATGAGGTAAAAAAGGCAGTTGCTATAGATTCTAAGTTAGATGCTTTGATGAGGGAGGTTTCTACGCTTAAGAAAGGTCAAGCTAAAGTTGTGAGATGCAGTATTTGTCATGGACCTCACGAGTCATCAGCCTGTCACCTGCTTGATCAAGGACTTCAAGAGACTATGCAGTGTGAGGGGACTGAGAAGCAAGTGGAAGATGTGAACTACATGGGAAATAGGCAGCAAAACTACAACCAAAACCGTTCTTAAAATCAAAATTTCTATCCAAATCAGAATACCCAATTTCAAAACACCTATCCACAAAACAACCGTCAACCTTATCCACAGAACCAAAATCAAAATTACCCAAATCAAAATCCAAATCAAAATCAGAATTTTCAAAACCAAAATCAGAACCAAAACTATAATCAGAACAGAAATCAGAATCAACCTTTTTACCCTAACCAACAGCCTAGGAACTTTCAACCTCAACAACAGCTGCAACAAAACCAAGGAAGTGATGAGGTCAATTTAAAAGAGTTAATGAGCACAATCGTGTCTCAACAACAAACAATTCAACAAATGCAAGCCTCAATGAGAAATTTAGAAGTTCAAGTTGGTCAAATTGCTAGGGACACTTCAAATAGACAGCAAGGAACACTACCAAGCATGCCTGATCCTAATCCAAAAGAGCAATGTAAAGCAATCACTTTAAGGAATAAAAAGGAATTACCTAATCCTTACCCTACCTTAGATGATCCAGAGATTTTAGCTGATGCTGTAGATGATCGAAGTGAGGATATAGAGAAAGAAAGTCAGCATAAAAACATTGATGAGCTTAAGGAGAGTGAGAAACTTAGAGTTGAACAGGATAGGATAAAGGGAAGTCTACTGTCCCGGTCAAGCCATATCAGCCACCTATTCCATATCCACAGCGTCTTAAAAAGGCTAAGGAAGATAAAGATTATACTAAATTCTTAGAAGTCTTTAAGAATTTAAGAATTGATATCCCTTTTTCTGATGCCATTGCACAAATGCCTGTGTATGCTAAGTTCTTAAAAGAAATTCTATCAAAAAAGAGGAGTGTTGATGATGAAGAGAAAGTGACACTGACAGGGGAATGCAGTGCAATCTTACAAAGAAGGCAACCTATTAAACAAAAAGATCCTGGGAGTTATACTATTCCGTGCATTATTGGCACTAAAGAATTCAATAAAGCTCTGTGTGATCTCGGGTCTAGTATTAATCTGATGCCTTTACATGTCTTTAGGGAACTAGGAGTAGGAGTTGTGAAGCCTACTAGGATGCAGCTACAGCTTGCTGATAGATCTATTAGGACTCCTTTAGGCATTGTAGAAGATGTTCCCGTTCAAGTAGAGAGCTTCATTTTCCCTGTCGACTTTGTTGTTTTTGATATGGAAAAAGACATTGATATTCCTCTGATTTTAGGTAGACCATTTCTGCAAACTGGTAGGGCTATGGTTGATATGGATGATGGTAAAATTACACTTAAAGTAGGTAATGAACAAGTGTCGTTTGACATTTCTAAGACAACTAAAACACAACACGCTAGTTCTGACACCTACCCGTGTAATAGAGTTACAGCTATCTATCAGGAGGATGAGGTGATTGAGAGAGAGTTCTTTGCTAGACATGATCCCTATAGGAAATTTGAGCAGTTAGTGGAGAGTTGTGAGGGCTTAGCTGAAAGTAAGTGTGAGGGAGGATCACCTGTGCAAGTAACATGTGCGATAGAAGAATCCAAGTTAGTCCCGTCGGTTGAAAAGCCACCTATATTGACCTTGAAGGAGCTGCCATCACATTTGAGGTATGTTTTTCTTGGTGATAATGATACTTTACATGTTATTGCAAGTAATAAATTAAATGATGATCAATTAAATGCATTAACCTAAGTGTTGAGTAAGCATGTTAGAGCAATAGGTTGGACGATAGCCGACATCAAGGGACTGAGTCCAGCATTGTGTACACACCGGATTTATATGGAGGAGGATGACAAGCCAGTGAGACAGCCCCAAAGGAGACTGAATCCACATCTACAAGAAGCTGTAAGGTCAGAGGTGATTAAACTACTCGATGCAGGTATTATCTATCCTATCTCTGATAGTCAGTGGGTGAGTCCAGTTCAAGTAGTGCCTAAAAAGGGAGGTATGACTGTGATTAGAAATGAAAATGGTGAATTAGTACCTACTAGACCTACTACTGGATGACGTGTATGCATTGATTATAGGAGATTGAATGATAAGATTAGGAAAGATCATTTTCCATTGCTTTTTATTGATCAAATGCTAGAGCGTTTAGCTGGTCATGAGTTTTATTGCTTTTTAGATGACTATTCTGGTTATAATCAAGTTCCAATTGCACCTGAGGATCAAGATAAAACTACATTTACATGTCCTTACGGTACATTTGCATATAGGAGAATGCCATTTGGTTTGTGTAATGCTCCAGCTACATTTCAGAGATGCATGATGTCTATATTTTCTGATTTAATTGAGACGTGCATTGAGGTATTTATGGATGATTTTTCTGTATTCGGGTCTGATTTTGAGAAGTGCTTAATTAACTTGGAAAAAGTTCTGATTAGATGTGAAGAGTCAAATTTAGTTCTTAATTGGGAAAAATGTCATTTTATGGTTAAGGAAGGTATTGTCTTAGGACATAGGATTTCTAAAAATGGCATTGAAGTTGATAGGGCTAAAGTAGAAGTGATTGCAAAAATTCCACCTCCTAATAATTTAAAAATTTTGAGAAGTTTTCTGGGACATGCTGGATTTTATCGAAGGTTTATAAAAGATTTTTCAAAAATTGCATTACCTCTGTTTAAGGTGCTATGTAAGGATGTCGAGTTTGATTTTACTGATGAGTGTATTGAGGCGTTCAATAGGATCAAGGAAGCATTGGTGACAGCACCAATTATTCAGCCACCTGACTGGAGTTTGCCATTTGAGATCATGAGCGATGCTAGTGACTTTGCTGTTGGAGCAGTACTGGGTCAACGAAAGGATAAGAAACTTCATGTCATTTATTATGCTAGTCAGGCTTTAAATTCTGCACAGAGAAATTATGCCACCACTGAAAAAGAACTTTTATCTGTTGTTTATGCATGTGAAAAGTTTAGACCATATCTGATAGGCTCTAAGACTGTAGTTTACACTGATCATGCTGCTATTAAATATCTATTTGCAAAGAAAGATGCTAAACCACGGTTAATTAGATGGGTATTATTGTTACAGGAATTTGATTTAGAAATTAAAGATAGAAAAGGAGATGAAAATCCTGTAGCTGATCATCTATCTAGACTGGAGCATGAAAAAGGGGAAGAAAGATTAATTAATGATGCATTTCCCGATGAAAATTTGTATTTAATAAATAACACTTCCTCTGATCCGTGGTTTGCTGATTTTGTGAACTATTTAGCATGTGGTGTAATTCCTGATCATTTAAAATGGCATAGCCAAAAGCAAAAATTTAAAACTGATGCTAAATATTTTATTTTGGATGAACCTTATTTGTTTAGACTCTGTTCAGATCAAATCATAAGGAGATGCATACCTGATGAGGAATTTGAAAAAGTTTAAGGGCTTGCCACGAAGGACTTGGAGGAGGACATGTTGGACCGAACATGACAGCTCATAAGGTACTCGAAGGTGGTTTATATTGGCCTAATATTTATCGTGATGCTAGATTATTTGTGCAAAAATGTGATGTATGTCAAAGGGCTGGTAATATCACTAAGAGAGATGAAATGCCACTAAAAGGAATTATGCCTGTTGAGTTGTTTGATTTGTGGGGAATTGATTTCATGGGTCCATTTCCACCATCTAATGGGAAATTGTATATTCTTGTTGCTGTAGAGTATGTATCAAAATGGGTAGAAGCTGAATCATGTGCTTTAAATGATGCTAAACAAGTGATTAAATTTTTAAAAAAGCAAATCTTTACTCGTTTTGGTGTGCCTAAAGCAATCATTAGTGATGGTGGATCTCATTTTGTCAATAGGGCTGTTAATCAATTGTTATCTAGATTTCATGTTCATCATAGGATAACAACACCTTATCATCCTCAAGCCAATGGTCAGGTAGAAGTCACTAATCGTGAGATTAAAAAGATATTGGAAGCCACTGTAGGAAAATCTAGAAAAGATTGGGCTTTTAAGTTAGATAAAGCATTGTGGGCATATAGGACAGCCTTTAAAACACCTATAGGTATGACTCCTTTTAAATTGGTTTATGGTAAAGCCTGTCATTTACCTTTTGAACTTGAGTTTAAATCACTTTGGGCTATGAAGAAGTTGAATTTTGAATTTAAAGAGGCTCAAGAAAAAAGGAAAATAGATCTTACTGAATTAGAAGAAATTAGACGTCAAGCGTATGATAATGCTCTAATTTATAAGGAAAGAACAAAGCTTTATCATGATAAAATGCTTAGGCCTAAGGTGTTTGAAGCTGGACAATTAGTGCTTTTATATAATTCTAGATTTAAGCTGTTTCCTGGTAAATTGAAGACAAAGTGGTCAGGGCCTTTTAGGATTGTTAAAGTGTTGGATAATGGTGTAGTAGTTTTAAAAGCTGAAGATGAAAGGGAATTCACTGTAAATGGTCAAAGACTTAAACATTATTTTGGAGATGAAGTTAAATTCATCGAACAAATTAATGTTAAGCCTTTGGTTATTTAAATCTGCTTATTGAAGTATTTGCATTGCCTGTTTAATTATGTTGAGTTTTTATTTATTAAAACTATAAAAACCGATAAAAATTATAAAATGAAATAAAAAGACAAAAATATTTTGCATTTTATTGTTTATGTGCTTTTATTTGCTTTATTGTTCTTGTTTAATTTAAGTTAAATGTGTTTTTAGTCTAATTATGTGTTTAAATTTTATACTATGTTAATTGCATGTGTTCAATAAATTGAGTAGGACATTGCCTATGAATTGGAATAAGTAGCAAAATGTTGAGAAATGATGGATTTGAGTGTACTTGGAGAATTGATCTTGACATGTGTATTTTGACTCGGTGATGAATTAAGGAGGAAGATCTATATGGACGAGTTGGTTTAATTGAGGAGAATTATGATCCGGAAGGATTTAGGGAGGTTATATATGCTGAATCTGACTTGCTAACCTTAGGGAGTGTATTGACTAGCATTTTGGTTGAGTTTGAGCTGAAATTCGAGTGTCACAGTCTCAGTTTAGGCGCCACACCTTCTTGGTGGCGCCTAAAATCAAGCTTAGGCGCCACATTATGCGCCAATTTTGAACCTGGAAAAATTTTGGTCAGGTTATGTGTAACAACCCGAATAATATGTGTCCCAAATCAATAAATAAACAAATTCAAATTGTTTTGAACTACGTAATGACTTGATCCCTTCACGGGGTACGTAGGCAACTTGGAAATTTCAATTCTGGGTTCAGTCAAATAATATCAAACAACAAAACACAATGATACAATCGCAATCAATCAATCGATCAATAAGTCGCGCAACTTCGGGGACGAAGTTGATTCTTAAGGAGGGTAGATTGTAATACCCGAGAAATCGCCATCGAAAATTTAAATTCAAAAATAAAGAATTGGATTTAATTTTTAAAACCGAAATAATTCCGAGAGAGCGGAATTAATTATTTATCGGAAGATAGCAACTCGAAACGAGTTTATCGAATTGTCCCAACGAGCACAAATAATTCCCACATTATGATTTTTATTTTTATTTTTTTGAAGATAAGAATCTTAATATAAAAAAAAAAGTTACTGTAGCATGCTACTGTAGCACGCTACTGTAGCAGTCGGCAATGACGCGTTTTTGGCGACTTTTTGCCATTTTTCGGGGCCCAAGGTTGGGAATCTTGACTAATCATGGGGGGGACACATCTTGGACATTATAGAGTGATTCCCATCCCTATTGTCAGCCATCCTCATCAATAATTCATCCCAAAAACTCTCACAAACTCTCCCAAAGCCAAAACACTCTTCCGGCGACTTTCCGGCAACCAAATCCGACCAAGAAAGTGTGTAGATCAAGGATTTGCAGGCTTTGGATTGTTGGTAAGAGGTAAATCAAGTTTCCTTATTGTTTTAAGATCATAATCAACATTCTAACTTACGGATCTTTACTTGCAAACACGTTCGTGGCCAAAGGAGAAGAAGAACGTGTTGCGTAGATCCGTTCGTGGCGATTTTGGACAAATCGATCAACCCTAGGACATTCAAGAACTCACTTACTGTAAGTTAATACCTTCCATATCAATATGGGTGGTTTAAGGGCATCCGAAACATTGGATCTAAAACGAAACGTTAAAATCGAACCTAAAAACCCCAATCTTCGTATTTTCTGAAATCCGACCAAAACTCTTACTTCGAGTGTTCAAACCTAAAAACTCAAAACTAAGATTTTGATCCTAAGATCTTAAGTTATACTGTGTAAAAATTTCAGAGATTTTCATCAAGTTTTGATACCCCAAATCGAGTCGGACATATTCTGCGTTTTAAAGAATTTTCAAAGGTTGACAGTTTTCTTAACCGAACTTGATGAGCATATTTCTATCATTTCTAGTCCGATCCAATCTTTGTGATCTAAACAAAAGTTGTAGATCTATGATTCTTGAATACCTCTGTAAAATTTCATGCATTTTCATTAAGATTTGCTACCCCAAACCGCGTCGAACATATTCTGCGGTGCATGGACCTTTCGAAAACTGAGACAGATTTTAAGACCGAACTTAGTAGATTAATCTGACTTAATCCGTGATGAATTTGCATAATTTGCCTCTAATAAAACATGTTTATTTTGGTGTCTTTTAAGTGCCTGTAAAATTTCATAAATTTTGGAGTTCAATTGATATGTTAAAAAGTCAAATCGACAGGTGTCAAACCTGAATCCTGACAGCTTTTTGTCTCTGTAGAAAACTCGATTTTTGACATGCTTCCCATCGTTTTTCCGAAAAACTTAAAACACGAAACTTGTTCATTGGGATGTTTTTGAGCTACTGTGAAAATTTCAGATCAATCGCCTAAGAAATGGATTTTTAAACTGAAAAGGCGTAAACTGTGACATCGATCGGTTTTAAACTTGTGAAATTTTGAAATTTCTAAACAACGATCGAAATCTTGTGATACGATAAAGCTGTATTTTTGGAAATCCCGTTACACTAAAGTTGAAACGATATCGGTTACATTGGTTACATAAAATTAGGGAGTGAGTGCTCTGCAGGGTGCCCTCCTAATTATTCATTTTGTGCCAAAACGGCAATGATGACTACGCGCGAAAGATTGCCAAAACGGCATCTTATATTTTTGGGCCTATCCTCTCGGGTGTATCCGTATGGGTTACTCGAGGCTTGACGGAGCGGTACTGGATATGGCGTATTTGGTCACAAGAGACCAACGGCCTACCCTCTCGAGTGTATCCGTATGGGTTACTCGAGGCTCGACGGAGTGGTACTGGGTATGGCGAATCGGCTGCGGCCGCCGGAATACCGGCTAAATGAGATGATACTTATGAAATTGGCTGAGGCCGCCGGATCACCGGCTAAATGATATATATTGTTGAGATGATGGCGTAACGGGAAATATATTAAAAAGCTCAGATTTTATGAAATTGGCTGCGGCCGTCGGATTGCCGGCTAAATTAAATATTGTTGAGATGGTGGCGTATCGGGGAGAATTTTTAAAAGCTCAAATTTTTATTTACTTACTTACGGCATTATTCATGTTTTTAAATCATGTCTTAAATAATTGCCCATGCTTAAGTTTTAAATTATGAAATTAAATGTGTCTTTAAAGTATGCAATTATATTCGCATTTTTTTTTAAAAATAAAATGTTTTTATGCATGGCAAAAAGTTTTATCTTAATTATTAAAAATCTAACCCCTTTATTGCTATGTAAGGATTGACTTACTCAGTATTTTATAATACTGATAAAAATCGTTGTTCATTTTTTTTCTGTTACAGAGTACGGAGCATGATCACTCATTGGGGGATCATTTTGGACACTTAATTATTTATTTTACGTGACTTGCATGAACGGGTCTGTTTAACCCGTGGTTTGGCCATGTCGGCCCTATATTTTAAATTCCGCTGCATACACTTTACTTCCGCTGCATACTTTATATTCCCGCTGCAACTCTGATGTAGTATTTTTAAATTATTTATGAATGGGCTACTTGAATATTTTAAATTCTGAAAAACCATAGCCTTGCATCTCTTTAGTGAGCTCGGAGAAACCGTGTCTTGCTAGGGAGGTGTGGCGGTGGCATCCCGGCCTGGGTTACCAAAACCGGGGTGTTACAATGTGGTATCAGAGCCCGAAATATTTTAAAGCTATTATTTTACATAGCCGGGAATATTTTAAAACTACTATTTTAAAGAGCCCGGAATATTTTTAAACTATTATTTTTAAGTATTATTATTTTTAGAGTTATTATTTCTAAACTAGTAATATATTTTAAAAAAAAGCCCAATTATTGTTTTGAAGTTAAAGCCCAAATTTTTAGCCCAAAAAATTTTTAAGAAGCCCAAGAAATTATTTTTAGCCCAATACCTGTATTTTTAAATAAAGCCCAAATGTTTATTATTTCGAGCCCAAAAATTTTATTTACTTAGTGTAATATTTTAAACCCAATGATTAATTATTTTTGGCTCAATATCTAAATATCATGATAAGCCCAACTATTTTGGCCCAATTACCTTGTTTTTATTTAAAGCCCAAATAATTTATTTCTTTCGGCCCAATATAGCGGCCCAAACCTTTTATCCTTATTTTAATCTATCCATGGAATAAATTTATTTTAAAACCCATGGATAAATAAATGCATGCATAAAATTTTTTTTATCAGGGGGATCATCACTGCATGTGCATATTGCATTTCTATACCTTAGAGAACCTAGAAGCGTTATGTTGTAACCTAGATCTTTTTCTTGCGCTAGATGGCTAACCAAGACATGATGAACTTAATGGTCAAAATGATGAACGCTCACTTTGATTCCCAACAAACCATACAACAAATGGAACATCGTATGGCCCAATTGGAGGCAAATCTGCACCATATGGGAAATTTAAGAGAGGCGGACCACCACCGCATAAACCAGCTCGAAGACCAAATCCAAAACCTCACTACACAAAATCTATCTTTAAAGGAGCTTGTTGATGCTCATGGGGAGGACTTGAACCACATTTTCGATGACCTACTACCGTCAAGTCCAGTGGAGGAAGATCCGGAGGAGGATCCCACCACTGTGCCGGAGGACGCCTAGAACGATAGGAGGATCCTATTTTGGTATATCCTATCACTTGTACTAAAAAAAAAAAAAAATCAAGTTTTTGTTTGAACACTCTCTATTCCAAAAATTTTGTTGAATTCCCAAACAACAAATCCATCTCAAACGCACGGCTCATTTAAACCTTGAAACCCAAGACCTAGACCCTGGGGTTTCGATAATCATTGTATAAACCCTTTATTATATTTTCCTTAAAATCTAAATCACTTGTTCTTGCAACAGAATGGCACCGAGAGGGAGACCGCGCGTCCAGCCCATTCCTCCCAATACCAACGAAATACCTAGGCAACCCGACATGCCGATACCAAACGTGGGTGTACACGCTCAGGAAGAGCCAGCAGGCCCTATACCAGACAACATAGGTAATCGCCTGCGCACTCTAGAAGAGGTTCTCATTGCGATAGGGAACGCGCAGGTGAACCAAGGCCAAGCGGCTGCGGCACCTCCACCACAAGCTCGCATTAATTACCTAGCCATGGTGAACCCATACCAACCGCCGCACTACGCAGGCGAGGAAGACCCTGCAAAACTAGAGGAGTGGATTAGGACCTTCGACAAGTTGTTAAGCGCAGTTAAGTGCCCAGAAGGGGAAAAGGTGCATGTGGCCTCATACTACTTGGGAGGTGAAGCAGACGACTGGTGGCAAGCCACCCAGGGAAAGATACGAGAGGAAGATGTGCCCTATTCATGGACTGAAATGATGGAACTGCTCAGGGACCGATTTTACCCCCTGAGTACGAAGGCGGCCATGTACGAGGAGTTTTTGTCACTGAAACAAGGCGGGCAGACTGTACAAGAGTATTACACTCGATTCAAGGAGTTGGTACGCTTTGCACCAAGACTAGTACCGACAGACGTAGAGAAGGCACAAAAATTCGAGATGGGATTGAACTTGACCATACGGGAAGTGATCACTGGTGTCCATTACCCGGACCTGCAAGCAGTATATGATCGTGCAGTTGCTGTTGCAAGGGTGCAACAACTGAAGAGGAGGATGAGTGGAGAGTCCAGCCGGGGACCTCAGGGGCAAGATAAGAGGAACAGGGATAACCGCACCGGTAACAATTCTGGAGGAAACAACTTTCGGGGAGGCCTGAACAGACCCCCTCAGAACAACAATAGGGGAAATGGTGGGAGAACCTTTTTCCAGGGTAACCCTGTGCCACCATGCCCAAGATGTGGGAGACCTCACTTGATTAGGGGATGCCCCCAACAGGGCACATGCTTCAGGTGTGGTCGATTTGGTCATCGGGTGAATGAGTGCCGGACTCGAATTGAAAACATCACCAAGCGGGAGGACTTGATTATGGGGCCAGCACAGCCTCGTAACCAAAATGGACGGAATGGTAACTATCAAGGGTACAGACCCCCTCAGAACCAGAATTTCAACCAGAATCAACGCCCTCCACAGAATCCAAATCAGCAACAGAATCAGAACCCGAACCGGGATCAGCCGGGCAACCAAGGACGGCCCATGGGGAGGTTGAATGTTATCAACCAAGCAGATGTGCCTATGCAGGGTGACGTGATGGCAGGTACATTCCATGTTTTAAGTACACCCCTTAAAGTTCTGTTTGACTCAGGAGCTAGTTGTTCGATTATATCATCAAGAGTCTTATCTGAACTAGATCTACCTAAGTGCGAACTGATTAACTTAGAAATTCAACTACCATCAGGAGAGGTAGTACCATGCTCTAAACGTTATAACGGAATTCCGATAGTTATCAAGAACATAGAATTTTTCGCAAACTTGGTAGAATTTAATTTAAGGGACTTCGACGTTATACTGGGAATGGATTGGTTGACCCGGTATAAAGCAGTGATAGAATGTCAAAAGCAGAAGATCACCTTGTCGAAAGGTAGGGGAAAGAGAGTCATCTTTTACTCTCAACCCCCTAAGAGGAGCAACAAGATTGTTAACGCTCTCAAGCTTCGTGGCTTAATGCATAAGGGATACGCGTTGTGTGCATGCTACGTTCACAACCTTGAGGCGGAAGAGAGCAAGGTTGACGACATCCCAGTGGTGAGAGAATACCCGGACGTATTTCCTGAAGACATCCCTGGTATGCCACCTGAGAGAGATCTTGAATTCACCATAGATCTCATTCCGGGAACGGAACCTGTTTCGAAGGCCCCTTACCGTATGGCACCACTGGAAATGAAGGAGTTAAAGGAACAACTCGAAGAGTTGTTGGAGAAAGGATACATAAGACCAAGTACGTCCCCGTGGGGAGCACCGGTCTTATTTGTTAAAAAGAAGGACGGAGGACTACGCCTTTGCATCGATTACAGAGGACTCAATCAAGTGACCATCAAGAACAAGTATCCATTACCAAGGATTGAGGACTTATTTGATCAATTGAAGGGGGCGTCGGTGTTCTCAAAGATCGATTTACGATCCGGTTATCACCAGCTGAGGATTGCGGAGAAGGATATCCCGAAGACGGCATTCCGAACTCGTTATGGACACTACGAGTTCACAGTATTATCCTTTGGGTTAACAAATGCACCTGCAATGTTCATGAACCTCATGAACGATGTATTTAGAGAATTGTTAGATCAATGCGTCGTGGTGTTCATCGACGACATCCTGATCTACTCGAGAAGCGAGGAGGAGCATTCCCAACATTTGCACCAAGTGTTAGGGATTTTGCGCAAGAACCAACTCTATGGCAAACTATCCAAATGCGACTTTTGGTTGAAGGAAGTAGCATTCCTTGGGCACATAGTATCCGCCACTGGAGTTTCAGTGGATCAGGCAAAAATTTCGGCGGTGACGGAATGGGTATCGCCGACGAGTCCAACTGAAATACGGAGCTTCCTTGGGCTAGCTGGTTATTATAGGCGATTTGTGAAGGACTTCTCGAAAATCGCACGCCCGTTGACCCAGCTGTTGAAGAAAGGGGTGAAATATGACTGGACCAGTGAGTGTGAGTCCGCGTTTCAAGAACTGAAAAAGCGACTCACCAGTACACCCGTACTAGCACTACCATCAGAGAATGGTGACTTCGAGGTTTACAGTGACGCTTCGAAGGAAGGTCTAGGATGTGTTTTGATGCAAGACTCGAGAGTCATTGCATATGCTTCGCGCCAATTGAAACCTCATGAAGCGAACTACCCGACGCACGACTTGGAGTTGGCGACAGTCGTGTTCGCTCTGAAAATATGGAGACACTACCTTTATGGGAGAAAGTGTCGGATGTTCACAGACCACAAAAGCCTCAAATACATATTCACTCAAAAAGAGTTAAATCTGAGACAACGGAGATGGTTGGAACTAATCAAGGACTATGATCTCGAAATTTCTTACCACGAAGGGAAGGCCAACGTGGTAGCCGATGCCTTAAGCCGGAAGACCCAACATGTGGCGAATTCGTTGGTGATTCCGCCGGCATTATATATGGACTTGGCAAGATTGAGCTTAGAACTAGTGCATTCGGGCACTGTAAATGAAATGGTCAACGCCATGGTAGTCGAATCAACCATATTTGACGAGATCAAACTCGCCCAACCGGGCGACGCAAAGTTGGAAAGGATTAAGGAGAACATTGCCAACGGGAAGGCGATAGGATTTGCTATCCATGAGGACGGAAGCATTCGTTTCAAGGGAAGATGGTGTGTACCACAGAAATGCGTGGAGATAAAACAAAGATTGATGGAAGAAGGGCATAACACACCTTACTCGGTTCACCCTGGAGGCGACAAATTATATAAGGATTTGAGGAAGATTTACTGGTGGCCGAGGATGAAGAATGAAGTGGCAGAATTTGTAGCTAGATGCCTCACGTGCCAAAAGGTCAAAGCCGTGCGACAAAAACCCTTAGGATTGATGCAACCATTGGAAATCCCGAGTTGGAAGTGGGATAGTATCTCTATGGATTTCGTTTCGGGATTACCACGATCACCAAGAGGGATGAATAAGATATGGGTGATTGTCGATAGGCTAACGAAGACGGCCATTTTTATCCCAATGAAGGACACTTGGACCATGGACCAATTAGCAAGAGCGTATATTGACAATGTGGTACGAAGACACGGGGTACCACATGACATTATCTCCGATAGAGACAGTAGATTTGTCTCTCACTTTTGGATCAAGTTACAAGAAGCTCTCGGTACGCAGATTAAGATGAGCACCGCATTCCACCCAATGACGGATGGACAAACTGAGAGAACAATCCAAACATTGGAGGACATGCTGAGAGCGTGTGTCCTAGAGTTTAAGGGTAGCTGGGAAAATCATTTACCCCTAATTGAATTTTCCTACAACAATAGCTACCATGCTAGCATCGGCATGGCACCATTCGAGGCATTGTATGGTCGAAGGTGCCGAAGTCCGTTGAGTTGGGAAGGGAGTGATAAGACAGTGGTAGTAGGACCACAACTCGTAGAAGATATGACCCAACAAATCAAAGTGATTCAAGGAAAGATGAAAGCGGCCCAAGACCAACAGAAAAGTTATGCCGATGTGAGACGGCAAGACCTAGAATTTCAAGTTGGAGATAAGGTCATGTTAAAGATATCACCGATGAAGGGGGTTATGCGTTTTGGCAAACGAGGAAAGTTAAGTCCTCGATATATAGGACCTTATGAAATTCTAGAAAAAGTCGGGAATCTAGCATATCGTCTAGCCTTACCGCCACAATTGGCTCGAGTTCACAATGTGTTCCACGTATCACAATTGAAGAAGTATGTGCACGATCCGACCCATGTACTCCAACCGGAAGGAATTGAATTGGATGATGACTTGAGCTATGAGGAATTTCCGGTACTAATACTCGATGTTAAGGAGAGAGTAACAAGGAACAAAACCGTGAGAATGGTCAAGGTTCTTTGGTCGAACCATGAAAGTGAAACAGCGACATGGGAGTTAGAAGCCGACATGAAGGAGCGTTATCCGACCCTATTCCAAGACGGTGCAACCACAGTTATGGGGACATAACTGTGATCTTAAGGGGGGAAGGATGTAACAACCCGAATAATATGTGTCCCAAATCAATAAATAAACAAATTCAAATTGTTTTGAACTACGTAATGACTTGATCCCTTCACGGGGTACGTAGGCAACTTGGAAATTTCAATTCTGGGTTCAGTCAAATAATATCAAACAACAAAACACAATGATACAATCGCAATCAATCAATCGATCAATAAGTCGCGCAACTTCGGGGACGAAGTTGATTCTTAAGGAGGGTAGATTGTAATACCCGAGAAATCGCCATCGAAAATTTAAATTCAAAAATAAAGAATTGGATTTAATTTTTAAAACCGAAATAATTCCGAGAGAGCGGAATTAATTATTTATCGGAAGATAGCAACTCGAAACGAGTTTATCGAATTGTCCCAACGAGCACAAATAATTCCCACATTATGATTTTTATTTTTATTTTTTTGAAGATAAGAATCTTAATATAAAAAAAAAGTTACTGTAGCATGCTACTGTAGCACGCTACTGTAGCAGTCGGCAATGACGCGTTTTTGGCGACTTTTTGCCATTTTTCGGGGCCCAAGGTTGGGAATCTTGACTAATCATGGGGGGGACACATCTTGGACATTATAGAGTGATTCCCATCCCTATTGTCAGCCATCCTCATCAATAATTCATCCCAAAAACTCTCACAAACTCTCCCAAAGCCAAAACACTCTTCCGGCGACTTTCCGGCAACTTTCCGGCAACCAAATCCGACCAAGAAAGTGTGTAGATCAAGGATTTGCAGGCTTTGGATTGTTGGTAAGAGGTAAATCAAGTTTCCTTATTGTTTTAAGATCATAATCAACATTCTAACTTACGGATCTTTACTTGCAAACACGTTCGTGGCCAAAGGAGAAGAAGAACGTGTTGCGTAGATCCGTTCGTGGCGATTTTGGACAAATCGATCAACCCTAGGACATTCAAGAACTCACTTACTGTAAGTTAATACCTTCCATATTAATATGGGTGGTTTAAGGGCATCCGAAACATTGGATCTAAAACGAAACGTTAAAATCGAACCTAAAAACCCCAATCTTCGTATTTTCTGAAATCCGACCAAAACTCTTACTTCGAGTGTTCAAACCTAAAAACTCAAAACTAAGATTTTGATCCTAAGATCTTAAGTTATACTGTGTAAAAATTTCAGAGATTTTCATCAAGTTTTGATACCCCAAATCGAGTCGGACATATTCTGCGTTTTAAAGAATTTTCAAAGGTTGACAGTTTTCTTAACCGAACTTGATGAGCATATTTCTATCATTTCTAGTCCGATCCAATCTTTGTGATCTAAACAAAAGTTGTAGATCTATGATTCTTGAATACCTCTGTAAAATTTCATGCATTTTCATTAAGATTTGATACCCCAAACCGCGTCGAACATATTCTGCGGTGCATGGACCTTTCGAAAACTGAGACAGATTTTAAGACCGAACTTAGTAGATTAATCTGACTTAATCCGTGATGAATTTGCATAATTTGCCTCTAATAAAACTTGTTTATTTTGGTGTCTTTTAAGTGCCTGTAAAATTTCATAAATTTTGGAGTTCAATTGATATGTTAAAAAGTCAAATCTTTGACAGGTGTCAAACCTGAATCCTGACAGCTTTTTGTCTCTGTAGAAAACTCGATTTTTGACATGCTTCCCATCGTTTTTCCGAAAAACTTAAAACACGAAACTTGTTCATTGGGATGTTTTTGAGCTACTGTGAAAATTTCAGATCAATCGCCTAAGAAATGGATTTTTAAACTGAAAAGGCGTAAACTGTGACATCGATCGGTTTTAAACTTGTGAAATTTTGAAATTTCTAAACAACGATCGAAATCTTGTGATACGATAAAGCTGTATTTTTGGAAATCCCGTTACACTAAAGTTGAAACGATATCGGTTACATTGGTTACATAAAATTAGGGAGTGAGTGCTCTGCAGGGTGCCCTCCTAATTATTCATTTTGTGCCAAAACGGCAATGATGACTACGCGCGAAAGATTGCCAAAACGGCATCTTATATTTTTGGGCCTATCCTCTCGGGTGTATCCGTATGGGTTACTCGAGGCTTGACGGAGCGGTACTGGATATGGCGTATTTGGTCACAAGAGACCAACGGCCTACCCTCTCGAGTGTATCCGTATGGGTTACTCGAGGCTCGACGGAGTGGTACTGGGTATGGCGAATCGGCTGCGGCCGCCGGAATACCGGCTAAATGAGATGATACTTATGAAATTGGCTGAGGCCGCCGGATCACCGGCTAAATGATATATATTGTTGAGATGATGGCGTAACGGGAAATATATTAAAAAGCTCAGATTTTATGAAATTGGCTGCGGCCGTCGGATTGCCGGCTAAATTAAATATTGTTGAGATGGTGGCGTATTGGGGAGAATTTTTAAAAGCTCAAATTTTTATTTACTTACTTACGGCATTATTCATGTTTTTAAATCATGTCTTAAATAATTGCCCATGCTTAAGTTTTAAATTATGAAATTAAATGTGTCTTTAAAGTATGCAATTATATTCGCATTTTTTTTAAAAATAAAATGTTTTTATGCATGGCAAAAAGTTTTATCTTAATTATTAAAAATCTAACCCCTTTATTGCTATGTAAGGATTGACTTACTCAGTATTATATAATACTGATAAAAATCGTTGTTCATTTTTTTTCTGTTACAGAGTACGGAGCATGATCACTCATTGGGGGATCATTTTGGACACTTAATTATTTATTTTACGTGACTTGCATGAACGGGTCTGTTTAACCCGTGGTTTGGCCATGTCGGCCCTATATTTTAAATTCCGCTGCATACACTTTACTTCCGCTGCATACTTTATATTCCCGCTGCAACTCTGATGTAGTATTTTTAAATTATTTATGAATGAGCTACTTGAATATTTTAAATTCTGAAAAACCATAGCCTTGCATCTCTTTAGTGAGCTCGGAGAAACCGTGTCTTGCTAGGGAGGTGTGGCGGTGGCATCCCGGCCTGGGTTACCAAAACCGGGGTGTTACAATGTGGTATCAGAGCCCGAAATATTTTAAAGCTATTATTTTACATAGCCGGGAATATTTTAAAACTACTATTTTAAAGAGCCCGGAATATTTTTAAACTATTATTTTTAAGTATTATTATTTTTAGAGTTATTATTTCTAAACTAGTAATATATTTTAAAAAAAGCCCAATTATTGTTTTGAAGTTAAAGCCCAAATTTTTAGCCCAAAAATTTTTAAGAAGCCCAAGAAATTATTTTTAGCCCAATACCTGTATTTTTAAATAAAGCCCAAATGTTTATTATTTCGAGCCCAAAAATTTTATTTACTTAGTGTAATATTTTAAACCCAATGATTAATTATTTTTGGCTCAATATCTAAATATCATGATAAGCCCAACTATTTTGGCCCAATTACCTTGTTTTTATTTAAAGCCCAAATAATTTATTTCTTTCGGCCCAATATAGCGGCCCAAACCTTTTATCCTTATTTTAATCTATCCATGGAATAAATTTATTTTAAAACCCATGGATAAATAAATGCATGCATAAAATTTTTTTTATCAGGGGGATCATCACTGCATGTGCATATTGCATTTCTATACCTTAGAGAACCTAGAAGCGTTATGTTGTAACCTAGATCTTTTTCTTGCGCTAGATGGCTAACCAAGACATGATGAACTTAATGGTCAAAATGATGAACGCTCACTTTGATTCCCAACAAACCATACAACAAATGGAACATCGTATGGCCCAATTGGAGGCAAATCTGCACCATATGGGAAATTTAAGAGAGGCGGACCACCACCGCATAAACCAGCTCGAAGACCAAATCCAAAACCTCACTACACAAAATCTATCTTTAAAGGAGCTTGTTGATGCTCATGGGGAGGACTTGAACCACATTTTCGATGACCTACTACCGTCAAGTCCAGTGGAGGAAGATCCGGAGGAGGATCCCACCACTGTGCCGGAGGACGCCTAGAACGATAGGAGGATCCTATTTTGGTATATCCTATCACTTGTACTAAAAAAAAAAAAATCAAGTTTTTGTTTGAACACTCTCTATTCCAAAAATTTTGTTGAATTCCCAAACAACAAATCCATCTCAAACGCACGGCTCATTTAAACCTTGAAACCCAAGACCTAGACCCTGGGGTTTCGATAATCATTGTATAAACCCTTTATTATATTTTCCTTAAAATCTAAATCACTTGTTCTTGCAACAGAATGGCACCGAGAGGGAGACCGCGCGTCCAGCCCATTCCTCCCAATACCAACGAAATACCTAGGCAACCCGACATGCCGATACCAAACGTGGGTGTACACGCCCAGGAAGAGCCAGCAGGCCCTATACCAGACAACATAGGTAATCGCCTGCGCACTCTAGAAGAGGTTCTCATTGCGATAGGGAACGCGCAGGTGAACCAAGGCCAAGCGGCTGCGGCACCTCCACCACAAGCTCGCATTAATTACCTAGCCATGGTGAACCCATACCAACCGCCGCACTACGCAGGCGAGGAAGACCCTGCAAAACTAGAGGAGTGGATTAGGACCTTCGACAAGTTGTTAAGCGCAGTTAAGTGCCCAGAAGGGGAAAAGGTGCATGTGGCCTCATACTACTTGGGAGGTGAAGCAGACGACTGGTGGCAAGCCACCCAGGGAAAGATACGAGAGGAAGATGTGCCCTATTCATGGACTGAAATGATGGAACTGCTCAGGGACCGATTTTACCCCCTGAGTACGAAGGCGGCCATGTACGAGGAGTTTTTGTCACTGAAACAAGGCGGGCAGACTGTACAAGAGTATTACACTCGATTCAAGGAGTTGGTACGCTTTGCACCAAGACTAGTACCGACAGACGTAGAGAAGGCACAAAAATTCGAGATGGGATTGAACTTGACCATACGGGAAGTGATCACTGGTGTCCATTACCCGGACCTGCAAGCAGTATATGATCGTGCAGTTGCTGTTGCAAGGGTGCAACAACTGAAGAGGAGGATGAGTGGAGAGTCCAGCCGGGGACCTCAGGGGCAAGATAAGAGGAACAGGGATAACCGCACCGGTAACAATTCTGGAGGAAACAACTTTCGGGGAGGCCTGAACAGACCCCCTCAGAACAACAATAGGGGAAATGGTGGGAGAACCTTTTTCCAGGGTAACCCTGTGCCACCATGCCCAAGATGTGGGAGACCTCACTTGATTAGGGGATGCCCCCAACAGGGCACATGCTTCAGGTGTGGTCGATTTGGTCATCGGGTGAATGAGTGCCGGACTCGAATTGAAAACATCACCAAGCGGGAGGACTTGATTATGGGGCCAGCACAGCCTCGTAACCAAAATGGACGGAATGGTAACTATCAAGGGTACAGACCCCCTCAGAACCAGAATTTCAACCAGAATCAACGCCCTCCACAGAATCCAAATCAGCAACAGAATCAGAACCCGAACCGGGATCAGCCGGGCAACCAAGGACGGCCCATGGGGAGGTTGAATGTTATCAACCAAGCAGATGTGCCTATGCAGGGTGACGTGATGGCAGGTACATTCCATGTTTTAAGTACACCCCTTAAAGTTCTGTTTGACTCAGGAGCTAGTTGTTCGATTATATCATCAAGAGTCTTATCTGAACTAGATCTACCTAAGTGCGAACTGATTAACTTAGAAATTCAACTACCATCAGGAGAGGTAGTACCATGCTCTAAACGTTATAACGGAATTCCGATAGTTATCAAGAACATAGAATTTTTCGCAAACTTGGTAGAATTTAATTTAAGGGACTTCGACGTTATACTGGGAATGGATTGGTTGACCCGGTATAAAGCAGTGATAGAATGTCAAAAGCAGAAGATCACCTTGTCGAAAGGTAGGGGAAAGAGAGTCATCTTTTACTCTCAACCCCCTAAGAGGAGCAACAAGATTGTTAACGCTCTCAAGCTTCGTGGCTTAATGCATAAGGGATACGCGTTGTGTGCATGCTACGTTCACAACCTTGAGGCGGAAGAGAGCAAGGTTGACGACATCCCAGTGGTGAGAGAATACCCGGACGTATTTCCTGAAGACATCCCTGGTATGCCACCTGAGAGAGATCTTGAATTCACCATAGATCTCATTCCGGGAACGGAACCTGTTTCGAAGGCCCCTTACCGTATGGCACCACTGGAAATGAAGGAGTTAAAGGAACAACTCGAAGAGTTGTTGGAGAAAGGATACATAAGACCAAGTACGTCCCCGTGGGGAGCACCGGTCTTATTTGTTAAAAAGAAGGACGGAGGACTACGCCTTTGCATCGATTACAGAGGACTCAATCAAGTGACCATCAAGAACAAGTATCCATTACCAAGGATTGAGGACTTATTTGATCAATTGAAGGGGGCGTCGGTGTTCTCAAAGATCGATTTACGATCCGGTTATCACCAGCTGAGGATTGCGGAGAAGGATATCCCGAAGACGGCATTCCGAACTCGTTATGGACACTACGAGTTCACAGTATTATCCTTTGGGTTAACAAATGCACCTGCAATGTTCATGAACCTCATGAACGATGTATTTAGAGAATTGTTAGATCAATGCGTCGTGGTGTTCATCGACGACATCCTGATCTACTCGAGAAGCGAGGAGGAGCATTCCCAACATTTGCACCAAGTGTTAGGGATTTTGCGCAAGAACCAACTCTATGGCAAACTATCCAAATGCGACTTTTGGTTGAAGGAAGTAGCATTCCTTGGGCACATAGTATCCGCCACTGGAGTTTCAGTGGATCAGGCAAAAATTTCGGCGGTGACGGAATGGGTATCGCCGACGAGTCCAACTGAAATACGGAGCTTCCTTGGGCTAGCTGGTTATTATAGGCGATTTGTGAAGGACTTCTCGAAAATCGCACGCCCGTTGACCCAGCTGTTGAAGAAAGGGGTGAAATATGACTGGACCAGTGAGTGTGAGTCCGCGTTTCAAGAACTGAAAAAGCGACTCACCAGTACACCCGTACTAGCACTACCATCAGAGAATGGTGACTTCGAGGTTTACAGTGACGCTTCGAAGGAAGGTCTAGGATGTGTTTTGATGCAAGACTCGAGAGTCATTGCATATGCTTCGCGCCAATTGAAACCTCATGAAGCGAACTACCCGACGCATGACTTGGAGTTGGCGGCAGTCGTGTTCGCTCTGAAAATATGGAGACACTACCTTTATGGGAGAAAGTGTCGGATGTTCACAGACCACAAAAGCCTCAAATACATATTCACTCAAAAAGAGTTAAATCTGAGACAACGGAGATGGTTGGAACTAATCAAGGACTATGATCTCGAAATTTCTTACCACGAAGGGAAGGCCAACGTGGTAGCCGATGCCTTAAGCCGGAAGACCCAACATGTGGCGAATTCGTTGGTGATTCCGCCGGCATTATATATGGACTTGGCAAGATTGAGCTTAGAACTAGTGCATTCGGGCACTGTAAATGAAATGGTCAACGCCATGGTAGTCGAATCAACCATATTTGACGAGATCAAACTCGCCCAACCGGGCGACGCAAAGTTGGAAAGGATTAAGGAGAACATTGCCAACGGGAAGGCGATAGGATTTGCTATCCATGAGGACGGAAGCATTCGTTTCAAGGGAAGATGGTGTGTACCACAGAAATGCGTGGAGATAAAACAAAGATTGATGGAAGAAGGGCATAACACACCTTACTCGGTTCACCCTGGAGGCGACAAATTATATAAGGATTTGAGGAAGATTTACTGGTGGCCGAGGATGAAGAATGAAGTGGCAGAATTTGTAGCTAGATGCCTCACGTGCCAAAAGGTCAAAGCCGTGCGACAAAAACCCTTAGGATTGATGCAACCATTGGAAATCCCGAGTTGGAAGTGGGATAGTATCTCTATGGATTTCGTTTCGGGATTACCACGATCACCAAGAGGGATGAATAAGATATGGGTGATTGTCGATAGGCTAACGAAGACGGCCATTTTTATCCCAATGAAGGACACTTGGACCATGGACCAATTAGCAAGAGCGTATATTGACAATGTGGTACGAAGACACGGGGTACCACATGACATTATCTCCGATAGAGACAGTAGATTTGTCTCTCACTTTTGGATCAAGTTACAAGAAGCTCTCGGTACGCAGATTAAGATGAGCACCGCATTCCACCCAATGACGGATGGACAAACTGAGAGAACAATCCAAACATTGGAGGACATGCTGAGAGCGTGTGTCCTAGAGTTTAAGGGTAGCTGGGAAAATCATTTACCCCTAATTGAATTTTCCTACAACAATAGCTACCATGCTAGCATCGGCATGGCACCATTCGAGGCATTGTATGGTCGAAGGTGCCGAAGTCCGTTGAGTTGGGAAGGGAGTGATAAGACAGTGGTAGTAGGACCACAACTCGTAGAAGATATGACCCAACAAATCAAAGTGATTCAAGGAAAGATGAAAGCGGCCCAAGACCGACAGAAAAGTTATGCCGATGTGAGACGGCAAGACCTAGAATTTCAAGTTGGAGATAAGGTCATGTTAAAGATATCACCGATGAAGGGGGTTATGCGTTTTGGCAAACGAGGAAAGTTAAGTCCTCGATATATAGGACCTTATGAAATTCTAGAAAAAGTCGGGAATCTAGCATATCGTCTAGCCTTACCGCCACAATTGGCTCGAGTTCACAATGTGTTCCACGTATCACAATTGAAGAAGTATGTGCACGATCCGACCCATGTACTCCAACCGGAAGGAATTGAATTGGATGATGACTTGAGCTATGAGGAATTTCCGGTACAAATACTCGATGTTAAGGAGAGAGTAACAAGGAACAAAACCGTGAGAATGGTCAAGGTTCTTTGGTCGAACCATGAAAGTGAAACAGCGACATGGGAGTTAGAAGCCGACATGAAGGAGCGTTATCCGACCCTATTCCAAGACGGTGCAACCACAGTTATGGGGACATAACTGTAATCTTAAGGGGGGAAGGATGTAACAACCCGAATAATATGTGTCCCAAATCAATAAATAAACAAATTCAAATTGTTTTGAACTACGTAATGACTTGATCCCTTCACGGGGTACGTAGGCAACTTGGAAATTTCAATTCTGGGTTCAGTCAAATAATATCAAACAACAAAACACAATGATACAATCGCAATCAATCAATCGATCAATAAGTCGCGCAACTTCGGGGACGAAGTTGATTCTTAAGGAGGGTAGATTGTAATACCCGAGAAATCGCCATCGAAAATTTAAATTCAAAAATAAAGAATTGGATTTAATTTTTAAAACCGAAATAATTCCGAGAGAGCGGAATTAATTATTTATCGGAAGATAGCAACTCGAAACGAGTTTATCGAATTGTCCCAACGAGCACAAATAATTCCCACATTATGATTTTTATTTTTATTTTTTTGAAGATAAGAATCTTAATATAAAAAAAAAAGAAGTTACTGTAGCATGCTACTGTAGCACGCTACTGTAGCATGCTACTGTAGCAGTCGGCAATGACGCGTTTTTGGCGACTTTTTGCCATTTTTCAGGGCCCAAGGTTGGGAATCTTGACTAATCATGGGGGGGACACATCTTGGACATTATAGAGTGATTCCCATCCCTATTGTCAGCCATCCTCATCAATAATTCATCCCAAAAACTCTCACAAACTCTCCCAAAGCCAAAACACTCTTCCGGCGACTTTCCGGCAACTTTCCGGCAACCAAATCCGACCAAGAAAGTGTGTAGATCAAGGATTTGCAGGCTTTGGATTGTTGGTAAGAGGTAAATCAAGTTTCCTTATTGTTTTAAGATCATAATCAACATTCTAACTTACGGATCTTTACTTGCAAACACGTTCGTGGCCAAAGGAGAAGAAGAACGTGTTGCGTAGATCCGTTCGTGGCGATTTTGGACAAATCGATCAACCCTAGGACATTCAAGAACTCACTTACTGTAAGTTAATACCTTCCATATCAATATGGGTGGTTTAAGGGCATCCGAAACATTGGATCTAAAACGAAACGTTAAAATCGAACCTAAAAACCCCAATCTTCGTATTTTCTGAAATCCGACCAAAACTCTTACTTCGAGTGTTCAAACCTAAAAACTCAAAACTAAGATTTTGATCCTAAGATCTTAAGTTATACTGTGTAAAAATTTCAGAGATTTTCATCAAGTTTTGATACCCCAAATCGAGTCGGACATATTCTGCGTTTTAAAGAATTTTCAAAGGTTGACAGTTTTCTTAACCGAACTTGATGAGCATATTTCTATCATTTCTAGTCCGATCCAATCTTTGTGATCTAAACAAAAGTTGTAGATCTATGATTCTTGAATACCTCTGTAAAATTTCATGCATTTTCATTAAGATTTGATACCCCAAACCGCGTCGAACATATTCTGCGGTGCATGGACCTTTCGAAAACTGAGACAGATTTTAAGACCGAACTTAGTAGATTAATCTGACTTAATCCGTGATGAATTTGCATAATTTGCCTCTAATAAAACTTGTTTATTTTGGTGTCTTTTAAGTGCCTGTAAAATTTCATAAATTTTGGAGTTCAATTGATATGTTAAAAAGTCAAATCTTTGACAGGTGTCAAACCTGAATCCTGACAGCTTTTTGTCTCTGTAGAAAACTCGATTTTTGACATGCTTCCCATCGTTTTTCCGAAAAACTTAAAACACGAAACTTGTTCATTGGGATGTTTTTGAGCTACTGTGAAAATTTCAGATCAATCGCCTAAGAAATGGATTTTTAAACTGAAAAGGCGTAAACTGTGACATCGATCGGTTTTAAACTTGTGAAATTTTGAAATTTCTAAACAACGATCGAAATCTTGTGATACGATAAAGCTGTATTTTTGGAAATCCCGTTACACTAAAGTTGAAACGATATCGGTTACATTGGTTACATAAAATTAGGGAGTGAGTGCTCTGCAGGGTGCCCTCCTAATTATTCATTTTGTGCCAAAACGGCAATGATGACTACGCGCGAAAGATTGCCAAAACGGCATCTTATATTTTTGGGCCTATCCTCTCGGGTGTATCCGTATGGGTTACTCGAGGCTTGACGGAGCGGTACTGGATATGGCGTATTTGGTCACAAGAGACCAACGGCCTACCCTCTCGAGTGTATCCGTATGGGTTACTCGAGGCTCGACGGAGTGGTACTGGGTATGGCGAATCGGCTGCGGCCGCCGGAATACCGGCTAAATGAGATGATACTTATGAAATTGGCTGAGGCCGCCGGATCACCGGCTAAATGATATATATTGTTGAGATGATGGCGTAACGGGAAATATATTAAAAAGCTCAGATTTTATGAAATTGGCTGCGGCCGTCGGATTGCCGGCTAAATTAAATATTGTTGAGATGGTGGCGTATCGGGGAGAATTTTTAAAAGCTCAAATTTTTATTTACTTACTTACGGCATTATTCATGTTTTTAAATCATGTCTTAAATAATTGCCCATGCTTAAGTTTTAAATTATGAAATTAAATGTGTCTTTAAAGTATGCAATTATATTCGCATTTTTTTTTAAAAATAAAATGTTTTTATGCATGGCAAAAAGTTTTATCTTAATTATTAAAAATCTAACCCCTTTATTGCTATGTAAGGATTGACTTACTCAGTATTTTATAATACTGATAAAAATCGTTGTTCATTTTTTTTCTGTTACAGAGTACGGAGCATGATCACTCATTGGGGGATCATTTTGGACACTTAATTATTTATTTTACGTGACTTGCATGAACGGGTCTGTTTAACCCGTGGTTTGGCCATGTCGGCCCTATATTTTAAATTCCGCTGCATACACTTTACTTCCGCTGCATACTTTATATTCCCGCTGCAACTCTGATGTAGTATTTTTAAATTATTTATGAATGGGCTACTTGAATATTTTAAATTCTGAAAAACCATAGCCTTGCATCTCTTTAGTGAGCTCGGAGAAACCGTGTCTTGCTAGGGAGGTGTGGCGGTGGCATCCCGGCCTGGGTTACCAAAATCGGGGTGTTACATTATGCGCCACACCTTCATGGTGGCGCATAAGAGTGCTCCAGAGCGTCACAAAAAGCGCCACATTCAGCCTTAGAAAATTTTTAAAATTTCCCATGCGCCGCACAGCCTGTGCGGCGCCTAAATCATGCTCGAAACGCCACCAGTGGCGCCGACCCGCGGGTTTAAAACCCTGACCCGGTTCAAAACGGGATTTTAACCCCAAAATCTTCTTTTCTTCCTCATTTTCGACCGAGCCCTTTCTCTTCCAAGACCAACCGAGCGCCACCATCCTCTTCCAAGCGACACATTTGCGCCACACTCCGGTAAAATTCTTCCAAATCTTGTTTCTTCCTATCAATTCTCATCTACATTGTCAACTCTCATTCCAGAATCCCCAATTTTTGCTTGTTTAATCAAATTAGGGCTCAAGAACCCTAGTTTTCCAATTTTGGGGATTCTACTCCAAAGTGCTCCAATCCTTCAATTTAGGTAAGAATGACTATCCTAATTCAATTATTATCATATTCTAGTGCTTTGGAATACATTAATTTTGGTATTGGTTGTTGTTACTTGAATTTTGGGTTTTGTAGAATGTGGGATAAAATTTGATTTTGATTGCCTAAATTTTAGTTTTAACATGAACAAGTGTTGTAGAATATGGATTGAATGCATAATGTGAAAATTTTTGGATTAACATTAAAATTTGGGATTTTTGAGAATTTTAAGATCTGAAAATTATTTTAAATTAATTAAAATGGCATTTTTGATGAATTAAATTGGATGAAACATCAATAGAACATGTCATTTAGTTATATTAAAAATATAAAGTTGTTCTCATGTCAAAAATTCCATGTTTTTCATAATGTGAGTTAATTGAACCATGTTTTGATAAAAACTCTTTTATTTATAATTTAGTTAATTAAAATAGGTTAATTTTTCTTATGAATAAATTGGAATGGATTTAAATATTAATTTAAACCATTTGTAATGCACTAGTTTATTAATTTAGGTTGTTTTTATTTATCAAATCTAAAAATTTAATAAAATAAGGAGTTTTTATTAAAAAAAGCATGCTCTAACATGAATTTTAAACTTTGGGATAAAATGGATGTTATGTTTAAACAAAGTTTAGGATTCACAATTTTTAAAATACAACATCTTGGTCATTGAGTTATCTAAATCCCACATTCTAGGTTGATGTATATATGTTTGCTTTATACTTAACACTTAAGTTAAACCTGTGGTTTAAACTTAAGTGTGAGGATGGGAGGCAATGCATATATATGATACTAACCCAGAGTTTTTGTACAACCAGGTATTGAAATAATGTATAATCCTCCAAACCTCCCTAAGAAATCGGGTTATAGGTATATACCCATGCCCGAGGGGAGAATGGGGATTTATGATCCACAGTCACCGGATAGCGTTCCTACTCCTATTCCTGATGAGCATATTTTTGAAACTCGCAGACTCCGCACGAAAAATTTGATACAGATGGATCACCCACAGGGATCAGGAGGTGCTTCCAAGTCCAAGGGACTTCTCTCCTATTTTAGGAAGAGCAAGTCCAAGAGTGGTGCATCTTCTAGATATACTACAGTGCCCGCTGATGACCACCAGGAGGTCAATCAGCCTGACCAGCCCGATCAGCCTGATCAGCCCATTCAGCCTGAGACATCTGACCATTCACAGGCCCCCTCTAGAGCCTCTCGGGGGAAGGCACCTGTCACGAGTTCCACTTCCTCTCGACCTAGGAGAGGGAGATCTGCTGCATTAGTCATACAGGAGCCTGTCCCTGAGGCTGTAGGAGGAGAGGAAGATGATGAGGAGGTTGATCAGGAGGAGCAGGAGGAGCAACCGGTAAGGGGAGGACCGAAAAGGCAAGATCCCAGAGCCTATGTCCCCGATTTGCTGTATGTCAGGGAGGGCATATTTGATGCCACTGTATTTAGGAGTGCCAGAGCCTATGAGCTGTACAAGAAGTTTCACAAGAAGAGGATCATCGCTGATAGGGGATTTTCAGATAGAGATTTACAGCACCCTCTACTCCGAGATGCTATTAGATCCAGGGGTTGGGAGAGATTTGTGAGTCACCCAGCTGGATCATATTCGTGGAGTTGACTAGGCTGTTTCTAGCCAATGCTGAGGAGGAGGATTCTTGGATTTTCGGGGTTAGAGTACCTATCACTCCTCAGCACATCAACTAATTATTTGGAGTAGTGGATGTGCCCTACGGCAGAGACTTCTGGGAGCCGGTGATGAGAGCCAATGATAGGGAGGATTTCAAGAAGCTTGTACTAATGTCTATGTTTGAGGGTCAGGAGGATGTCCTCACGTATGATGATGATGACATGAGTAGGCTACATGGGCCTGATATGGATGCACCCATGTACCAGCTTCTCATGTTCTACAGATCTAGATTGAGTCCTTCGACTCACACCTCTGGACCTACTGCCCTGGATATGTATGTCCCGTATTGCATCAAGGTGAGGAGCCCGATCAACATGGGAGAGCTTATATCACTTGAGTTGAGACAGACACCGGGGGTGTCTAAGAGATCAACTCTTATGTTCCCCAGCTTGATATGGCAGCTTTGTGCACAGGCAGGAGTGAATATGGGGCAGTTTGATAGAGACTGGAGGATGAGGCCCCCTATTCCATTTGGGAAGAAGAACTTCAAGCTGCCTGGCATAAGATGCAAGCCTATGATACTTCCCAGGGAGTTGCCCAGGCAGTCACCACCACCTGCACCTTCACATGCTAGTCAGGAGCATTCTGAGGCTCCTTCACAGTCCACCCGGGGTACACGAGGTGGTAGAGGCAGAGGTAGAAGACGAGGGAGAGCTCCGCCACAGCAGTCACAGCACTCACAGCAGTCATATCAGCATCAGGGAGAGCCTGAGTGGGCTAGGACTTTACTGATAAACCAGCAGAACTTGCTGAACACAGTGAATGAGCATGCTCTACTTGCAGCTCAAAGACACCATTTCTTGGCTGACCAGATAGCCAAGAATGCTCGAGCCCAGGCTTACCGTGCAGCCCGACTGGAGTACTTCATGTCCCAGAGCTTAGGACAGCGATATGTCGCCCCTCAGACACCTTCTGAGGACGACGAGGATGAGGACTATGTTGGCTCTGGAGATGGTAGCGATGATGGAGATGATGATGCTGAGGATGCTGATGCTGGGGATGGATCTGAAGAAGTTGGAGATAATGAGAAGTTGGAGATAATGACGATGACGATTCTGAGGACTCTGACTGAGTGTGAGAGATGAGCGATAGATAGGCTTGTGATCATTAGATATGACTTGTATTGATAGGCCTATGTATTCGACTCTATTTTTGTTTTGCTACATTTTAGTTATTTTCATTTGGGTTGTATTTGTCCTAACTCTATTTTCTATTATTTTGCTATCTTAGATATGTTATTTTTGTTGTTCACGTTCTTTTGATTATATGAAGTATTAGATAGTGTTTATTTAGCTTATGAGGTTTTTAGTTGCTTTTAAGTTCAATAAAGTAGCTCTTACCAATAGCATGCTAGATTGAGTTGTTTTGAACTGTTAAAAAGATCAATGAAGCTTATTTAGACTTGATTGAGGTGTGGATGAAGTGAAATTGGTATTGTTGAGTGATTTGGAGATTTTGGACATCATGGGGAAGAACTTAGGAAAAACACATTCTGCCCGAATTGGCATAGAATGCGCCACATAAGCATTGTGGCGCCTAAAAATGCTCTCCAGCACCACTTTATGCGCCGCAAAACTTAGAAATTTTTCTAAGTTTTTCCAAAATGCGCCGCATGTGCTTGGTGGCGCCTAAATCTGCCTTGAAGCGCCACTTTTGGCGCCGCAAAATGAAAATTTTTCCAAGTTTGCTTCAGGATGTGCCGCATCAAATGTGCGGCGCATAAAACCCCCTTTCAGCGCCACAAAATGCGCCATGGCTTATTTTTAAATTTTATTTTATTTTCAAAATGCGCCACACTCACTGTGTGGCGCCTAAATTGGCCTCAGAGCGCCACTTTTTGCGCCGCCGACGCGAATTTTCGACGCGAATTTTTGAAAAATTCGCGAATCCAAAAGATTCAAATCATATCTAATCGATTTTTGGGATCCTAAACAGCATTATACTAACTCCAAATCATATGTTTAGTGTATATTTGGATCTAGATTAAATCAATCCCACCATATCTCAACAAAATCAAGATTTCACCATCTTTAAAAGAGAGACTACCGATCGATCACTCTCTCATTGCCAAATCTGTCAATTTCTCTCTTCTTCCAGTTTAATTAGCTTTCCAATCTCAATCTTTTCTTCCTAAGTTCTGCCACCATGAGAACAAAGAGAAAGAATAACCCGAGAAACAATGGTGGAAAGAAACTGAAAGCCACAGAGTCCGCCCCATCACAGACACCAGTTATTAGAGAACCTGTTCCGGAGCCGGCTGCTGTGGGTGCTGAAGACATGTTTGTGAATAACCTGGTGGCTCCCGATTCATATAACGGATACAACACTTCTTTCAATTCTGCCCAGCCAACAGAGGATGATCCACAACAGGAAGAGGATGTCGCTGAATCCCCAGAGCAAATTTCACCGGAGATTCCACGTGATTCTAAAACCAAGAGAAAGAGTCACAATAGAAAGGATGATACCCCTCCTCTGGAAGAATTAACAGGGGATACTTTCAATCCGGCTATTTTCATCAATCAAACTGCATATTCTTATTATCAGAAGATGGTGGAAAGATGGATTATCCAGGACAAAGGATTCACTGAAGCTGACATGGAGCGATTTTCGGTTCATGATGCTCTCATGAGTCGAGGATGGATGAAATTTGCTGCGCATCCGAAAGGAGTTTACTCTTGGGAGCTTACTAGGAAATTCCTATGTAATGCTCGGTATGATCACTATACTTCATGGATTAGGGGAGTGCCTGTGCCATATGGTCCCGCAGTAATCAATGAACTTTATGGTACTGTAGATGTCTCTTGCCCGGCTACGAAGAAGAAGCACTTTCATGACCCTATTCATGAAGAGGAAGGAGGACCAGAATTGGAGAAAAGAATCTTGAGAGAGATGTTCGGAAAGCAAAAGAAAGTTGCCTACATAGGAGAGAAGAAGGAGAATGTTGTTGCCACTTCAATGGATGCACCACTATACCAGATCTACCTACTCTACAAGCATAAGGTGTTTCCTACTTCGCACACTGCACAACCGAATGCAGAGGAGCTGTATTTTGTGTATTGTGTGAAGAACGGGTTGCCTATTGACATTGGGGATATGGTGGCATTGAGTTGGACAAATTGGCTTCTGATGTAAAAAGGAGGATTCTTGGATTCCCTGCACTGATTTGGGCACTTTGCAAGAAAGCCGGAGTGGATCTAAGTGCCTATGCTCAAGATGTGAAGCTAAAGCCCCCTATTTGCTTCAAGACTAATTATACCAAGCCTGGAATAAGATGTGCAGAGCTGGCCTACCCGAATTCACCTCGCAGGGTACCCATTCATCACACTGATATGCCTAGTACATTTGGTGCTAAGGCTGAGCCTGCAGAGAATGCAATCAATAGGATGACTTATGAAATTCATCAGCTTAGGGCCGAGATGAAGAAGAAGGAGGAAGTACACAGGCACAAATTGCACGACTTTCCAGCAGACTTGAGTACTTCATGTCTGCAAGTCTAGGTGATCGATATATTCCTCCTACTACTAGTTCGAGCTCTACAGGGAGTGATGATGTTCCTAGGGAAGATGGAGTAGGTGATTCGGATGGATCTTTAGAAATCTAGATTTTTGATTAGATAGGATTGCTCCCTTTTTGGTTTAATTTGTAATAGTTAGAATTATTTTGGTACTATTTTGCTTATTTGATTAGCAATCTTTATGTAATAGTTGCTAGAACTTGTGGTATTTTGCTTTTGGTAAGTTTATGAAATTTAATATTTTAATTAAATATGTCCATGTTTATTTAATTAATGAAAAGGGTTAATAGAAATTTAAAATCTGAAATTTATAAATTAAAATAATAAAAATTTGAATTAAATAAATTATGGATAGAATTTAATTGTTTTAATCTATAAATTACCATGTGTTCTAACGATTATCTTTTGTATGAGCAAATACCATATAAATATATAAAGAAGCAGGATATGCCATGAAGAAGCAAGTAAAAGGGAACATCCAATACGGTGAAAGAATTTCTAGGATCTACATACTCCAGGTGTGATATTTTCATGTTATATGTTACCAATTTGCATGAAATATGTGGTAAGAGTTTGATTTAATTTTATTTTACTGTTTATTATGCTTTGAATAAAATGGTACATGCATGACTAGTTATTTTAAATTTAAATTGTGTCTTCCCAGTGGTGCTAGTATTTAGAGATTATCACATCATTGCCAATCTGGAGAAATCTAAATAAGTCTAAATGTTCTGCTCTAATCCGATTTTACAATTTAATGAGTGTTAGATTTCTTAGTTTAAAGGCCTAGACTTTGTCAAATTGTTATGCAAGTTGTTTGAGCTATTGATGACAATTCTACTTGCCTTGCAGAAAACTATTTGATTAATTAGATTAGTTATTTAAAATGTGGAGAGGTATCATTATCTATAAACAAATATGCTCGTTCCAAGTCTTTTTAAATGCTTAATTAAAATAAAGTCAGAGTAAAACCCTTATATTTTAAAACAAAAAAAAACAACAACAACAACAACAAGTTATCTTGCAAAAAGAAAAAGAGAATAAAAATTATTGAAGAATGCAAGATCAAAAAAAAAAAAAAGAAAAAGAGAGAGGCTGATTAAATAAAAATTCATAAACTCTTGACTGGATGACTGGCACATATTCGGTGACACGAGTAGCTTTTGGAATTCAACCGTCTACAACTCAGCCAAAGTGTCTAGAATATAGTGAAACCTAGCCATAGATTGAGCATATTTAAAGACTGGAATAGAAAAATATATTTACATTACTCACTTTCCCATATTAAGTGCTATGTATAATTAATCTGCTTTCTGTATTGTAAGTGTATTGGGTATCTAGTTCTGATAGCTGATGCATATCAATTTGCCTAGTTCTAGTACATTAAACTTTAAACCCTCTTATCTCACTTTGTTGTTGAAATCTATGATTTGGCAGAACTATAGAGACTTTATCTTTATTATCTTGATTGGCAAGTTGATGTGCTAATTAATCTCATTGCTCAAGGGACGAGCAATATTTAAGTGTGAGGATGTTGATGCACCCTGTGAAACCACATTTAAATAAGCTTAAATTATGTTAAAATGAACCTAAATTGCATGCATGAGACTCTATTTTACTGCTTTTTAATGTATATTTCATGTGATGTGTAAATATTAATAAGACCGGTTAAATTGATCTTATCCGAGCCCAATTTACTTTGTTTTATGCTTTTTAATAAGACTTTGGCAATTCTAATACATTGCAATGATGTTTCAGGCATTAAAATGAAGAAAGAAGATGTTAGGAGGTCAAAGGATGCAAAATTCGGAATTTTCAACACTGGAAAAGCTCCAGAATGCGCCACATAGGCATGGCAGCGCCTAAAATCATGCTCAGGCGCCACATAAGGCGCCACATCGACACTTGGGAAAATTTCGGATGGAAAAAAGCTTCAGGATGCGCCGCATAAGCTTGGTGGCGCCGAAATGCACTTCGGAGCGCCACAAAATGCGCCACAGGCTAAATTTTAGGAAATTGTCAGAATGCACCGCACCTTCTTGGCGGCGCCGAAAAGCCCCTTTCAGCTCCACTTTTTGCGCCACACTCGAAAATTCGGAAAATCTTTGTATGCGCCGCAGCTTCTTGGTGGCGCCGAAAACCTCTTTTGAGCGCCACTTTTTGCGTCACAGTCGCGGTTGAGCAGTTTTCTAACCTCCCGAATACGGTTTTAAAGCCCGTTTCTCTTCATTCTTCATCATCAGACTTCATTTTTTTCGGGAGAATACTTACTGAAAACATCTAACAATGGGAGAAGAAGGCCGGAAACACAAAATCAAGCCGGAGGAATTGGCCAGAATGTTGTTCTGATCGATGTCTTCCTATCATAGGTGTTGCCTTTCTTTTTCTTGCTTTGTAATGAATTGAAATTGCCTCTAAATGTAATCTGCTATCATGTTTTTAATTTGTAGACGGATTTCTGTATTGTTCGTGTTAGAAGTGTTCTAGAACGGGAGTTCAGAATCACTTTGAAGTACGAATTCATCTTTTATGGAAGTAATATAATGTGCCGCTGTTTTCTATTGGAATCTGGAATTATGATTAAAATGTCAGATTATGTTTTATCTAGTTTGAGCGCTATTCTGCATAGATTGTAGAACTGAAATCTCATAATTTGGTGTAATCTGTTTTTGATCGCTCAAAATGGATAAATCTGCTATGATGTTAGAATCTGTATTAGAATTATATGTTAGATGCTGTTGAATTGATCAGTATTCTGTGTTTTATCAAATCTATTATTCAAATTATTAATCTGCTAAAGCCCTGAATTGATCGATTAATCTGTATTTCCTATTTTTAGTAATCTGGCATTGATTCTAATCTATCTGCATTCTAATATTATTAATTAAATCCAGTTTACCATATTTTATTGTTATTTTACCATAATTGTTAAATTATTTCCACTGTTCTGCATAATTGAATGTTAGAATCCAATTCTGTAATTTCTGCTTTGCTAAATCGGGAGATAAAAAGTAGAATTAATATTTTAGTACCGGAATTGGGAATAAATTACATTATAAATGGATTTTGGCATGTGCACAATGATTTGGGAAATGAAAAGTGCCGTTTAATTGCTATAGGAAAATTTGTATGCTTGGAAAAGACTCAAATTTAGGCCTAGAATAATGATTGCAGAATGTTAGATAATTTAATCAGCTTCCATGAAATCCGTTTAAGCATAATTTGATAATTAGTAGATTACAATATTTTTAATCTTTATAAAATAATTAATTTTAAGAAATTGATCTTTTTAGACATTGGAAAATGCTAAATCAATATGCAATTTCTATTTTATATAAAGATGACAATATTTAAAATATTACAAGCATCTCTCATTTATATCTTTATTAAATAAAATTTTAATTTGCGTTACTTTAAATTTAATGTCACTATTTATTTTTAATTTAATCACCATTAGAATTAGTCAAACTCTTTTAAAATATATAAAATATAATTAATGAACTTAAAACAATTAAAATCTTCTCCGGAATGAAATAATATTCTGAAATTCCCTGTGGTTCGACCCGGTATTCACCGGTTTTTATTACTTGATGACAACCATCCGCTTGTGGTAAAATATGAGTAGTGAAAATCACCCATCACCCCGTAAGGTAAAATAGCTTATCCCATCTTTTACAGTTTTAATATAATATTCTTGTTCTGGAATGTTGCTTGAAATATGTGATTTTCATGCTTGGAGCTTTGTGCTTTGAAATCTGGAAATATTATGCTTAAACTGTGTTTTGTGTTTTCTGCATTTTATTGTGCATAAACTGTATTGTGTGCTGTTCTTGGTGAATTGTGCATTTTCTGTGCTGTTGTGCTTTGTGTGCAAAAAATTGAATTTGAATATTTTTTGGGACTGAAAATTAAATTTCAGATCTCTGAAAAGTAGATTCTAAAAAGTGCTTTGAAAAGTGAGTCTTTTTTGGGAATCTGGAAAAAATCCAAATTTGAAAAGTGACCGTTGTGACTGTTTTGGGCCTCCCAAAATTAATTTGGGCCTGCCTGAACAGCTCGGGTCAATTCTGATATTTTTGGGCCACCCAAAATTAATTTGGGTTTGCTTAAAAATTTAAAAGGATGACAAATGCTATAGTGTGGAATTAATTGTGATTAGTTGGCCAAGTGTTTGAGCACTTGTTTGCTCATTCCGTTAAACGGCCAAACACAATAATGACTTCCACCTCGAATATCATAGTTCCTTTTAATGGAAAGAACGACTTCAGCATCTGGCAAGTTAAGATGCGTCGTGTTCTTGTCCAACAAAGAGTTTATAATGCAATTGATCAACTCTTTGATGACGAAGTTACTGAAGCTAAAAAGACTGAAGTAGATGAACTTGCTAAATCTGCCATAATCTTAAGTTTATCTGATGCTGTCCTTAGAAAAGTGAGTGATTGCAAAACAGCCAAGAACCTTTGGGAGAGGCTGTCTGAACTGTATGCTGAGTCGTCTTTGTCTTCTAGAATATTCCTGCTTGGTAAATTCTTTAAATTTAAATTGATTATATCTAGAGACTTAGATGAGGGTTTAGATAATTTCACTAAACTTGTTCAAGACATAAAAGCAACTGGTGATAAGCATATAGATGATTATGTGCCTATAGTGTTGTTGAATGCCATCCCTGATAGTTATTCTGATGTGAAATCTGCTATCCAATATGCTAGAGATGATTTGACTTTAGATCATGTGATTAAGAGTCTAAAGAACAAAGAACTTGAAATGAAAAATTCCTCTAAGCATTCTGATAAGCTGTTTAACACTAGGGGTAGGTCCTGGAAAAAGAGTAATCACCAACAGCAGAACGATAGGGGCAGAAGCAATGTTAGGGGTCAGTCTAGATCTTACATATCTAAGTCTAGAGGAAAATCTGATAAGAAATGCTATAATTGTGGTAAGAAGGGCCACTTCATTATAGCATCAAATTGATAATCAGAACAATGATATTAATGCTGTGACTGATGTAGCAGTTAGGCATGATGAACTTTTGATGGTTCATGATATGAATTGTTTTTCTGATGTTAATATGGCTAAAGATGTTTCTAAGTCTGTGTGGTTGCTAGACTCAGGGTGCACCTCCCATATGTCTACTCATGTTGAATTGTTTGATTCCTATCAACCTGTTGAAAATGACTTTGTGTTCATGGGTAATGACAATAGATATCCAGTCTTAGATATAGGAAAAATTGTCTTACAATTTGAGAATGGGACAAGATTTTGTCTTGATGGTGTGAAACATGTGCCTGATTTGTCTTACAATTTGATTTCTCTTGCGACCTTGCAGAAGAAAGGTTTAGAAGGGAGAATTGGTAATGACATGATTAAAATGTTCAAAGGGAATTTGATGATGTTTAAGGCCATTATCAAGCATAATCTTTTCGTGGTCTCTAATGTGGTTAATTATGCTTTTACTGCTAGTTCTAGTTCTAGTTCTGATAAGGTTAAACAGAATACGCTTTTGTGGCATGCTAGACTAGGGCATATGAGTGATAAAGGCATGAAATTTCTAAAAGATGCTGGTTATTTAAAATCTGATTTATGTGAAGTTAATCTGTGTGAATCATGCTTAGCTGGTAAACAACATAGAGTGTCTTTTAACTCTTCATATCCTATTGGGATAAAATCCACCCTTGTACTTGAGTACATTCATGTTGATGTGTGGGGTCCTTCTTCGACGCCCACACATGGTGGTAGAAGATATTTTTTCTCTATCATGGATGATTTTTCTAGAAAAGTTTGGGTATTTCTCATGCAAAACAAATCTGATGTTTTTGGGAACTTTAAACACTGGAAAGCTTTGATTGAGAATCAAACTGGTTTAAAGATTGGTACACTTAGGACAGATAATGGGCTTGAATTTTGTAATCACCAAATGGATGCTTTGTGTGCTGAATCTGGTATAAGAAGGCATAAATATGTTCCTTATTCACCTCAACAGAATGGGGTCATTGAAAGAATGAACATAACTTTATTAGAAAAGGTTAGGTGCTTGATGGCACCTACTGGCCTTTCTAAGAAGTTCTGGGGTGAAGCACTGATGACGGCTGCTTAGTTAATAAATCACCCAATGCCCCTTTAAATGGTAAATCTTCTGATTCTGTCTTTTTTGGTAAACCTGTTGATTATGAACATCTTAGAGTGTTTGGATGTTCAGCTTTTGTGCATACTAGTAATGATAAATTGGACCCTAGAACCAAGAAATGTATTTTCTTAGGTTATCCTGAGGGAACTAAGGGTTACAGGTTGTTTGATAGATCAGGGGGTGGTTTTAAAATAATTGTTAGTGGGGATGTGATTTTTAATGAATCTGAATTTTCTATGAAAGTTTTTGAGAATGATAGTACTTCTGTTGAGGTGGAGTCTCCTTCTGTGGAACATTCTGTGAATTTGCCTGCTCCCATTGTTGTGCCTAATGTGATTGAAAATGCTGAGATTGCTGATCCCAATTTGCATGTGAATGAGGAACCTATAACTAATACCCATGATATTGATACTCATGATATTGATGAAGGTGGAGCTCAGAATGAAGAAATTATCCCTGAAAATTATTTGAATGATCTTAGTGATTATATGCTGGCTAGGGATAGAGTTAGAAGAGTAGGTAAAACTCCTGCTAGGTTATCTGATTGTGTTCTTACTGCTTATGCTATGACTGTGTGCGAAGAACTTGATAATCTAGAGCCTAAATCATATCTGAAGCTGTTAAGTCTAAACAGGCTAGTAAGTGGCTTAGTGCTATGAATGAGGAAATTGAATCATTGCATAAAAATGAGACATGGCTGTTGATTCCTAGGGCTGATAATATCTCTGTGATTGATTGTAAATGGATTTACAAAATCAAGCAGGAAACTCATGGTGAGAGGTATAAGGCTAGGCTTGTAGCTAAGGGCTTTACTCAGAAAGAGGGTGTAGATTATTCTGAAATATTTGCACCTGTTGCTAAGTTCACTACTATTAGAGTAATGCTTGCCTTAGTTGCTCATTTTGATTGGGAGCTTATACAAATGGATGTTAAAACTGCTTTCTTGTATGGTGACATTGATAGAAAAATTTGTATGAAGCAACCTGAAGGTTTTGTGGATAAAACCAAACCCAATTATGTATGCCTTTTGGAAAAAGCTTTGTATGGACTAAAACAAGCACCTAGACAGTGGAACATTAAATTTGATAAATGCATGAAGGACATAGGTTTCACTAGATCTAAATTTGATCATTGCTTGTACTTGAAAAATGTAAAATCTGTGCCTATGTTCTTATTGCTTTATGTTGATGATATGTTGCTTGTTAGTCCTTGCATGAAAAGCATTGTTGAGGTTCAAAATTGTTTGAACAAGAGTGTAACACCCCGGTTTTTGATAACTCAGGTCGGGGTGTCACCGCCACACCTCCCTAGTAAGACACGGTTTCTCCGGCTTACTAAAGAGATGCAAGGCTAGGTATTGCAGTATTTAAAACATTTAAAGCATTCAAACAGCCCATACAATATAGTTCGAAAATAATAATATCATATCGCAGCGGAAATAATATTTAAGTATAGTATTGCAGCGGAAAATGTAAATAGGGCCGACATGGCCAAAACACGGGTTAAACAGGCCCGTTCATAATATAGTCTAAAGTACGAATTTAAAAACAAAATAATGTTTTTCCCCAAAAGATAAGTTCCCATGTATGAAGTGCTCATGTTCACTCTACATATTCTGTAAGAAAAGAGAATAAAAATGGTTTGGTCAGCACAACTTGCTGAGTAAGTTAACACATGCATGATCGTAGGGTTTAAAAGCCATTAATTTTAATAATTAAATAAAAGCATGATAATAGCATAATATTCAATTTAATCTAATCAACTAGCCAATATCATTATTCATTTCAGGGTTTTATTTAACAACACATCTCGCATGAATTAAAATAAAAGCCATAATTTAAATAAAGCATTTAAGTAATTTAGTTGGACAACAAGCATAGTTTAATCTAATTAAATTTAATTTAATATCCCCATTACATCCCAGATTCGGTATTTCAAGTTTCACGATAGCATCGCGATACCAACAAGTTTAGCTGGTAGCCCGGCGGCCGCAACCGTATCAGCCATACCCAGTACCACTCCGGAGCCTCGGGAAACCCATGTGGATATTCTCGAGAGTGTAGGCTCTATATTTCGCCGTTTTGGCAATATCATATCTCAAGTTTAGCGCGCGGGGTCACCATCGTCCATTAAGGCACGAAGTGAATCGTTAGGGGGCACCCTGCAGAGCACTCACCCCTAATTTTAATTTATCAAGTTTGTAAGGGGATTTAATTCCAAAAATTCTGATTTCAATTTCATTTATTTAAAAATAATATTTCAATTTATTTCAACCCTAAAGGTTAATTCCATGTTTCAACAAGATTTCAAGATTTGATTTCCGGTAAACCACAGTTTACTCTAAAATTCGTCTAAAATCAGATTTAATTCCAAAAATTCCAAAATCTCACGACTGACTCAAAAACGTCGAGATCTACAACTTTCATGTTTTAACTTTTTCAATCCGAGATACCGAAATAGGTCAAAACCACCAATTTTCACAGAAGCATAATTCTGTCCGAATTTCCTATGTCACAATTTAAAGATTTCGAATTCTATCATAGAAATTCAACTCCAAATTTGATGAAATTTTACAGAGACCATCTTAAGACAATTATCTACAACTTTTATGTTCGGCCAAGGATCTAAATCAGTCTGGAACCTATGTCAAAAACGTGATCAAGATCAAACCTAAGTTCTGTCAAGAATTTCAAGATCTAGATTCAAGCAGCTCGGTTTCGGTTGGTTTTCACATATCAAATCGTCTCTAAAAATTCTGAAAATTTTACAAAAGATAGATCTAAGCCTTAGGAACGTTTTTTGTGTTTTACGTTTTTCCGTTTGAAGTCGTTTTAAGGTTCGGAAAAATTAGGCAAAACTGTTGCGCCGTGAAAAATCATAGGTTGGCAGATTTACGATTTCTTGTTAAATCTTTTAGTTTCGAACGTTTTAATTCCTCCCAAAACCATGTAAGAGTTAACTTACCGATTTGTGAACGTCCGGGATCGTCTATTTTGAAGGCGTGGCTTCCAGTCCACCGTTTCTCCTCTCCGTTCGTCTGGTTCTACGATCTAGATTCAATTCGAGGTGTAGAAGGGAAAATGAGAAGATTAGGATTCATTTTCGAATCATATATTGAACATGGATTGGATCGGGACTTACCACAATGTTGGAGATCTTTGAAATTTTGTCCAACAGTCCAAGCTTTGGTTTCGTGCCTCCGACGACTCCGGATTTAGGGTTTCGAATGTGTAGAGAGTTGTAGGGTTTTGTAAAAGTGTTTGGGGCTTCCACGGGGGTCTATTTATAGATATCTAAGACCTAGGGCGTCCAAGATCTGACCCTAAGGGTCTTGGGTCGAGAGACGTTCAACCGAAAGTCGAAAAATCCGCGTTCGGGCGAGAGATTCGCGCAACGGGCGAATCCGTCTCTTGGCGCGGGGTTGGCGCGCCTTTCGCCTAAAAACCGCGCGGCCAGCGCGCGACTTACGCCTGGACTTCGGTCCGGGCGGGTCGTGCGATCCGTCGTGCTTTTCCGCCTCTCTTTCGGGTTTCTATTCCTCTATGCTCTCGGATTCCAATTTCCGGACTCTCTTCGGGTTCCTATTTCGTGTCGTTATTTCTTTCAGATCAAATGTTACGTTTTGGTTCGAATTCTCGAGTTCATTTATATCGGGTTCCCGTGCAACGACTGAAGCTTTTGAGGCGAAACCTCGGTCAGTGCCCCCCGACAGCCTTTACACTATAATCTATATAGGGCTGTTAAAAAGCTTGCCTAGTTTCTCCTACCGAAAGCGCACGGTATCAAGCTGCAATATTTATTTTAATTGTCGGGATCGTTCAAAAGAGAGTTACACGATAGAAGTGTTTTAATAGAATTATTAGCTTCAGAATCTGTCTCTACTCTTGGTTTGAGAATGTTGAAATGATTATTACTAAAGAATACTACTGAAATGTAAATGCTTAAAGCTATAAATGCCATAAAGAAAGCAATTAAAATGGTGTAGAACATTATGATCTTATTCATGTGTTTAAGGTGTTACAGACCAAATCAAATGAAATAGGCATATGGTGAGATTATCATACTTCATTGGATAAAACATAATGAAGGTTCATTGAGATAGAAAAATCCTTTACACAATTCAATCAATTCTTCATGTCTTTAATCACTTCCCAAGACAGGTACTTATGATTCAGTGTCATAACATTCTAAGCTCTGAAATCATGGAATACTGTCATCACAGAATGATCTGTCAGACTCCTTCTGTGATAATAGCTTTCAGAACTGTCACTTAATCTTTTTCTTTCAGACTTAGATTAAGCCTTTGACAACTTGAGGTCACTTCTAAATCTTACTATATTCGTCTGAACTTGAAGTTGTTCTTTTTATTACTCTGATTAAACTGATCTTATGATCCTGTATTGGATGTCCTCTACAACAAATGAAAAAGCTAATATTTAAATCTATCATCCAATGTCTTCATAAGACTTAGTTCTTCAGAGTAATTCCTGCAAGTATTCATAAGGAATAATAGTCTTGTAAGTATATCAAGATGAAATTGCTATTCAACTTCCTTGACTTATCCAGACTACTCAGATTCGTACAACTGATTTAGCTCAAGAAATCTCTGTAAACAGTTCCAAATATCCATGATTTGACTCAGGATTAGTAGACTGTAGTAGAAATATTTAATCTCCTACTCATAGTTATAGTGTTAACTAATACTATGAACCCCGGAAATTAATCTTCCTGATACTCTACTAATTTTTAGGACAAAAGATGGTTCTTGAAACATCTTTCCCTTTTAAACGACAGGTACTAAATGCCCAACTGAAGAACAAGTTTGTTCTTTATCAGTCCTGAGTAAATAATGATTGAGTAAACCTATATCATCATCTCTCTCAGCGTACCAATGTAAACTAGTAATACGTGTTGCACATATGAATTGTAGTTTTTGTAATCATGAAGTAAGATTACTCATCATATACTGGGAAATATCCCAAAATATTATATGTATATGTAGTATTATATGTATAAAGAGACGTTGAGGGTTCTGAATCCTCTTAATCAAAATGCAAAGGGTGCTTCCAAAATATACGTTGGAAACTAGACAGAATTAGGAAATAACTTTCCCAAGAAAGAGAATTTGAGAAATAGCTCTGCAAAATAAGTGTCCAAAATAGCCCGCAGTAACTATTTTGGGTTTCAAACTATGAACATTCCAATTTTCCGCGCGCTATGTCTGTACAGCGTGGAGGGAGCTAATATTCAAAGAATGTTCTCCAGATTTTGTTTATACAAAGAATTAAATGCCTCGCGATAGTTTCTGTAAGAATGCGGCGAGGTACTCAATTCCTACTTATAGGTACTGGTTATATACATATAGGAAGTAAAAACAAATGATTAATATCCTATAAAAATGGATATCAAGTTTATTGCTGTTATAGATTGATCCTCTCGCTTTGTCAGATTGACATCGCGTGAGTATTTGAATGGCCTTTGTCATAATAGATCTATCTGGATATTTCCTCGCATCATCTTTTAGGATGAAGCGAGGGAATATCCTTATTCGAAGTAAATGATCAGAATTAATAACTGTCATAACTACCTTCTGGAATTTCTGTTTAGAAAATTATGAACATAGAATCTTTTGCATCCAAGTTCATGAACTCAAAATTATTGATTCTCAAAGATTATCAAGCGATGATTAACACTGCATGGGTCTCCAGGAACCTTTTAGAGTTCTGAACATTAAACCTTATGATTCTCCTCTATAAACATAACGTTGACAGGAAATCGAGTAAATTCATAATTCTGCCAGATCATACCTAACTCGGTTAAAACATCCAAATTTCTTACGTAATTGGAACGAACAAATTGCGCATTAAAGATGTGGAAGAGTTATGATCTTCGAAAGTCGAATTCAAGATATGATGCAAAATTCAGATTAAATGATGCAATTGAGGTTTATACTCTGCTGAAACAGAATTATGAAATGGAAATAGAAACCAGAAAGATAAGAAATTCACAATCTGATAACCGATCATTCTTCTTGTATCTCAAATAACAAAGAATTAAAAACGAATACACCTGGAAATCTGATTGCTATCAGAATAATGCAAAGATGAGCGAGCGAGTCGGAGTTTAGATGATGATCGTCATGATGGATGAACAAGCGATCCGAAAGCAACTCTCCTCCCAGGGTATCCTCTAGCTAATCTAACAACTAATCTTAAAGAAATCTACTACGAAATTGAATTACAGATCTACGAAAACAAATTACAAATCTGAAGAACATGAAAGTAAATTGCAGAGAAAATTAAATCCTAACCTACCTACTAAATTCTAAAAAGTGGACTGGAGAGTAAAGTCGAGCTATTCTCTTCAATCTCCCGCCTGCTGAGCTGATTCCCCAAGGGTCTTATTTATAGATGGGTGTTGTAACTGCTTCTGCCTTGGATGGTAACCGCTCGCATCAGAATAGCTCTCCTCTCGCTTTGTCCAGTTCCTTCAAAGCGAGAGTAGAAATATAATCATCTTTCTTGATGAGGCGAGGTCTCACAGTTTCTCCAAAGAACTCTGCTTCTCGCCATAACGGATAAAACTTCTGTCTTGCACAGACTTCCTTTCCTCGCGATGTCAATCATCATCGCGTGGACTTCAGCATCCGCACATTTTCCTTAAATCTCTTTCTGACTTAGGAAACAAGTCCTCGCATCATTCCTTTTCTTTCCTCGCTATGTCCTTTCCACTTCCTGCTGCTTTCCAGCTTAACTTCCTTCTGCATGACAAAGCGTGGATCAGTTCAATAGAAACACTGCGTGCGAGACTTACAACGAAAACTCAGAATTTCAAGCCATTTTTCATGTATTTTCCAACTTCTTTGCAATCTTAATTCTTCTTTCATCTTTCCTAATCCTTTATGATCATTCATCAAAAATCAATGGAATTAAGAGCAAAAGATCATCATTAAGACACTAAATTGGACGCAAATGACAGTCACAAAAGGCTGTCATCACCATCCTCACATTTAGAAACACTTGTCCTCAAGTGGTAAGAAACTTGTAAAGTTTCAAAGAATAAGTCCAATTAGTGGCTTCTGGGATTAAGATGTTCATGTAAGACTCCACTGGATCACTACCTTCTCTTTTCCAACTATCCCAAGCTCAACTCTTTCAATTGATTGATGCTTCATACCTGACTTTGAATTCACCAGATTTCATGGAAACATTAACAGAAATGATTTGCACTTGTGTGAATTATTGTTCTGCTCCTTAGTTAGTCAGATTTCTCTTCTCACGCTCAATCCTGTCCAACTCATGTGCATATCTTATATTATGAAGTACACTCTCTTCTTTTTTTTTTATATATCAAGGGGTGGCCTTCCGTGGCTTTCAATAGCTCGGTTTCACATTATTAGGAGGAGTCGCATGACCTGACATTGCAGATGAAACTTCAACTCCCCTGCCCTTGATTCTGCTTTTTTTTTTTAAGTTCTTCAACTTATAAATCAGAGGGGCAGCTGTGCCAGCTACTTATATCCACATTATTTTACCACGTCTGTTTCTAAAATTTCCCTTGCTCTCTTTTTCTCTCTATTTTTTTTAAATATGCACACTCATCTTTCAAGAGAGACTAGATTAGATCAATCCTCTTAACCTTGTGCAGTTATTGTTTATAGTATGCAAATCACTAAGGTTAATATTATCACAAAACCTTCGAATTACTTATCTAGTAATGACATCAATCGATCTCAGAGCTTACAGCTAAGAACAGTTTTCAAGAGCGGCTCATGCTTGCAGTGAAAATCTATAAAGTAGATGTCTCCACAGGAACCACTTTTTAAACTCATCTTCTATTCCTTTATCAGTTTATTAACTTCCCTGAGTTTATTATTACTATCATTATTTTTTAGCTTGAAATTCAATACTATGACACAACTTCCTATTAAATCTATCCTAAGTTATATCAGAACTAATGGAAACAGGAAAGAAATAAAGAAAAAGAGACTATAATTAAAAAGAAGAAGAAGGTTTCAGAGAACTCCCCTGTGATCTCAGGATGGTCCTGCATCATTGTCTGGATCTTTAGGTGGTATGGATGGAGATTTCTTTAGATCCGAGACTAGGTTGGCAAGAATGTCTACCAATCTCGTGCTGTTATACTGCTCCTGTCTCCTCAGTTCCATATCCCTTTCTCGTTCCTGTCTTCTCTCTTCAAGTTCTTCTCTTCTCAGTCTTTCAAATCTTTCCATTTCTTCCCTCCTCATTCTTTCCTGTCTATCCCATTCTTCCTTCCTTATCTTCTCTTGCCTCTCCATCTCTTCTTTCCTGAGTTTCTCCTCAGTTTGAATCCTGACATGCTCAAGTTCAATCCTCTTCTGCTCCATTTCTCTCTGAACATGCTTGTCTTCTGACATAGTTTTCACTAGCATCTCCATGGACTGTGCAAAACTTTGGATTGAAGTACTCATATTCTGAGATTCATCCACAGATACTGTGTTCCTCATTGGCTGTCTCACAGGTTGAGATGGTGCAGAAGTGTTCTCAAACTCGTCATCTTCTGGAATAGGATTCAATGCAGGAGATGGAGTTACAGTCTTTGTCCTTTTTGTTGAGGTTTTTGACTGATATGATCTTGATTTTGAAGGAAGATAGACCCTTTTTGTCTTAGGAGATGGCATCTTTGATCCTGATCCTTCGGAAATTTGTTCGTCTAAATCTGGCATTTGGTAAGTCAACTCTCCCCTTAAAGTGTCTTCTGGTAACGGAATAGGAGGATCTATCTTTATGATCTCTGATAAAAATGGTGTGATTGAGACTCCTTGTTTCTCACAAAGTCTTCTGATCAAATTCGGATAAGCCAATGCTGCATCTTCTCCAACTCTTGACTTAATAACATTGAGAACATGGTGTGCAGCACTGCATTTTCTTCCTGACCATAACAATGCAAATCCCTCGAAAGTTCCGGCTGAGGGTCCTTGAAAATTTGTAGTAGGTCTGAGCTTTGAGTAGTAGAAATCAAGTGTAGGCAAGTACTCAGGCTTCAAATTCTTCAATGGAATCTTATTCTGCTCAGTTCCTCTGTGTGTTGAACAGAATCCCAATGCCATTTTTCTAGCATTAACAAGTTTATTTTCTTGAGTTTTCTTCCTCAGTAGGACTTCGGATTTGACTTCTGGCTGTTCTAACAAAGGTGCCTGAATCAAATCATTTAGAGTTTCTACAGTGACTTGCACTGTTTTCCCTCTAATCCATGTTGTTTCTGCCTCAACATCAAAGTTAGCATAGAACTCCTTGGTCAGTTCCACATAACCACATTTGTTATTGTGTCTCATGAAAATGTCCCATTCATTGATCCTCCTCCAGTAGCTGATACACTTGTGATCCAGCCACTTAGGATGAAATCCTTTGTCCGGAACAATCATTTTGGACATTCCCAAGTAATTCTCCAATGCTTCCTTTCTTCCATTAAACTTGACCTTGATTTCTTCTTCTGTAAATTCAGTCCTTTTTTCAATGCTGTCAGGGATTGATAACCTCACCTTTGGACTATTCTTTCCCCAATAACTCGCAGGTAGCAATTCTGGGACATCTTTTCCGGGGGATGATCCTTCAGATGTATCTGATTCATTTCCCTCAGATTCTTGTGCTCCTTCCTGCTCATCCCCAGCATTCTCATTTTCTTGTTCTTCTGTTTGGCCTCCTTCTTGAGCAGGTTCCACATTTTCATCATGAGCTTGTTCTGAGTTTTGCTCATGGTCAGGTTCCGGATGTTCTTCTTGAACTCCTTCAATGTCATCATGTTGTGAATTGCCTATACCTGAATCATAAATCAATGATGTGCTGGTATCTACCTTCTCAGTAACTTCAAGGCTATGCTGATTTAAGATCTCTGTGGGATCTTCCTGTACAGGTTCGTTTAGTAGAAGAGGAATAGTAGTAGGTTCTGAATCTAGAAATCCTTGGACTCCAAAGTACTCTTCTACTCTCTTCTTCTGTTCTGCGGCCCATTCAGGATCATTCATCCTTACAATTGCTCTCTGAACTACTTCATCTCTGACTTGAGGTGGAAGGAGCCATTGATTTTCAGCATTCGTCTGTGTTCTGAGGCATTGGCTGAAAGTGTCTTCCATAAGATATTTTCTCTGCTGAGTTTCTTGAGTTTCATTTCTCTGCACTTCCTCTTCATAAGCTTGAATTGCTAATGGAGATGGTTCCATTACTTGGTCAGGATTTATTTGTTGTTGGATTTCCTCTAACTCTGACTCAAGTTTAGCTGCATATTCACTTGCTTGTTCTGCTGAGGTGCGTGCATTCCCTCCTTCTCTAGCCAATTTTCTAAACTTTTTAATCAGTCCTTCCAGAGAGTAAGTCATGTTCCCAACTGTAGTTCCATGCAAGTTCATATCTTCAAAAGTTTGTAAATCTTCCAGTGTCTGTTCCTGAAATATGTCTGCCACTGATTCCTCAATTTGATTTACAAATTCTTGCTCATCTGCAGCTTGTTCTGGTGGTATATCTTGCTCAGTATTTTCTCCTGAAAACCCTTGTAAATCAATCTGACTCTGAATAAGATCCCTGTCGACCTGAGCTTGTTGATCTTCATCTTGCCCTTCTCTATCATCTTTTTCAGTAATCTGAACCAGTTGGAGATCAGTGCTCGGTCTAGTCGATCCTTGTTCATCAGGTTGATGTTCTTCAATGCATGCTCTCCAGCCCTCTGGATCTATATCCCCCACTTCCAAATTAGTGTAAGAAGTGAGCTCCAACCTCTCTGTGTAGGGAACTATCCCTAGAGTTGGTTCAACTTTTTCTTCTTCAGAGCTGGTGTCAGGTGCTACATACTTGGGCTTTCTAGCCTTCATCTTTATCCTGAACTTTTTAACTGGCTTTTCAGGTTCTTTTTCTTGGTGCTTTTCTTTCTCAGGAATGATTCCCAATTGTTCTGCATTCTCGAGAGAAGATCCTTGCTGCTTAAATTCTTCAGGGTTGGTTTCCTTCTGCTCAGAAGGTAACCTTCCTCTCCTTTTGTAGGTAACAACTTCTTTCTTTTCTTGAGCTGATTGTAGGATCTCAACATCTTCATCCATCAAATCTTTTGTCAAATCCAGGATTTCTTTAGTTGCTATCTCATCTTTATTTTTCCTCTTCTTCAGAATTCGGCTAGCTTCCTCAGGCCTGCCTGCCTCCACCTTCTTCCCAGTCCTTTTCTTAGCTACATGTACTTCATCTGAAGTGCTTGAACTGAGATTGTGTGACTTCCTCTTTTTGGAGGATACTTTCTTTTTACCTTTCTTGTCTTGAGTTCTCATGAGTTCCTCCCATTCTCGATCTGCCTTTCGTCTGTTTGCATAATAGCAATCCATACTCTCTTGCAGAATCGGATGGATTTCATCATCTCCCTCGTTCTTTTCTCCCAAAATAGTTGTAACCTCATCAACTACTCTCATCTTCTCAATTCTTTGCTCATCATCTGTGCTGTCTTCATCTGAATCGTGCTTCTTAATATAGAAATTCTTGCCTAATCCCTTCAGCATGATATTCATTCCCTTTCTATTCAGATATTTCTCATTCCATTCATCCCAATCATCAATAATTACCTGCTGAATTCTTCCTTGTGTTTGATCAGTGTAAGGTCTGTGCTCCTTATATGCATTTTCTCTGCACATAGCATCATACCTGACATACTTCTCTATGAATTCTTTCTTCCTCTCCTGGACATATCCATGAACTTCCTGTTGGAGAGTTAGAGGTAATCTCTTCATGATCTTATTAGGTCTGTCTGTAATGAGTAGATCTGCATCTGCTGGTGTTATTGATGGAGCTGAAACTTTTCTGAAATTCGCTATGGGTTCCACTCCTTCATTAACAACAGATTCTCTGAAAATATTCCTTACTATGTTTTGTGGTGTCTGTTTTGCATCTGATCTCTGCTTTCTGTTTTTGCCTGATCTCTCAGCTTCTCTCTTCTCTGCATCCTTAATCCATGCTTGCTGTTCTGGCATCAAGTCAGCAAACTCCTCCAAAGGAAATTCCTCATTAGGTTTCCTTACCAACCCTGGTTTAAGAATACTTCTCTTCAGATCATCCCCTTTTGACCATTTATTCATATACCTGATCCAGCCATTTCTGGCTTCTTGAATAATTCTAAGGACATCTTTCCATACCATCTGACCCTGTTTAGCTTTCTTGAAATAAGGCTCGAGATCATGCCTTAAATTGATGCGAGCATCAATAATCCTGTCTAAGGCCAGATTTGTTAAGAAATTCTGTTCAATGGGTCCCTTCTTGTTCAGGAATGTTGGAGGCATGTATGCAGGGAGTGCCTGCTGAGCATCATAGACTCTAGCATTCCGGATTTCGTTAAGTTTGCAGCAGTATTTGGTGAGTCGCTTAACATATTTTGGTAGTGGTTGGGGATCAAAGTAGTCCAGCTCCAGCCCTGTCTGATCTTTCGGATTGATAATTCTGTAGTACTCCTGAGTCCACTCAGCCATGCACTTCCTTTCCCTTTCCAAAATTCTTTCCAGTCTGATTTCATTAGGCCAGTGCCTATCATTGATCAGGATTATCATTTGATCATCCCAAAATCTATTCATCTTATCCCAGAATGCTTCTTCTAAATCAATCCGCAATGATTCCTTTTCCTTTTCTGGTATATGTTGAAGCATAAATGGATTGATATAAAATTCTGGAGGTGAAATTTGCATTGCTGTCCATCCACCACTCCTCCGAATGGTTTCTACCATCTTGACCGTTCTCGTTTTTGCCCAGAATGATTTATCTTTCTTGTCCGATTCCATATTTCGAGCTTGAAGTTCTTCAAAGGTCATCTTATGAATCCTTAAGAAACAAGAACAACTGGTAAATTAGTGTCACCATACT
>JAOANR010000004.1:16490691-16613063 GCA_030278955.1 Hygrophila difformis
CTGGGAATAATTTCAAACGAGAATTATAAAGCAAAACCAATTGACCAACAGAAAATTCTTTATGTTTAATTTTTGAATCATGAATTTTCTTAGTTCGATCTTTATAAATCTTGCTGCTCTCATATGCTTCCAGTCTCATCTCTTCTAGTTTAGACAGATCAAACTTCCTCTTATCTTGTCCTGACTGAAAATCCATGTTGAGCATTTTAATGGCCCAATATGCTCTATGTTCTAACTCAACTGGAAGATGACATGCTTTTCCAAAAACTAATCTGTAGGGAGACATTCCTATAGGAGTTTTAAACGCAGTTCGGTAAGCCCATAAAGCATCATCTAACTTCTTTGACCAGTCTTTTCTTGTGATGTTCACATAAGCTTGTAGAATGTGCTTGATTTCCTTATTAGATACCTCCACCTGTCCACTTGTCTGAGGATGATATGGTGATCCAACTTTGTGATGAACGCCATACTGCTTTAGTAATTTCTCAAAGAGCTTATTCACAAAGTGAGATCCTCCATCAGATATAATGGCACGAGGGGCTCCAAACCTGGTAAAAATATTCTTCTGTAGAAATTTAGTAACTTGTTTAGCTTCATTATTGGGCAAGGCTACTGCTTCTACCCACTTTGAAACATAATCAACAGCTACTAGAATATAATGATTACCAAAAGACGGGGAAATGGTCCCATAAAATCAATTCCCCAGACATCAAATATCTCTACTTCTAAAATCCCTTTTTGAGGCATTTCTTCTCTCATTGAAATGTTTCCCAGTCTTTGACATCTATCACACATCTTTATAAGTTTCTGGGAATCCAAAAAGATAGTTGGCTAGTAAAACCCACAATCTAGAACTTTTCTAGCAGTCCTAGCAGGACCATGATGTCCTCCCAAAGGGTTCTCATGACACTTCCTGACAATTTGGAAACCTTCTTTTTCATGAACACAGCGCCTAATAACCTGGTCTGAACAAAACTTGAATAAAAAGGGGTCATCCCAATAGTATTTCTGAATTTCTCTGAAAAACCTTGACTTCTGATGAGAGTCTTTAAATTTTGGGACAATCTTGCAAGCTAGATAATTAGCAAAATCTGAAAACCAAGGACAATCAAATTGATGCAACTGCAAAGCATACAATTGTTCATCTGGGAATTTATCATTTACAACTTCCTCTTTCTCTGTTTTCTCCTCCAATCTAGAAAGGTGGTCTGCTACTCCATTATCTTTTCCTTTTCTATCCTTGATAATAATGTCAAATTCTTGTAGAAGTAAAACCCATCTTATCAGCCTTGGTTTGGCTTCTTGCTTTGAGAAAAGATATCGTAATGCAGAATGATCTGTGTAAACTATAGTTTGAGCTCCAATAAGATACTGTCTGAACTTATCAAAGGCAAAAACTACAGCATACATTTCCTTTTCTGTAGTAGTGTAGTTTATTTGGGCATCATTAAGAGTATGGCTAGCATAATAGATAACATGATGTTTGCCTTCTTTGTGTTGCCCCAAAACTGCTCCTACTGCATTCTCACTACCATCGCACATAAGCTCAAAAGGTAGACTCCAATCAGGAGACTGAACTATAGGTGCAGTGATTAATTTCTCCTTCAAAGTCTTAAAAGCTGTTAAGCAGTCTTCATCAAAGCTGAATGTCACATCCTTATGAAGAAGATTACACAAAGGTCTTGCTATCTTAGAAAAGTCCTTAATAAACCTTCTATAAAAACCAGCATGACCAAGAAAACTCCTTACTGCCTTAATTGTTTTAGGTGGTGGTAGATTTGCTATTACAGAAACCTTAGCCTTATCTACTTCTATTCCTGCTCTAGATACTTTGTGTCCCAGGACAATTCCTTCTTGAACCATAAAATGATACTTTTCCCAGTTAAGAACTAAGTTAGTGTCCTCACATCTCTGCAAAATTTTTGACAAATTTTTTTAAAGAATCTTCAAAGTCAGTTCCATGAACAGTAAAGTCATCCATAAACACTTCAATGCATTTTTCAATAAAATCAGAGAAAATACTCATCATGCATCTTTGAAATGTAGCAGGAGCATTACATAATCCAAAAGGCATTCTTCTATAAGCAAATGTTCCATATGGGCATGTAAAAGTTGTTTTCTCATGATCTTCACTAGCAATAACTATTTGATTATAACCTGAATAACCATCAAGAAAACTGTAAAATGGTTTACCTGACAATCTTTCTAACATTTGATCAATGAACGGTAAAGGAAAATGATCTTTTCTTGTGGCAGTATTTAATTTTCTATAGTCAATGCAAACTCTCCAACCAGTTACTGGTCTTGTTGCTACTTCATCACCATGTTCATTTGTCACAATACAAATCCCACCCTTTTTGGGTACAACTTGCGTTGGACTGACCCATTTACTATCAGAGATAGGATAGATTATACCTGCATCAAGTAGCTTGATTACCTCCTTCTTGACAACTTCCTGCATTGGTGGGTTTAGCCTCCTTTGTGGTTGTCTGGAAGGTTTGTATTCATCCTCCATCAGAATCCTATGCATACAAATGTGTGGACTGATGCCTTTGATATCTGCTATAGTCCAAGCAATTGCCTGAATATGATTTTTAAGGGTACCTACTAGAGCTTGCTCTTGTTCTTCACTCAATTTAGATGAAATTATGACCGGAAGCTTCTTTTTGTCTGCCAAGAAGGCATACTTAAGATGTTCTGGTAATACTTTAAGCTCAAGCTCAGGTGGGTTTTCTATCGATGGAGTTAATCTGCTTCGAGTTTGCACTTCCATCTTTAAATCAGATCCTTCCTCAAAAGGGTCTGTTTTATCAATGTCATCCTCAGATTGCTCTGAAGATGGCATATCCTCACTTTCTGATCCATCCTTGATTTCACCAGTCTCAGGATCAGCGAATCTAACCGCACACAAGTAAGCAAAAGTAACATCTTTAGCATTTGTGAGTGGGGTGAGATTGTTCTCAGTTACATCAGTAGTAAAGAGATTATAGTAATCAAAAAGATTTCCCCCCTCCATATTACTATCTTCTAATTCATTCCCCGCTACATTGGTTTCAAAAGCGTTAAAAGGATATGTTGACATCTTCATCATGTCAAAAGTGACCTCCTGATTATCAACATGAAGCTTCACTATGCCATTCTTTGCATCAATCATGGCTCCCGCAGTCACCAGAAAAGGCCTTCCCAATATGATAGGAATTCTGACATTTTCGTCGATGTCAAGAATGACAAAGTCAGCTGGAAAACAAAGGCCTCCTGTCTTTACTAAAACATCTTCAATGATCCCTTCTGGTCTGGTGCTCGATTGATCAGCAAAGAAGAGGGTCATATTGACTGGCCTCATCTTTCCCAAATCCAAGCGTCTCGCCATAGCCAGTGGCATCACGTTGATGCTGCTTCCCAAGTCACAGAGTCCTCGCCCGGCTTCTTTACTGTTGATAATCAGAGGTAAGGTGAAACTCCCTGGGTCTTCAAGCTTTGGAGGAATCCTCTGCTGAAGAACCAAGCTACAGTTTTGATTTAGGACCACCATGTGCTGCTCTCCTGCACTTCTTTTCCCTGAAATTAATTCTTTCAGAAACTTAGCGTAAGTGGGCATTTCAGCAATTAATTCAACCAAAGGGATTGATATTTCGATGGCCTTAATCTTTTCAAGAAATTTCTTAAATTTAATTTCTTGAAGGTCATTTTTAAGTCTCCCAGGATATGGTATCCTGGGCATGTGCTCATCCAGTGAATCCTTTTTGTTACCTGTAGAGTTAGGATTATCATTACCTCCCTCTTTTTCCTTAGGAAAGGAATATCCTGAGACATTCTTTTCCAAACCCTTTTCCTCAAGTATCTGTCTCTGTTCAGGGTGATCATCTTCTTCCATTATTTGAACATCCTTGAACTTTTTCTGCTGCAGCAACCTATCTCTTTTCTTTTCAAATTCAGGATCAACAACCTCTTTTCCTCCCCTCAATGTAACTGCCTTACATTGTGGGTTTGTTTCAGAAGAACTTGGTAATTTTCCTTTTTCTCTCTGCTGTAATAATTTGGCCATCTCTGTCACTGAATTCTCAACATTCTTGATTGAAGCCTGCAGTTGATTATTCGTCTCTGTCTGCTTAACAATGAACTCCTTCAGAGCATTTTCCACTTTTAAAGAGTAAGTATTATCTTGAGCAACAGGATAAGGTTGTTGTGAAAAGTTCACCGGGACTGGTGCAAACTGTCCAAATGGCCTATTCTGTTGGTTCACCTGCTGGAAAGGTCTCTGTGGGTACATCTGTTGTTGTGGATAAAATGGTTGTGGAGGACGAAACTGCTGCTGATTTGGTTGTTGTGGGTTCAGAAGATGTGCATTTTGTGCGTTCTGAGTATTACCATAGCTCAGATTCGGGTGTTTGTTTTGGAATCCGGTGTAGTTGCAGCTCTCATCTTGCTTTGGGGCTTCCTGAATTTGTGGACACTGATCATTGTGATGTGGCCCTGAGCAAATTCCGCACTGATACACAGATTCCATTGGAGCAGGTTGAAGGACCATTACTGGTTGCTGTTGTTGTTGATGCTGAGCCTGTTGATTTGCTTTCTGAGCCAACTGTAAATCAGCAATCTGCTTGGAGAGTGCTGCAAATTTCTCTTCATTTTTATCTGTATGGATGACAAGACTTTTTCTGGTAGGAGATGGTGGATCATCGTCCTGGAGGACTGCCCTGCTGGCTGTCATAGAATCTATTGTTGACCACGCTCTATCAAGTGGCATTTGAAGCAATTGTTCCCCTCCAGTGGCATTGATCATCATCTGCCAAGTGTGAGTTAGTCCAGTGAAGAAAATCTTCAATAACCTTCTTTCAGTTATACCATGTTGTGGGCATCTCTTAAGCATGTCGAAGAATCTATCCCGGGCGTCCTTAAGAGATTCCCCTTTTCTCATCTTGAAACTAGAGATCTTGTCTACCCATTCGTCAACCTTGCTTTCAGGAAAATACTTGAGTAGGAAATTCCTGACTAATTCTGGCCATGTAGCCTTCTGTTGAGCATTTAATGAATCATACCATTCTTTAGCTGAGCCATCCAAAGAGAATGGAAACATAGCCAACTGAATGGTTTCCCTTGAAGCTCTTCCTTTCTTTACTGTCTTGCTCAGTTCAACAAACTTCTTGAGATGTAAATGTGGATCTTCAGCACTCATTCCATAGAAAGCTCTAGAAGATGCTAGGTTCAATATACCAGGTGGTATATCAACCTCCTCATCCGTACCAGCCAAATATTGATCGACATTAGGTTGCCATGGTTGATATTGCTCTTCTTGAGGGTTCGGAACAGGATTAGCAAAATTTGGTGGAAAATAGTGTTGATGAATAAATTGTGGTGCAGCAGCTCTTTGTGGTGCTTGAAAAGGTCCTCGAAGTGGAATGTTTTGCTGATTATCTGGTTGTCCATTTGGCAAGTTCCCAGGTCCGTCATTCTGTCCATTGTTGGCCATCCTTGTTATGGTTGAAAGATTTCCTTCTGCAAGATCTCTCTGTCTCCTTCTTGCACTTGCTCTGATCAGCCTTGCTGTTCTCTCAAGTTCACAATTAAAAGGAAGCAAAGGTGGTCTTGAAGATCGAGTTTTTCTCTCGCTCATAAACTGTTGAGGCTTCTCTGTGAACAAAATGAAAGAATTTGTGAATTCGTTATAATAAAAAGTAAATAATTACAATTAAACCAAGAATATCTACAGTTCTAAAATTCATAACGCTACACCCTCCCCGGCAACGGCGCCATGAAGCTTTTGAGGCGAAACCTCGGTCAGTGCCCCCCGACAGCCTTTACACTATAATCTATATAGGGCTGTTAAAAAGCTTGCCTAGTTTCTCCTACCGAAAGCGCACGGTATCAAGCTGCAATATTTATTTTAATTGTCGGGATCGTTCAAAAGAGAGTTACACGATAGAAGTGTTTTAATAGAATTATTAGCTTCAGAATCTGTCTCTACTCTTGGTTTGAGAATGTTGAAATGATTATTACTAAAGAATACTACTGAAATGTAAATGCTTAAAGCTATAAATGCCGTAAAGAAAGCAATTAAAATGGTGTAGAGCATTATGATCTTATTCATGTGTTTAAGGTGTTACAGACCAAATCAAATGAAATAGGCATATGGTGAGATTATCATACTTCATTGGATAAAACATAATGAAGGTTCATTGAGATAGAAAAATCCTTTACACAATTCAATCAATTCTTCATGTCTTTAATCACTTCCCAAGACAGGTACTTATGATTCAGTGTCATAACATTCTAAGCTCTGAAATCATGGAATACTGTCATCACAGAATGATCTGTCAGACTCCTTCTGTGATAATAGCTTTCAGAACTGTCACTTAATCTTTTTCTTTCAGACTTAGATTAAGCCTTTGACAACTTGAGGTCACTTCTAAATCTTACTATATTCGTCTGAACTTGAAGTTGTTCTTTTTATTACTCTGATTAAACTGATCTTATGATCCTGTATTGGATGTCCTCTACAACAAATGAAAAAGCTAATATTTAAATCTATCATCCAATGTCTTCATAAGACTTAGTTCTTCAGAGTAATTCCTGCAAGTATTCATAAGGAATAATAGTCTTGTAAGTATATCAAGATGAAATTGCTATTCAACTTCCTTGACTTATCCAGACTACTCAGATTCGTACAACTGATTTAGCTCAAGAAATCTCTGTAAACAGTTCCAAATATCCATGATTTGACTCAGGATTAGTAGACTGTAGTAGAAATATTTAATCTCCTACTCATAGCTATAGTGTTAACTAATACTATGAACCCCGGAAATTAATCTTCCTGATACTCTACTAATTTTTAGGACAAAAGATGGTTCTTGAAACATCTTTCCCTTTTAAACGACAGGTACTAAATGCCCAACTGAAGAACAAGTTTGTTCTTTATCAGTCCTGAGTAAATAATGATTGAGTAAACCTATATCATCATCTCTCTCAGCGTACCAATGTAAACTAGTAATACGTGTTGCACATATGAATTGTAGTTTTTGTAATCATGAAGTAAGATTACTCATCATATACTGGGAAATATCCCAAAATATTATATGTATATGTAGTATTATATGTATAAAGAGACGTTGAGGGTTCTGAATCCTCTTAATCAAAATGCAAAGGGTGCTTCCAAAATATACGTTGGAAACTAGACAGAATTAGGAAATAACTTTCCCAAGAAAGAGAATTTGAGAAATAGCTCTGCAAAATAAGTGTCCAAAATAGCCCGCAGTAACTATTTTGGGTTTCAAACTATGAACATTCCAATTTTCCGCGCGCTATGTCTGTACAGCGTGGAGGGAGCTAATATTCAAAGAATGTTCTCCAGATTTTGTTTATACAAAGAATTAAATGCCTCGCGATAGTTTCTGTAAGAATGCGGCGAGGTAATCAATTCCTACTTATAGGTACTGGTTATATACATATAGGAAGTAAAAACAAATGATTAATATCCTATAAAAATGGATATCAAGTTTATTGCTGTTATAGATTGATCCTCTCGCTTTGTCAGATTGACATCGCGTGAGTATTTGAATGGCCTTTGTCATAATAGATCTATCTGGATATTTCCTCGCATCATCTTTTAGGATGAAGCGAGGGAATATCCTTATTCGAAGTAAATGATCAGAATTAATAACTGTCATAACTACCTTCTGGAATTTCTGTTTAGAAAATTATGAACATAGAATCTTTTGCATCCAAGTTCATGAACTCAAAATTATTGATTCTCAAAGATTATCAAGCGATGATTAACACTGCATGGGTCTCCAGGAACCTTTTAGAGTTCTGAACATTAAACCTTATGATTCTCCTCTATAAACATAACGTTGACAGGAAATCGAGTAAATTCATAATTCTGCCAGATCATACCTAACTCGGTTAAAACATCCAAATTTCTTACGTAATTGGAACGAACAAATTGCGCATTAAAGATGTGGAAGAGTTATGATCTTCGAAAGTCGAATTCAAGATATGATGCAAAATTCAGATTAAATGATGCAATTGAGGTTTATACTCTGCTGAAACAGAATTATGAAATGGAAATAGAAACCAGAAAGATAAGAAATTCACAATCTGATAACCGATCATTCTTCTTGTATCTCAAATAACAAAGAATTAAAAACGAATACACCTGGAAATCTGATTGCTATCAGAATAATGCAAAGATGAGCGAGCGAGTCGGAGTTTAGATGATGATCGTCATGATGGATGAACAAGCGATCCGAAAGCAACTCTCCTCCTAGGGTATCCTCTAGCTAATCTAACAACTAATCTTAAAGAAATCTACTACGAAATTGAATTACAGATCTACGAAAACAAATTACAAATCTGAAGAACATGAAAGTAAATTGCAGAGAAAATTAAATCCTAACCTACCTACTAAATTCTAAAAAGTGGACTGGAGAGTAAAGTCGAGCTATTCTCTTCAATCTCCCGCCTGCTGAGCTGATTCCCCAAGGGTCTTATTTATAGATGGGTGTTGTAACTGCTTCTGCCTTGGATGGTAACCGCTCGCATCAGAATAGCTCTCCTCTCGCTTTGTCCAGTTCCTTCAAAGCGAGAGTAGAAATATAATCATCTTTCTTGATGAGGCGAGGTCTCACAGTTTCTCCAAAGAACTCTGCTTCTCGCCATAACGGATAAAACTTCTGTCTTGCACAGACTTCCTTTCCTCGCGATGTCAATCATCATCGCGTGGACTTCAGCATCCGCACATTTTCCTTAAATCTCTTTCTGACTTAGGAAACAAGTCCTCGCATCATTCCTTTTCTTTCCTCGCTATGTCCTTTCCACTTCCTGCTGCTTTCCAGCTTAACTTCCTTCTGCATGACAAAGCGTGGATCAGTTCAATAGAAACACTGTGTGCGAGACTTACAACGAAAACTCAGAATTTCAAGCCATTTTTCATGTATTTTCCAACTTCTTTGCAATCTTAATTCTTCTTTCATCTTTCCTAATCCTTTATGATCATTCATCAAAAATCAATGGAATTAAGAGCAAAAGATCATCATTAAGACACTAAATTGGACGCAAATGACAGTCACAAAAGGCTGTCATCAACGACTTATTTAACTTTAATTTCTTTTGTTTAATTAATCCCTTTTAATTTCATTTCTTATTTCTTCTATGTTTATTTATTTAATGTATTTGCTGATTTATTTATTTATTGTATTTATTTATTTATTTATTTTTGTAAAATTCTCGGGTATTATAGTCTACCCTCCTTAAGAATCAACTTCGTCCTCGAAGTTGTGTTTCGGATTTTCTCGTGCTAAGGTCTTTTGTTTATTTTTTTATTTTGTGACTGAACTTAGAATTAAGACTTCTAAGCTGCCTACGTACCCGGTGAAGGGATCAAGCCATAACGTAGTTCAAAAGTTTACAAAGATGCACGAAAAATAGGTGGGGTATGGCATCCTCTCCCTCTTAAGATTGCAGTTATGTCCCCATAACTGTGTGGGTATCGGTTTGGAACAATGTCGGGTAGCGTTCTCTCATGTCGGATTCTACTTCCCAAGTTGCCGTCTCATTTTCATGGTTCGACCAAAGAACCTTGATCATTTTGACGGTTTTGCTCCTCGTTACTCATTCCTTAGTGTCGAGAATACGCACTGGGACTTCTTCATAAGTCAAATCTTCGTCGAGCTCAATTATCTCCGGTTGAAGTACATGTGTCGGGTCCGGCACATACTTCTTTAGTTGTGAGACATGGAAGACATTATGAACTCGATCTAATTGCGGCGGTAAAGCCAGTCGGTAAGCTAGAGTTCCGACTCGTTCTAAAATTTCGTAAGGTCCTATATATCGAGGACTTAACTTTCCTCGTTTGCCAAAGCGCATCACCCCCTTCATGGGTGATATCTTTAGCATGACCCTATCTCCCACTTGAAATTCTAGGTCTCGTCGTCTCACGTCGGCATAACTCTTTTGACGGTCTTGAGCGGCTTTCATTTTCCCTTGAATCACTTTGATTTGTTGAGCCATGTCTTCGATAAGTTGTGGTCCCACCACCACGGACTTATCGTTTTCTTCCCAGCTCAACGGGCTTCGGCACTTTCGTCCATACAACGCCTCGAAAGGTGCCATGCCGATGCTAGCATGGTAGCTATTATTATAGGAGAACTCGATTAAGGGTAAATGAGATTCCCAATTCCCTTTGAATTCCAACACGCATGCCCTCAGCATGTCTTCTAGTGTTTGGATTGCTATCTCGGTTTGACCATCCGTCATTGGGTGGAATGCGGTGCTCATTTTGATTTGAGTACCGAGAGCTTTTTGTAACTCCGTCCAGAAATGAGAGACAAACCTACTGTCTCTATCGGAAATGATGTCATGTGGTACTCCATGTCGTCGTACCACATTATCAATGTAGGCTCGAGCCAATTGGTCCATAGTCCACGTGTCCTTCATCGGGATAAATATTGCTGTCTTCGTTAGCCTATCCACAATCACCCAAATCTTGTTCATGCCTTTAGGTGATCGGGGTAATCCCGAGACAAAGTCCATCGAGATGCTATCCCACTTCCAACTTGGAATCTCTAGTGGTTGCATCAATCCTAAGGGTTTATGTCGCACTGCCTTGACCTTTTGGCAGGTGAGACATTTCGCCACGAAATTTGCCACTTCCTTCTTCATTCCCGGCCACCAATAGATCTTCTTCAGATCTTTGTATAGCTTGTCACCTCCGGGATGTACGGAATATGGCGTGTTGTGCCCTTCCTCCATCAACCTTTGCTTCAACTCGGCACATTTAAGGGGCACACACCATCTCCCTTTAAAACGGATGCTTTCATCCTCGCGGACAGCAAATCCTATTGCCTTTCATTCGACAATATACCCTTTTATCTTTTCGAGTTTCGGGTCGCCCGGTTGGGCGAGTCGAATCTCGTCCAATATTGGAGTTTCTACGACCATGGCGTTGATCGTTTCACTTACTGTGCCAGGATGCACAAGTTCTAACTCCAATCTTGCTAATTCCATGTACAATGCCGGCGGAATTACCAACGAGTTCGTCACGTGCTGGGTTTTCCGACTTAGGGCATCGGCTACCACATTCGCCTTCCCCTCGTGGTATGCTATCTCTAAATCGTAGTCTTTAACAAGTTCCAACCACCTACGTTGTCTCAAATTCAACTCCTTCTGAGTGAATATATATTTCAAGCTCTTGTGGTCGGTGAACATTCGACACTTCCGCCCATAAAGATAATGTCTCCATATCTTTAGAGCGAATACGACCGCTGCCAACTCCAGGTCATGTGTCGGATAATTCTCCTCGTGAGGTTTCAGTTGGCGTGATGCGTACGCTACGACTCTCGAGTCTTGCATCAAGACACAACCTAAACCTTCCTTCGAAGCATCGCTGTAAACTTCGAAGCACCATTATCTGATGGTAGTGTTAATACGGGTGTGGTTGTGAGTCGTTTCTTCAATTCTTGAAATGCAGTCTCACGCACCTCAGTCCACTCGAGTAGTGTAGAGCAGCGGAGGGAAAAAAGAAGAAAATCGAAAATAAAAAAAAAATTAAATTTTCGTGACCCGCGCGGGGTCCGCGCGCTAAAGGGGGTTTCAGCGCGCGGGGACCGCGCGGTCACAGCAGGATGTGTAAATTGAGCTCGCGCCCCGCGCGAGCCATTTCACCCCTTTCACTTCCGAAATCCCTCCTCATTTTCTCTTAATTTCGTTCTTCCGTGCTCGGATTCTCCCGGTTTCGACTTTGATTTTCCTTTGTAAGGTATGTATCTTCTACTTTCACTTGCCAATTTCAATTTTTATACCTTAATTGTTAGATTTTTGGGTGAATTATGCAATTAGGGTTTTGGCGTGCAAATTGGGGATTTGTAATTTTCGGCTTAATTCTTGCGAATTAGTGAGTTTATATAGTACTTTAGTGCCATTTCTATTGTTTAAGAAGTATTGGTATGAATATGTATACCCAAGTTGTGGAATTTCTTGCTAGAATTTGGATTTTTAGGGAAACTATGAAATTTCCGATTTTGTTGGTGTTATTGGTGTAAGAGTGGTTTCGTTGGTGTTTTTTGTTGACACTTGTGATTATGATTCGTTGTTCAAGTAATTGTTTGGTTTTGTGGTTAATTGCCATGTGGTTACAAGCAAATTTTTGAACTTAATTTATTGCGCACATAAGGTGTTCGACGAAATGCCACAATGGGTTTTTGAATTTGTTTGGGCACATTCCTTGGTTTGATTCTCTTCCGATATGTATTGATAAACTATTAGGTCTGAAACCCTCTTAGATTTTCCCCGTTGGAACTCTATATTTATAATGTCTTTTTGTAATTTTGCTTGTGAATTAATGTGTTGAAAATTAGCTTTACCATTGATATTGGGTGCTCGCAGGATGTTACTTTTCCTGTGGTTCATCTTGGCGTTCCTTATGGTCCTTCCGGGGGCCAAGAGACGGGCTACTCGACGTGATGCAGCCGGCCCTAGCACTGCCGCTCCGGTGATGCCGGATAGTGACGACAGTGACGACAGTGAGTCCGAGGAGGACGAGGAGCGGGAGCCGAGGCTCAGGGGTCTCCCTGACGAGGTGCGTCCTCACCGGCATGATAGGTTTCATTTCTCGACGATGGCCGCCCAGGACTTCTATTTCGACGAGCTTCGTCGAAAAAGGGCTTATGTTCCCGAGCGAGGCTTGTTCCCCGATCATATGGGCGATGACCGGATCAGTGCAGTTTTGGGGCATCTCCAGTGGACCGGTCTTGCACGTCATCCCGAGGGCGTTGCCTCCGGCTACCTAGCCATGGAGGTTATCGCCAACATCAGCAGTCTTGGGGTAGATGACGACCTTTCTCGAGTCTGGGTTCGTGGTCGCTACTTAGACTTCAGTGCTCGGGCGATCAACATCTATTTCGGCCTTCCAAATGATGGCGCGTTCCGACCACAGCCAGAGGGTCGGGTTTATGCTCCTGCCTGGGGTGTCTTGTGTACCGAGGTACCCCCGCGGACTGGGTACCCTCACGAGTTGCGACTGACGTCTTTGGATGCTCCTTGGCGTGTACTTGCTCAGCTTTGGTTAGGTCGCATCTGGCCGATCACCCGGAGTCATATCGTCATAGATCATGTCTTTGAGACTGTTTGCCTTATCGCACGGGGTGGTAGGGTAAATGTGGGCGCTTGCATTGCGGACAACTTGAGGGGTTTACGACGGGGGCGAGGGAGTAGGGTGATCACTCACGTACACCTCATTTGTGGGCTATGCGCTGCCCAGGGAATCCGTACGTCTCCCGAGACGGACCCCTATCCTTTAGCTCCAGGTGAGCACTACCGTGTTCCGTCTTATGCCGCCCGGCGCAGTACTTTGCGTCGTGGAGCGCCTCGGGCTATACTGCGCCCGCAGCCTGAGGATGGTGGTTTGATTTTAGTTGTCCCTCCAGAGCAGCCACCTCCTCCTCCTGCGGTTCCACGGCGGGGTGTGGTTCCACCGCAGGGTTAGGACATGACGCAGATGCTCCAGATGATGCAGGAGATGCGTGTCAGTATGGATGCCGGGTTTGCAGCTGGGCAGGCTCGCTACGATGCCTTGGATGCTAGGATGGATCTCTATCAGGATCGTATGGACACGCTCACTGTGAGACAGGCGGAGCAGCAGGCCACCATGACTGACATGTATGCCTACATGCGTTAGATGGATGACTACCTGCGTCGCCAGTTCCCTCCTCCTGATCAGTGACTTTATGTTTCCCGTTTTATGTTTTCATCTAGACTCGCGTCAGAAGCGGCTGGTTTGGTATTTTCCATTTGTGTTTTCAGTTAGAGTTGGTTTGGTATTTCTCTTAGGATGAATTACTGTGACGTTCCTATGATTCTGTGTATGTCTCTGTTATGCACTGTATGGTTTGATGCATCGTGTGTTTTTATGATTCCAAGTTTTTTTTTTTTTTTTGCCTAAGGATTTAAAAAAAAATCAACTTGCATTTCATTCCTTTACAAGAAGTTTAATACAAGTAATAGGATGCGCAAAATAAATGTACTATCTAAGACAATGTATCTAAATGTTCTCTGCACCCTCTGGCAGAGTAGTGGAATCTTCCATTGGATCATCCTCATCAGAGACTTGGCCGGTGCCCAAGGGTCCATGAAACACGGGGGATGGTGGATCGACGGCTTCCGAAACTGGTTCCGGTGACTCCTCCAGATGGCTCCTCACGGGGCTCGGGTTCGGCGACGGGCGGACCATGTGGGGCCAGAGTCCAAGGGTTCCATAGCGTCCATGGATAAGGCTGGATGGGCTCTCTACTGGGGGTGTTGGGCTTCGTGGTCCCATCAAATGGTCTTCCACCGGGCTATATGGTACTACTATATCCGTAAGGTCAAGCAGGTCCGTCCCTAGATCCTCGATTCTATCTACCACAGTATCGCTCCGTTCGGTGAGTTTTTGCACTTGAGTTTCTAAGTCTTTTATGCGATCTTGATCAGCGGCTCTCAAGTTCAGGAAGTGCTGGAGGTCAGCTTCCCTTAGGTCTCCCATTTGGTGCAGATTTGCCTCCAAGTGAGCTATACGATTTTTCATTTGTTGTATGGTTTGTTGGGTGTCAAGGTGAGCGTTCATCATCTTGATCATCAACTGCATCATGTCTTGACTAGCCATCTAGCGCAAGCAAGAGATCTAAGTTAATATTCGCCAAGATTCTAAGTTCAATTTCGCCAAGATTCTAAGTTCAAGTTTTGCCAGGATTCTAAGTTCAAATTCGCCAAGATTCTAAGTTCAAATTCGCCAAGATCCTAAGTTCATAGAAGAGATGCAATATGCAAATGCAAATGATGATTCCCCCCAAAGATAATTTAATGCAATATATATATTTTTCCATGGGGTTTTAAAATAAACATTTTCCATGGAAATAATTCTTTAAAATTTAAAATAATAGTCAAAATATTAATAGTAGTTTAAAAATAATAAGGGTTTAAAAATAATAGTTTAAAAATAATAATGATTTAAAATTATAGTTTAAAAATATTAATGGTTTAAAAATAATAGTTTAAAAATAGCCGGTCTCTGATACCAACTTGTAACACCCCGGTTTTAGATAACCCAGGTCGGGGTGTCACCGCCACACCTCCCTAGTAAGATACGGTTTCTCTGGCTTACTAAAGAGATGCAAGGCTAGGTATTGCAGTATTTAAAACATTTAAAGCATTCAAACAGCCCATACAATATAGTTCGAAAATAATAATATCATAGCGCAGTGGAAATAATATTTAAGTATAGTATTGCAGCGGAAAATGTAAATAGGGCCGACATTGCCAAAACACGGGTTAAACAGGCCCGTTCATAATATAGTCTAAAGTACGAATTTAAAAACAAAATAATGTTTTTCCCCAAAAGATAAATTCCAATGTATGAAATGCTCATGTTCACTCTACATATTCTGTAAGAAAAGAGAATAAAAATGGTTTGGTCAGCACAACTTGCTAAGTAAGTTAACACATGCATGATCGTAGGGTTTAAAAGCCATTAATTTTAATAATTAAATAAAAGCATGATAATAGCATAATATTCAATTTAATCTAATCAACTAGCCAATAGCATTATTCATTTCAGGGCTTTATTTAACAACACATCTCGCATGAATTAAAATAAAAGCCATAATTTAAATAAAGCATTTAAGTAATTTAGTTGGACAACAAGCATAGTTTAATCTAATTAAATTTAATTTAATATCCCCATTACATCCCAGATTCGGTATTTCAAGTTTCACGATAGCATCGCGATATCAACAAGTTTAGCCGGTAGCCCGGCGGCCGCAACCGTATCAGCCATACCCAGTACCACTCCGGAGCCTCGGGAAACCCATGTGGATATTCTCGAGATTGTAGGCTCTATATTTCGCCGTTTTGGCAATATCATATCTCAAGTTTAGCGCGCGAGGTCACCATCGTCCATTAAGGCACGAAGTGAATCGTTAGGGGGCACCCTGCAGAGCACTCACCCCTAATTTTAATTTATTAAGTTTGTAAGGGGATTTAATTCCAAAAATTTTGATTTCAATTTCATTTATTTAAAAATAATATTTCAATTTATTTCAACCTTAATTCCATGTTTCAACAAGATTTCAAGATTTGATTTCCGGTAAACCACAGTTTACTCTAAAATTCGTCTAAAATCAGATTTAATTCAAAAAATTCCAAAATTTCATGACTGACCCAGAAACGTCGAGATCTGCAACTTTCGTGTTTTAACTTTTTCAATCCGAGATACCGAAATAGGTCAAAACAACCAATTTTCACAGAAGCATAATTCTGTCCGAATTTCCTATGTCACAATTTAAAGATTTCGAATTCTATCGAAGAACTTCAACTCCAAATTTGATGAAATTTTACAGAGACCATCTTAAGACAATTATCTACAACTTTCATGTTCGGCCAAGGATCTAAATCGGTCTGGAACCTATGTCAAAAACGTGATCAAGATCAAACCTAATATCTGTCAAGAATTTCAAGATCTAGATTCAAGCAGCTCGGTTTCGGTTGGTTTTCATATATCAAATCGTCTCTAAAAATTCTGAAAATTTTACAGTAGATAGATCTAAGCCTTAGGAACGTTTTTTGTGTTTTAAGTTTTTCCGTTTGAAGTCGTTTTAAGGTTCGGAAAAATTAGGCAAAACTGTTGCGCCGTGAAAAATCATAGGTTGGCAGATTTACGATTTCTTGTTAAATCTTTTAGTTTCGAACGTTTTAATTCCTCCCAAAATCATGTAAGAGTTAACTTACCGATTTGTGAACATCCGGGATCGTCTATTTCGAAGGCGTGGCTTCCAGTCCACCGTTTCTCCTCTCCGTTCGTCGGGTTCTACGATCTAGATTCAATTCGAGGTGTAGAAGGGAAAAGGAGAAGATTAGGATTCGTTTTCAAATCATATATTGAACATGGATTGGATCGGGACTTACCACAACGTTGGAGATCTTTGAAATTTCGTCCAACAGTCCAAGCTTTGGTTTCGTGCCTCCGACGACTCCGGATTTAGGGTTTCGAATGTGTAGAGAGTTGTAGGGTTTTGTAAAAGTGTTCGGGTCTTCCACGGGGGTTTATTTATAGATATCTAAGACCTAGGGCATCCAAGATCTGACCCTAAGGGTCTTGGGTCGAGAGATGTTCAACCGAAAGTCGAAAAATCCGCGTTCGGGCGAGAGATTCGCGCAACGGGCGAATCTGTCTCTTGGCGCGGGGTTGGCGCGCCTTTCGCCTGAAAACCGCGTGGCCAGCGCACGACCTACGCCTGGACTTCGGTCCGGGCGGGTCGTGCGATCCGTCGTGCTTTTCCGCCTCTCTTTCGGGTTTCTATTCCTCTATGCTCTCGGATTCCAATTTCCGGACTCTCTTCGGGTTCCTATTTCGTGTCGTTATTTATTTCGGATCAAATGTTACGTTTTGGTTCGAATTCTCGAGTTCATTTATATCGGGTTCCCGTGCAACGACTTATTTAACTTTAATTTCTTTTCTTATTTTTTCTATATTTATTTAAATCCCTTTTAATTTCATTTCTTATTTCTTCTATATTTATTTATTTAATGTATTTGCTGATTTATTTATTATATTTATTTATTGTATTTATTTATTGCATTTATTTATTTATTTATTGTTGTAAAATTCTCGGGTATTACAAAGAGCTTTGACATGAAGAATCTAGGAGAAGCCAAATGCATTCTTGGAATGCATATAGTTAGGGATAGGGCTAATTCAACCCTCCTCCTTAACCAGGCTGAGTATGTGAAAAATGTTCTCTCTAGATTTAAGATGTCAAATGCTAAATCTGTTGGTTGTCCACTTGCTTCTCATTTCCTGTTGACTAAAGAACAATGCCCTAAAAATGAAATGGAATCTGTTCCCTATGCGCATGCCATTGGTTCTGTTATGTATTTGATGATTTCTACTAGGCCTGATTTAGCTTATCCTATAAGTTGTTTGAGCAGATTTATGGCTAATCCTGGTAGACCACATTGGGAAGCTTTGAAATGGCTTTTGAGATACTTAATCTAGTCTATTCATTATTCTCTGTGTTTTTCTAAATGGCACGATGATATGTTTGTGACTGGTTATGTAGACTCTAACTTTGCTAATGATAGGGATAGTAGGAAGTCTACTACATCCTATGCGCTCACTCTAGGTGGGTCTTGTGCGAGTTGGAAATCTCAATTGCAATATGTTGTTGCTTTATCCACTACTGAGTCTGAATTCATTGCCATAACTGAAGCGTTTAAAGAGGGAATCTGGTTTAGTGGTCCGATGCATGAACTAAGATTGAAAAATGAGATCACCATTTTTTCTGATAGCCAATCTGCGATTCAGTTAAGCAAGCATCCTGTTTTTCATGATAGGTCTAAACATATTGATGTTAAGTACCACTTCATTAGGGACAATGTTGAGTGTGAAAAACTTAAACTGGATAAAATTGCTTCTGAATTTAATCCTGCTGATATGGGAACTAAGTGTTTGCCTACTAAGAAGATGATGTCATGCATGAAAATCCTTCACTTTGATTTTGGTTGATGTGTGCATGTCTGTTATGTTCTGATGCATGTCAGCATGTGTGAATACTCTGTGTATATTGTTGGTATGTGACTGGGAAGTGAAGGTATCAAAAGGCGATGACGAAAATGCCCCAAATTGAGCACACTCGTTACCAAGTCTGAAAGTGGGCCAAGGTGGAGATTGTTGTATTATGGCCCATTTCAGCAAGCCCAATCTGGCCCATGAAGGCTTTGTGCTGAGGCCCAAGCCCATTTCCCACTTTAATAAATACTCCCTCCTATCCGAACAGCCCTAAGCCTAATCTGATTTTTGCTCTCTCCCTCTTGAGAGACCAGCCGCCCCCTCCATTCCTTTACTCCCTTGTTTCTTCTTCACCACAACTAATAGGCTAGATTTGTTCTACCATTAATAGTGGGTGAGTGAGTGTGTTTAGGGGTTGAGAGGTGTGAGCTATTGTGGGGGTTGGATTACCGGATCTTGGGGTTCCGGTAGGGCTGTGAGCTTCTCCCTTTTTTTAGAGCCTTGGTGGCTAGGTCGCCGGAAATCGGTTTTCCGGCGAAGGGTTTGAGGGCGACAGCCGGTATAGGTGGCAAGACAGGGGCTGCGGTGTCCCTTGGTGGTCCGGCAGGGGGTGTGGTGGTCCGGTGGAGTCGGAGGTGGTCCTGTGGTGGTGGATCCGGCAGAGCTTGGTGTTCTACGTTGGAGTTGTGTCTCATTTGGGTGCTCCGAGCCAACTTATAAATAGATCTTTATAGATCTATTTGGTATACTTCCTTCTCTTTATCATTTGTTGTTATTTCTTGTTCCTAACATCTTTTGTAGATCGAAAAGTGGAACAAGAGGACTGGACAGCCGGAGCAAGCAAACGGACTGGAGAAGAAACTGAAAGGAGCAAAAAAACGGAGGAGCCGTACGCTGTCCTCATGGCCGAGGCTTGGCAGCATCCTCTTGGAGGATTTTCTGTTTTCTGTTCTCTTCTTTATTTTCAGTTTAAGAGTGAACATGTATTGGTGAGGTTCAAAGCTATGTAATCCCACTAGTTAGGCCTTTTGGGTTGTAATAGTTAGGTAAAACAGGGTATCCGGAGTTACCCAACAAGGATATTTTTGTGGGAGTAAACAAAAGCATATTTTGAAGAAGATTAGCAATGAGGAGGAGAGAGTGACCGGGGCATTACGGTAGGTGTAAAATTTCTTATTTTTCTTGAGATTTTTTGTTTTATAAGATGTTGTACATTATGTTGGGGTTTGGGGTATTGCTTTATGATTTTGATTTGAGAATTGAGTGGGTTAAAGTGTGTTGATTTGTTGATAAATTTATGGGTATGAGTGGTATGTTTGGAAAGGGTTGATGGATGGGAATATTTGAATGTGTTCTTATTGACTTGAGTTAGGATTTTTCTTGGAGTTTGAAGTGGGTGAAGGGCAAAGGATTTCGGGTATAAAATGAGGGCTTTGTGTTTTGGTTGATTTAAACGTAAATTATGTTCTTGGGAAGCTATTGGAAGATTGCATGCTTTTTTGAACTAATTTGGTGAATTTTTTGGATTTCTGTAGAAGGGGTGGTGACCGACGGATAGTATTGGATTTTTGGGAATTTTTTGTATTATTGTTGGATATTGTTAATTGTTGAAGAATTTTGGTCTTTTTGTTGCATATATTGGTTGGATTGTAGAGATTTGTTAAAATTTTGATTTTTACTTCTTGGTATATAATTGTGCAAGCAAGGTGTTCGATGAAATGACCAAAAGAATAAATTCTTTTTGGAACCATAAAATTTAGTTAAAGAATTTGTAGGTTGGTTTAGGATGTATTAGATTGATTCATATAGTTGAAAGTAATATAGTTTTGGAACCTTCAAATTAAAGTTACAAGATTAATATCAAAGTTGTCAAGTTTAACAAGTAATTATGTGGAATCTTTTTGGTGAAATGGTGTATGTGGAATGATGATGTTGTTGTATAATATATAGGGTGAGGAAGGACGAATTCCAGACTCCCTGGTGCTCGGCTAAATACTTTAGAGATGTTGTGGACGATATGGAGATTAGGTGGTCGGATGGGCAAAAAAATGCAATTGAAGCTTCTAAATTTTGGCATTTCACGAAAGTGAGCAAGGACAAGCTTGTTGTTAGGAGATACCGATGAACATTGTAAAAATAAATTATTTGATGTAGAGTAAAATGTTTGGTGATAACCAATTTGAATTGGTGGGTTTGGGTTATTACATTTAATTGTCCATTTGAATTGGTGTTGTTTGGTGTTACAGAATGTTGGTGGTATAGTATATTGGGTTGTAGATTTGTGAATCACAATTGTTACGTGAATTTGATGTTATGCGATTTCATAATATTTTAGTATTGTTAAATAAAATTTCATGTTAGATGTGCATTATTGCCTAATAAGAAAATTTGTGGATACAAAATGGTTTGGTCGTTCACTGTTAAGGTGCGATTCTCATAGACAGTTCCAAAACCATCTAAAACTCTCTGGAATGGACAATACCATTGGGACTGTCCATCAAAACCGTCCCACAACCGTGTGGAACTCTATGGAATGCGAAAAATCATTGGGACGGTTCACCAGGATCGTCCAACGACCGTCCAGGGACCGTCCCGAACTCTCTGGAATGGACAAAACAATGGGAAGGTCCACCAGGACCGTCCCACGACCGTCTTAAACTCAATAAAATGGACAAAACATTGGGAAGGTCGACCAGAACCGTCCCAGAACCGTCCCAATTGTTACCACACTTAGAAATTTTCAGTTACCACATTCCTCATTACTTGGTTACCATAATATGAAATATTACCTCTTGTTTTGATTATTGGATACCACACTTGTAGTGAGTTGCTTACCACAAATTTTATTAACCCATCCAAATACATTTGTGGTAAAGGTCAAGACTCAATGTGGTAAAGGAAACTGAGTGATGTGGTAACATACCTACCCGAACGTGGTAACACAACTGAAGACGTATGGCAACTTAATTTTTTGATATTTAAATTATACTAAAGGGGGTGTATTGGATAGAGAGTCTATGGGATTTTTTTGGAGTTTGAAAGTCTGGGTTTATTCAATTTAGATTTTAAAAAGTCTTTAAAAATCTAGAGGTATTCAATACAGATTTTAAAAAGTCTTTAAAAATCTAGGTGTATTCAATACAGACTTTAAAAAGTCTTTAAAAATTTTGAGGTATTCAACAGTTTATGTATTTTAATTCTTCATAGACTTTAATGAATTCTTTAAAAATTATAACTATGCAAAATCTCTCCAAATTTCTATGAATTTTGTCAAGTCAGTCAAACTCTACATAGAGTGTGCACAAAATCAACCAACTTTACGTAGAGTCCATAGACTTTCTAAATCAACCGACTGTTTAAAATCCATAAAAATTTAAAACGAATACACCCCCCCAAGATGTGCGGGTTGGGACAATGCACAATTGGTAACCCATCAAGTACATTCATGGTAAAGGTCAAGAATAAATGTGGTAAAGTGGAATATAGCAATGTGGTAAAATACAAGAAAAATGTGGTAAGAAAAACTGAAGAAATGGGTAACCCGGAATTATTGGATTTAAATAACATTAAAATATGGGGATTGTTAAAATGCACATATGGTAACCTACCAAGTAACTTCATGGTAAAGGTCAACAGTAAATGTGGTAAAGTAAAATATAGCATTGTGGTAAAATTCCAAGGAAACTGTGGTAATGAAAACTGAAGAAATGTAATCCGAAATTATTGGATTTCAATCGTGCACTTGTGAGACATATTATCCTATGTGGTAACATACCAAGGAAAATGTGGTACATATCAATGAAAAATGTGGTAAAGTCAAATATTGTAATGTGGTAACATACCACGTTCGTACTGACTTCATTTCCACACTCCAAAACATTCTATTTCAACCGTCCCAACCATTAATTGACTGTGTCGTTTCCATAATGTATAAATTACCGCACTTATTTGAGTTTATTACCAAACATGTATAAAATTTGCACCACACACGTATATAAATTGCTACCATATCAAGTGTTTTGTGTTACTAAATTTCTTGTGCATGGTCTACTACCACATTTCTTAAGCGGTCATTACCAGATAATGTTATATTAGATTACCACATATATTAGTATCGAGTTACCACACGGAATTTGTCGGGTTTGTCTTACATAGATCAATCATGTTTCCTCATATTAGTACCCCCAATCTAGAAGACCCATCCATTACATCCTATACCCATCATTGTATCGAGCAATCAATTTGATATTACCAAAATGGCATAATCATTGTATCGTATTTCTTCACATATTGTAAGTTCGATACAACTAAACAACTTGTTTACTCCGACATGACTTATAACTAATGAATATGCAACCTTTATTTAACGTCACAGTCTCATAGTAATTAATCATCATCGAAACGTTAATTGTTCATTATAAATCATGAGTATGAACAATAACTACGAGTCTACAAAAGATTCGATATGCCTTAGAATTCATTATGCAACTATATCGATGTTAATATGGCTTATAAGTCGATTTGTAACCTTTCGTCGATGTCACATTGTTAATTGCTTCGTCAGGAGACATGAGTTTACACAATAATTACAAATACGTACAATAAATCCAATTATTGCGACACATACGTAAATTTGTACATTTATTACCACATTGTTCCTTCATATATTACCACTACATATGAAGTTATATTACCACAACATGATTAATTCGGTTACCATATTAACATAATTTTGCTTACCACATTACCCTATATTTAAGAAAACAATGGTTACCACATAATGTCTTATTGGTTACCACATAATGCATTTCAGAGTTACCTTTTTACAATGTAGTTAGTTACCGCAAATAAGCACATATAATAACCACACAATACATTGTTATTGAAATCGTTGTTGAGGCGTTACCACAATATTTTTTTGATTGAAATGAGGGTTGACCGTCCCAAATATCCTAGTTCACCATCCCAACATATTGTCTCATTTCCCTCATTTCAACCCAAAACTAGTAGCTAAATTACCACACTTTATGGAGTTCATTACCAAACATGTATGTACATATATACCAGATGTGCAAATAAATTGGTACCAAATCGAGTGTTCACTGTTACCATATTTTTGTGAATGTTTTGCTACCACGCTTTTCTAAAATTCATTACCACACTGCATCTTACTGAAATACCACACATGTGCGTATTTGGCTACCACATCCCATTTGTCGTGTTTTTTATTGGGACACTACCACAATTCTTCAGTGGTTACCACAGTCAACTTTTTTCCTTACCACTTTTCTAATTACGGTTTTATCATACTTTTATATTGATAGTTACCATAATTTGTTTGTATGTTACCACTTCTTTTATTTCTCCAATCTTCGTAATTTAATGCCATTTCAAAATAAAAAATATTGGTTACCAAACTTCTTCGGCCATAGTTACTACAATCAACTTCGTTTTAATACCACGTTTATAAGTACGGATTTACCACATTTTTACATTATCGGTTACCACGCTCGTGCTTGGTTCCTTATCACTTGTTTTATTACCCCAATCCCCATGAATTAATTCATTTTAACCCAACAAAATTGGTTATCATACTTCTTCGGTTATGATTACCACAGTCTCCTTCGTTCCTTTACCATGTTTATAAGTATGGCTTTACCACAATTTCATATTGACAGTTACCACGTTTCTAATTGGTCTGTTACCACTTGTTTTATTGCCTCATTTCCCATAATTTATTCATTTCAAACCCAAAAAATTGATTACCACACTTCCTCTGTTATGGTTACTACAGTCAACCTCGTTATTTTACCAATTCCCCAAGTACAACTTTACCACACTTTCAAATTGGCGGTTACCACGTTTCTGCTTGGTCTGTTACCACATTAGGGGTATTTTTGTTATTTCACAATCGAGATATTAGTAAACTAAGTTAGTTAACTTGTTACATTATTAAGGATTTAAACTTTTTTTTTGGGGGGGGGGGGGGGGGGGGGGGAACGGGTGTAAATTCTAAAGTTTACAAGGAGGGGGGTTGACTCAATTAAAAGTTTTGGGGGGGGGGGGGGGCTACGTCTAGGTGTCCCAAAACTATCGTTACCCAGGCCTCGTTCTTTAGAATTTATTTTCAGGACTTATTACTTATTCTTATTAAAATCAGATCAGACTAGACCCATCCAGACCACATCAAATCAGATTAAATCATTATAATAATATAGATAAGATAATATCAGATCAGACCAGACCAGACCAGACAAAATTGAATCGGATTAGACCAGAAAAGACGAGACCAGAAAAATCCAAATCAGATCAGACCAGACAATATCAGACCTAGAGAACAGGGCCCACTACCAAATCTATATAATAAATCAGGTATACTTTTTGACATGTGCAAACTCTTTTGTCCTTATTAAATTTAATTCATCCTTCTTAATTTTAAGGGGTTAATCAGTCATTATATGTTATTTTAGATCAACGGTCCTTATTAAAATACATAGGCAGACTGATAGCTGCTGAGTAATGCCATGTCATCAGACACATCATCAATATTTATATCTAGATATAAATCTATCTATTAATATAAAAAAATCCTGAAAAAATCTTCATATATATTTTCAAAAGATATAAGATTACAACTATATATAATACATTATATTATTTAATTGTATACATAATACATAATATTTAAAAAATATATAATTCTATATCAATATAATGAATATAATAACCATATTTTAAATAAAAATATTTCACCAAAAATATGTTGTAAACATTAAATTGACCCTAAAATTATTGATTAATATAAACTGACTAATCACCTAAATTTTTTATATTATTCTAAAAAATTCTACATAATTTTTTGTTCTTTTTAAAGAAGAAAAAAAAAGAAAAGGAAAAAAAGACTAAAACACATCATAGTTTAATTATTCGACATAATATCTTTAATCCAGTAATCTTTTTCTATTTCAATATAAAATAAAAATATATATTTATCCAATAATCCTTATCTATTTCAATATAAATAAAAATATATATAAAATTCGGAGTAAATTATTATACAATTTTTTATAAATAATTTATACTGTAAAAGAATATTAGAAGTATTTTAGTATAAACAATATTTAAAGATTTGTGGTAATAATAAATAGTTTGAGTTGTAGCAATATTTTTACACAAAAAAACTCTAATATTAGGTGATCATGTTACATGTTTAAACATGGTACAAAACATGTGAATTCAATTAAACATCATTTACCATTTTATTTTTCACAAAAGATAGCATAAAGTAAACAGTTAACATAAATAAATAGTATATTAATTAATTATTATTTGAACTATCCCCAAAATATAACCCTAAGGGGCGTTTGGTTCGGGGGATCCAAGATTCCCAGTGGGATCTTGCTAGGGAATGTGATATGTCTGCGTTTGGTTCGCAGCATCTTTCACGTAGGAATGTCACATTCCCACCTCGGTGGGAATGTTAGGGTTTTGGGTGGGAATGTGATTCCCATCCAAGAGGCAGGTAATCTTAGATTACCACCTCAAGTTTTCCTACTTTGATACTATTTGTCTTTTATACCCTTACTTTTTATAGTTCTTTTTATTTGATAGATTTAGATATTTGTATTTAAAAAATGATAAATATATGGAATTTAATTTTAAAAATGAATTGAAATTTTGTAAAATATTCAAACATATTTTAAAATAAATATTATCATATTTGAAAATTTATTTATCTTCTATATACAAAATAAAAATAATAAGAATTTTGTTACATTAGATTACTAATTATCCTACAATTTTTTTTGAGGATAAGAGAAGGATTTTATTCCACCAAAGGTCAATATTACACCGTACAAACAATGGATCCGTAGAGGCCATAAGCACCAGCAAACCCAAATACAATATACATAGACCCTGCAGCAACTCCCATAAAGACAATAACTAAAATAACACCACTGGCAGAGCTCAAACCAGACCAAACAAGTTTGCTTCAGTAGCAAAGGCCTCGTAAATGAATTCCTCCAGGATACTAACCAAAGCATTGGACATATGTGGCATTTGGAGACAATCAGGAGTGAATTAATAAATTATCCTACAATAAATTATATATACAGAATTTTCTGTATTTCTAAAAATAAATTGGTTTAAATATTTTCAATATTTTGTAGCAAAATGACATATTTATAAATTAAAATTCAAGGACATTATAGTAAATTATTAGAAATGGAAATCTGAGATTCCCAATCTAACCAAACGCAATAATCTTAAAACACCAAAAATAAAGATTCCCGGCCATCTCATATTCCCAGTAATCTTACATTCCCAGCAATCACATTCCCACTGATAATCTAAGATTCCTCCAACCAAACGCACCATAAACTTATCAAGTTTGGTCATTTATGCCCTTAATTTTTTTTGACAAAAAATACGTCTAAACTTTATTTAGTTTAAAAATTTTACCTTCTACCTTTTAAAATATCAAATTCGACTTCATCAATTCTAAAAATATTGCCTTTTGATCCTAAGATTTTGCAAAGAATCTCATTCCGCCCATTCACGTTTGAAAAGTTTCGCATTAGCGCAACATCTTGAAAACAGTGTATTTAGTAATTAATTTTCCCTTTTAACTTAATAAAAAAATATAATTAACTAATAAAATTAGATTATCCTATTTAATAAAATAAAATAATACCATTAATGATAAATCAAATACTATTTATTGTAATATCTTTAATTTTAGAAAGTTATTTCAATATTAATTATATTTAGATTCTTATTTTATTTTATTTGAATTTTTTTATTTTATTTTCATTGTTTTTCAGATTTTTTATTTTTCTAATTTTTATTTCATCACAATTTCTTAAATAATAAATATAGCTATCCAGATAGAAAAATAGTTTATAATCATAAAAATATGCTCAAAAAGTATACATTCTAAGAAAAACTTGGTATAAAAGAATAAATACAACAATTTAAGGGGTTATAATAATAATGAATTAAAAACTATAAATCAAATTAAATTAAATGAAAAAATTAACTACCAAACTTATTTCATAATCAATATGGAAAAGAAAAAATTGGACAATATTATGGACTAAAATAATATTTTAAAAATTAACAGATAATTAAAACGTAATTATAATTAGAATTTATTTTATAAAATAAATATTTGTCCATAAAAACTAATCACAATAAATATTTAAAATACATTACTTAATAAAATATAAGTTTTAAATGATGAAAAGATAAAAAAGTATAATAATATTCTTTAAAAGCTTTAGGGATAATATTCAAATTGTACAACATATGAGGGAGTAAAATAATATTTTTTAGAACTTTAATAATGCAAAAATATAATTTTTTCTAATTTTAAATAGTTAAAGAGTATTTATTTTCCACTTACTCTCATCATTTTAGATATGAAAGTAAACTCTATATATTTAGTTTTCTAATAATAAAAATAATTTATTTTATATTATGTCCACCTGATTGTAGGTTAGAATTTTTTTCCTTCATCTTATTTTCTCCTGTATTTTCCTTTTAAATTTTTATTGCATGTATTCAACCACTATTTAAGCATAATCCAAAAAAAACCTATATTCACATTTATAACGTCATATTAGTTCAACACCCGTGCGCAGCGGGCGAAAAAAATCTAGTATTATAAGAGTCAAAACCCCTACATTTCAAACATTATGTTTTAGGCCTCATGCACTAGGAAAGTCGAATGTGGTAGCCGATGTGGTACTCATTAAAGACTACGATTTAGAGATAGCATACCACGAGGGGAAGGCGAATGTGGTAGCCGATGCCCTAAGTCGGAAAACCCAACACGTGACGAACTCGTTGGTAATTCCGCCGGCATTGTACATGGAGTTGGCAAGATTGGAGTTAGAACTTGTGCATCCTGGCACAGTGAGAGAAACGATCAATGCCATGGTCGTAGAAACTCCAATATTGGACGAGATTCGACTCGCCCAACCGGGCGACCCGAAACTCGAAAAGATAAAAGGGTATATTGCCGAAGGAAAGGCAATAGGATTTGCTGTCCACGAGGATGGAAGCATCCGTTTTAAAGGGAGATGGTGTGTGCCCCTTAAGTGTGCCGAGTTGAAGCAAAGGTTGATGGAGGAAGGGCACAACACGCCATATTCCGTACATCCCGGAGGAGACAAGCTATACAAAGATCTGAAGAAAATCTATTGGTGGCCGGGAATGAAGAAGGAAGTGGCAGACTTCGTGGCGAAATGTCTCACCTGCCAAAAGGTCAAGGCAGTGCAACATAAACCCTTAGGATTGATGCAACCACTAGAGATTCCAAGTTGGAAGTGGGATAGCATCTCGATGGACTTTGTCTCGGGATTACCCCGATCACCTAAAGGCATGAACAAGATTTGGGTGATTGTGGATAGGCTAACGAAGACAACCATATTTATCCCAATGAAAGACACGTGGACTATGGACCAATTGGCCCGAGCCTACATTGATAATGTGGTACGACGACATGGAGTACCACATGATATCATTTCCGATAGAGACAGTAGATTTGTCTCTCATTTCTGGACGGAGTTACAAAAAGCTCTCGGTACTCAAATCAAAATGAGCACCGCATTCCACCCGATGACGGATGGACAAACCGAGAGGACAATCCAAACACTAGAAGATATGTTGAGAGCATGTGTGTTGGAATTCAAAGGGAATTGGGAATCTCATTTACCCTTAATTGAGTTCTCCTATAATAATAGCTACCATGCTAACATCGGCATGGCACCTTTCGAGGCGTTGTATGGACGAAAGTGCCGAAGCCCGTTGAGCTGGGAAGAAAACGATAAGTCCGTGGTGGTGGGACCACAACTTATCGAAGACATGGCTCAACAAATCAAAGTGATTCAAGGGAAAATGAAAGCCGCACAAGACCGTCAAAAGAGTTACGCCGACGTGAGACGACGAGACCTAGAATTTCAAGTGGGAGATAGGGTCATGCTAAAGATATCACCCATGAAGGGGGGTGATGCGCTTTGGCAAACGAGGAAAGTTAAGTCCTCGATATATAGGACCTTACGAAATTCTAGAACGAGTCGGAACTCTAGCTTACCGACTGGCTTTACCGCCACAATTAGATCGAGTTCATAATGTCTTCCATGTCTCACAACTAAAGAAGTATGTGCCGGACCCGACACATGTACTTCAACCGGAGATAATTGAGCTCGACGAAGATTTGACTTATGAAGAAGTCCCAGTGCGTATTCTCGACACTAAGGAACGAGTAACGAGGAGCAAAACCGTCAAAATGATCAAGGTTCTTTGGTCGAACCACGAAAGTGAGACGGCAACTTGGGAAGTAGAATCCGACATGAGAGAACGCTACCCGACATTGTTCCAAACCGATTCCGACACAGTTATGGGGACATAACTGCAATCTTAAGGTGGAGAGGATGTTATACCCCACCTATTTTTCGTGCATCTTTGTAAACTTTTGAACTACGTTATGTCTTGATCCCTTCACCGGGTACGTAGGCAGCTTAGAAGTGTTAATTCTAAGTTCAGTCACAAAATAATAAAATAAACAAAAGACCTTAGCACGAGAAAAGCCGAAACACAACTTCGAGGACGAAGTTGATTCTTAAGGAGGGTAGACTGTAATACCCGAGAATTTTACAACATAAATAAATAAATAAATACAATAAATACATAAATAAATAAATAAATATAATAAATAAATAAATAAGCAAATAAATCAGCAAATACATTAAATAAATAAATATAGAAGAAATAAGAAATGAAATTAAAAGAGATTTAATTAAACAAAAGAAATTAAAATTAAATAAAGTTAAACAAGTCGTTATACGGGAACCCGATGAACTCGAGAATTCGAGCCAAAATGTAACATTTGATCCGAAAGAAATAACGACACGAAATAGGAACCCGAAGAGAGTCCGGAAATTGGAATTCGAGAGCATAGAGGGATAGAAACCCGAAAGAGAGGCGGAAAAGCACGACGGATCGCACGACCCGCCCGGACCGAAGTCCAGGCGTAAGTCGCGCGCTGGCCGCGCGGGTTTTAGGCGAAAGGCGCGCCAACCCCGCGCCAACACGCAGATTCGCCCGTTGCGCGAATCTCTCGCCCGAACGCGGATTTTTCGACTTTCGGTTGAACGTCTCTCGACTCAAGACCCTTAGGGTCAGATTTTGGACGCCCTAGGACTTAGCTATCTATAAATAAACCCCCTCGGAGACCCTAAACCCTTTTCAAAACCCTACGACACTCTCTAAACACAAACGTAGTAATCCCGGAGTCAACGGAGGCACCAAGAGACCAAGGCAGCAGCTTTTGGACGAGAATCAAAGGATCTCCAACGTGTGGTAAGTTCTAGTCCATCAGATTCTTCTTAGTTTCAATCCGAAAACGGATTCTAACCCCGTTCCTTTCCTTTCTACACCTCGAATTGGATCTAGAACGTAGAACCCGACGAACGGAGAGGAGAAACGGTGAGCTGGAAGCCACGCCCTCGAAATAGACATCCCGGACGTTCACAAATCAGTAAGTTGACACTTACATGGTTTTGGGAGTAATTAAACACTTAAATCTAAAAGCTTGATCAAGACTTTCGAAAATCTGTCAACATGGGATTTTTACCGGGGCAGCGATTTTGTACGATTTTTCCGAACCCTTAAAAGTCCTCAAACGAGAAAACTTAAAACACAAAAAACATTCCTAAGGCTTAGATCTATCTCCTATAAAAGTTTCAGAATTTTTCGTGATGATTTGTTATCTGAAATCAACCCAGAACCGAACTGCTTAAGTTTGAATCTTGAAATTCTTGACAGAACTTAGGTCTGAACTTGATGACGTTTTTGACTAGGGTTCTAGGCTGATTTAGATCTTTAGCCGAACATGAAAGTTGTAGATAAATGTCTTAAGAAGGTCTCTGTAAAATTTCGTTAGATATGGAGTTGAATTGCTATGGTAGATCTCGAAATTTTGGAACTGCTGTACACGAAATTCGGACAGATTAATGATATGACAAAAATTGACGTTTTTGACCTATTTCAGTATCTCGGATTGAAAAGTTAGAACATGAAAGTTGTTCATTTCGGTGTTTCCGAGTCAGTAGTGAATTTTCAGAATTTTTGGACTTAGATCTGATTTAAATTAATTTTAGAGTAAACAGTGGTTTACCGGAGTCAAATCTTGAAATCTTGTTGAAACGATGGAATTAGCCTTTAGGGTTGAAACGAGTCGAAATCTCTTTCAAAATAAATTAAGTGAAATCAGAATTTTTGAAATAAATCCCCTTACAAACTTGATAAATTAAAATTAGGGGTGAGTGCTCTGCAGGGTGCCCCCTAACTGCTTCACTTCGTGCCTTTATGGACGATGGTGACCCCGCGCGAAAATTGAGATATGATATTGCCAAAACGGCATGAGATATATGGCCTACACTCTCGAGAATGTCCACATGGATTTCCCGAGGCTCCGGAGTGGTACTGGGTATGGCTGATACGGTTGCGGCCGCCGGGCTACCGGCTAAACTTGTTGACATCGCGATGCTATCGTGAAACTTTGAAATACCGAATCTGGGATGTAATAGGGATATTAAATTAAATTAAATTAGATTAAATTATGCTTGTTGTCCAATTAAATTACTTAAATGCTTTATTTAAATTATGGCTTTTATTTTAATTCATGCGAGATGTGTTGTTAAATAAAGCCCTGAAATGAATTATGCTATTGGATAGTTGATTAGATTAAATTGAATATTATGCTATTATCATGCTTTTATTTAATTACTAAAATTAATGGCTTTTAAACCCTACGATCATGCATGTGTTAACTTACTCAGCAAGTTGTGCTGACCAAACCATTTTTATTCTCTTTTCTTACAGAGTATGTAGAGTGAACATGAGCACTTCATACATGGGAACTTATCTTTTGGGGAAAAACATTATTTTGTTTTTAAATTCGTACTTTAGACTATATTATGAACGGGCCTGTTTAACCCGTGTTTTGGCCATGTCGGCCCTATTTACATTTTCCGCTGCAATACTATACTTAAATATTATTTCCGCTGCGCTATGATATTATTATTTTCGAACTATATTGTATGGGATGTTTGAATGCTTTAAATGTTTTAAATACTGCAATACCTAGCCTTGCATTCCTTAGTAAGCTCGGAGAAACCGTGTCTTACTAGGAGAATGTGGCGGTGACATCCCGACCTGGGTGACCAAAAACCGGGGTGTTACAATTTATTACTCAAACACCTGTTTGGTATGATACACACCAATAAGGTCATAATCTAAAATATCAAACATAAACTCGGGAGGCCTAACAAAGTGTTGCACCCCACCAACTAAAGGATGACCTTTAAGAAACCAGTCCGCAGAAGCATTACACTCCCGCAAATACTAAGAACTTGGTAAATAACATATCATATCTGTGTTAAACTACATAGCAAAACTTGGTAAATTCTATATGTATATGTGGTAAACCAAAATCAAAATATAATGGAAGGCAAAGTGTAATAAAATTGGGGATGAGGCCTAAAAAAAATGAAATAATTTAAAAAAAGCGTGGGCCCCTAGTTTACCAATTAAATCTTATGACTTTTAGGCCCATTTCAGGTTTTTAAGTTGTCATATTTTACTTTTGTCCTATCTACTTCATATCTATATACTACTCCCTCCGTTTTTTTTTTAAAAAAAATCTTACATTTTGACTTTTTTTTACTGTTCATTATAGCACTTTGACTTCTATTTTTGTTATAGTTATAGAAGATAAAATATAGCAAAGCAAGATCTTGTTGGATTCATCTCATCTTGTAGTTTTTAAATATTCTATCAAATTTTAGAATTTTTACTTGTACCGAATTTGAATTATTAATCGTTGAAAATATACATTGACATACGTGCAAATAAGAAGTTTAAGGTTAAAAAAAATGGAGGAAGTACATCAATCTTGTTAACCAAGAAATTGTTTGAGGCTCAAAACCTGTATTTGGAATTGAACAAAGTCGAGAAAAATTACAAAAGACTTGCAGAATGGAAATTATAGGAATAAAATAAAGGTGTAAAGGAATTGAAGTGAGAAACAAATGAAGAAAAACTACATAAAGCGATAAATAAATAAAAGGAATTGCAGAAAGTAAAAAATGTAAATACGGCTTCTTTGAGAAAGATTTGAGGTGTCCTAGATGGAGCCGCCTAAGGTCATATTTATAGGCCTGGAAGCCTATGTAACTGCTAGATGCACGTTCCGCACTTTCTTTTTGACCACCTCTTTTTGTGCCGCCAATACTCCTGAGGCTAGACGCAAATTGTGCCTCTTTATTTGGGCCTACATATTTTTTGGGTTAACAGATGCCCCATCGCGCAATTTGTCTGATTAGGTCTAAAACAAATATGCGCGTGTAAAATAGGTCTGGTCCTCGCGCAAATTTTTTTTTTTTTTTTTTGTCTTGGTTTTTTAAATTTTTTTTTCTTTCTTTTTATTGTCTTGGCCGCCACCTTAATTGAAGTTAATGCATGGCATAAGCTTTTTTTTTTTTTTTTTTTAAAAAAAAAATACTTGCCGCCCACCTAGTTAATGCATGGCATTTTTTCTCTTTTTTACTTAATTTTTTTTTTCCTTTCATCTTGCCGCCAAACCCCAAACTTGCCGCCATCTCTCTCCTTTTGCACCTCTTGTCTGCCGCCACACCCCAAACTTGCCGCCATGCCCCAAACTTGCCGCCATCTCTCTCTTTTTCACCTATTGTCTGCCGCCACACCCCAAACTTGCCGCCATACCCCAAACTTGACGCCATCTCTCTCTTTTTCACCTCTTGTCTGCCGCCACACCCCAAACTTGCCACCATCCCTCACTTTGTTTGGCCGCCTGATCTCTGTCCAGTTGCCGAATGTGTGTCAACATCTGCACTGCCGCCAACTCCCTTGCCACCGCGAAGCATTCTTTGGCCGCCCTCTCCTTTGCCGCCTAGCGCCTCAGGTTGCCGCCAGTTGGAGAGTCTTAGCCGCCGTTCGAGCAGCCGCCCAGAGCCACCTAGCTGCCGCCATCATCTCTCATTTTGGCCGCCACTCTGGTGTCGAACGTCGGCCGCCGTTGGCCTTGTCCCAGCCGCCAACACTCAGTTTCAGTCGCCGTTGCTTATGCTGTCACCGCGAGGACTCTCATCGGCCGCCGTTTCCATCAACGAGGCCATCCGCCGTCTTCATCCTCATCAGCCGCCGTTGGGGTTTCCCTTGGCACCATCATGGCCGCCATCACCAGCCTCACAACCGGCATGTGTCCTCGTTAGCTTGTGGTGGCTTAAGTTTGTATGTTTTCTATTTTTTATTATTTATTTATTTATTTATTTTATTATATTTTTAACCAACTACCCGGCCTCCAAGGCCGCCATTGATGGCCTTCTAGGGCCACTATCGTGGAAATTTGCCACCATCTTTGGTTCGTCTTCCACTTTACCGGGTTTCACTTCCTCAAAATGAGTTCCGTATGTAGGCCGACGCTTCTCATCTTGTTCCGCAAGAAACTTTTCCAAACGGGCCGCCCTTTCGGCCAGCTGGGCAAGGTCATTGGAATCTTGCACAACTGAATGTTCTTTTAATTTTGGCAGCATATTTCCCACTGCAATATTGGCTATTTTCCTATCAGGAACCACCATTGTGCATCTGCCCTTAATGCGTTGAAGTCTATTAATGATATGTGCTTGCTGCTTCATCGGAAAATTGTTTAGCATTAGTAAGGTCTGCGAGACTCACCTGTGTCAACGGTGTAAAGAATCTGTCATGTAATGTCCTCTCCTGATCAGCCCAGTTTTGAATCGAATTAGGACGCAAAGATGCATACCATGCAAAGGCGATCCAGTAAGTGACGAACTGAATAGTCTTAACTTCAACCAATCGTTAACCGCCACTTCACCACACTGTGTGGTGAATCTGCCCACATGTTCCACAGTGGACTTGCCGTCGTCTCCTGAGAACACAGTGAATTCGGGCATCTTGAAGCCCCTTGTGTATGGTTGCATGGTGTCTACCCAACCGGGGTAGGGTTTCCTGTATGTAGGTTGCTCCATCGGCCTTAGTTGAATCCCAAAATAGTGCTGCATTATGTCTGCTAGCAACTCGGGTGATACCAAAGGTGCCTGTACAGGAGGCATAGCGGCTGAGAGAGGTGTGGCATGTGTCAAAGCCACTCCATATGGCTGTGGCGGTTGCCCCCTATCATTGGCAGCGTCCAACTAGGGTTTGGTATGGGCGCTGGTACTGGTGAGTAGTTGGCCATATATAGTGTGTTTGGAACGCTCGGCATAAGAGGTGCCGCTTCGCGTGGTGGCATGCTAGGTCCACCAGAGGCCGCTGGACAGCCTGGTGAAGCACTGGAGGCCATGAGACAGCCTGGTGCCTGGGAAGACGTAAGACAGCATGGCGAGGCATTTGAGTCCATGACACAGCCTGGTGGCTTGGAGGTCATTAGACAGCCTAATGAGGCATTGGAGGCCATGGGATAGCCTTGCGAGGCATTGAAGGCCATGAGATAGCCTGGTGCCTGGGAGGCCGTGAGACAGCCTGGTGAGGCATAGATCGGCACTGAAGGTGCCGCGTACCCAAAACTCGGTATGCTGGGTGCCGCTAGAGTGAAAGTGTAAGCGGCCTGATAAGGGAATAGAAATGGACTGGCCAGGCCTCCAGACTCTGGGGGTGGCGGCTGGCCGGGTGTGGCTCCCCAAGTCCTCTGTTGGCCGCCTGGCGGCCCTGGACATGGGAGACTGGGTGACATACTCGCGTTGTTCATTGGAGCAGTTCCATCCTGCTGGAGACGCATGGACTTACATACTTTCTCAATCTGGTCGGCCATAGCAGGCTGTAGTACATTGCTTAGTGAACAACGGTATGAACTCGGTAATCGACTCTGTCATCGACAACCGCATTTGCTCTGAAAATTAGGGATTTGTATAATCCCTTATTGCAGTTGGGAACTGCTTTCTACCGCTTTATCGGTAGGCATTCTAACTGACGTCTTTTCTTGTAGAGACATATCTTCAAATCTCTATGTCAGCGCTCACAAGCTTTCTAGATCTGAGAGCATACACTCTTCAAAGCGGATATGACTTCAATTTCGTGTCCAACTGGACGTGCCAATTTGTTAACCAAGAGATTGTTTGAGGTTCAAAACCTGTATTTGGAATTGAACAAAGTCGAGAAAAATTACAAATGACTTGCAGAATGAAAATTATAGAAATAAAATAAAGCTGTAAAGGAATTGAAGTGTGAAACAAATGAAGAAAAACTACAGAAAGCGATAAATAAGCAAAAGGAATTGCAGAAAGTAAAAAATGTAAATAAGGCTTCTTTGAGAAGGATTTGATGTGTCCTAGATGGAGGCGCCTAAGGTCATATTTATAGGCCTGGAAGCCTATGTAACTGCTAGATGCACATTCCACACTTTCTTTTGACCACCTCCTTTTGTGCCGCCAACACTCCTGAGGCTAGACGCAAATTGGGCCTCTTTGTTTTGGCCTACATATTTTTTGGGTTAACACATCTATATAATATACTCCCACTATTTTTTTTACGATTTGGTGTTTTGCTACTACTATTCACATACAATTTAACTTAAAATTTTATTATAGTTATACAAATTAAAATATAGTTAAGTGAGATCCATTACTTTAAAATACTTTAATTTTTCTATCCATAAATATAATTTATAAAATTAATAATAAATAAAGTAAAATACCTTCAAATTTGCAAATTACTATAGTAATATATATATATATTTTTTATTATAAATTACTACTTCCTATTTCATCAAATTGATACACTAGCTTATTATATACATTTTTTTTTTATCTGTTTCACATAAATAATTATATTTCCATAAAAAATACTATACTTAGCTCAATGCCTCAATCCATTGATGAATTAATAACGCTCACCACGCGCCTAATACTTAAAATTTAACACTTTATGTTTTAGTGTTTTTCTTTTTTAAGCAGCCATTAAAGGTTTGGGAAATGGATAGTGAGATTTCATTCCACACAAATTACAAATGAAACAAATGGGAGAGATAGGGGGGCCGATTGGGGATTCTAACTCCCAACCCATAGATTGAGAATTGTGAATTGGGACCAAGCCCACTTTATGTTTTAGCTTGAACGGAAGGAGTATTATTTTTAAAAAAAACTAGTATTTAACCCGTGAGTAACGCACGGGAATAAATTTTACATAAAAAAATTGAACTTAATTATTACATATGTCACAATTTCAACAATATATAATGTTTTTAAAAAATCTTTTTTGTAAATATATACATATATATCAACCAACAAATTCTCAAATTATCACTGAATTTAAATGAAGATTTGCGATTTGTAAATGTATACACAACAGATTCTGAGGAGATGATCAACCTCGACTTCATTACTGGGAGATCCTAGTCATGGAAGATTTGCAATTTGTAAATGTAATGGCCTATTTTTACAATACATAAATAGGGCACTGTACTATAAGATCTTTTGACGTACTTTACAATGCACCGCTTTTGTAGTGCCTACTTTGGTAATTAATGTTTGTAGTTGCTTAAGATAAACAATAGGCTATTGTAGTGGCCTATTTTAATATTTATCTTTTTTTTAAGAATTTTCTCGCTTTATATATTTTAAAGTAAATTTTGAAAAAAAAATTGAAATATATTAATTTGGTGCTATTGCTATATACTCATACATAATTGTGTGTAGAATTGATAAGAAAAGAAATAAAATATAACCTCAATTTATAATTAGACATAAATAAAATAAATTTTATTTCCAAAATAAATAGATAAAGAAATATTGAACTCTTTTTTTAAAAAATAATCTTGTGAAATTAGCTATATGAGGAATAACTATACAATTTACTAACCATGTAAATTAATGTAATGTAACAATTTCATACACAGAAAAGGGGATGGGGACTTACCCGACTCCCAAGATTGGGGTTCGATTCCCTATCCGGTCCTATCCCCCCCCATTCTCTTTGTAATTTTGTGACATGGGCTCCCATCACTCTTTTCTAGACTGTATAGGTTGTTAAGCAAAAAAAAATAATCATATCACACAAAAAAGTGCAAATACTTGTTAAACGGAAAGATTACAACTAATATAAAAATCTCCCATAATTATTAATAATATTTCAATACAACCATTACCAAAATACAGAAGGTGGATTTTCATTTTCATAAAAAAACAAACAATAAAAGGGAAAAAAAATCATTGAACACCAAAAGAGACAAAACCAAAATCACCGTATCCATGAAAAATTAAATAAAACAATACACGACCATAATAATACAACAAAAATGAGTTTTCGAGTTCACCATAAACTGCTGAAATCACTTACAAAAGAGATGTTAATTACCATCATCTCTTTATTGCGATTTGATTGAGGACAATTCATCATCGGGATTCCTATTGGAACACTATATTTAGAAACGTGTCCCCTAAAACAAACAAACAAAATATAAAATAAGCACTACATTTAGAAATATGAAATAGCATTAAAAAAATAACAAAACAGCATAAAAATAAATCTAGATAACTATTAATAAATGGCTTCGGCCCTCCCTTTTCTTCGAAAAAAAAAAATCTAGATAACTAACCTCAACACCATGACAATTACATTCAAATGACCATATTATATCCTGCGGATTATAAAAATCATAAGCACAAATACACCAACAACACTTAATGGAGGTCCATAGACGCAAGGCTAAAAATAAGATAAGTAAAAAACATATTATATCACAGGTCTTCAGAAGAAAATGATGTTGAAGGTAAGATACTATAGAAAAGATTTTGGTATATTTTTATACCATTTTTGTTTAGATATTAGAGAAAGATTTTGGGGAGAGAATTTTGCTATATTTTTTTACCATTATTGTTTAGATATTATGGAATAGAATTTGGGGGAGAGATTATTTAGATATTATTGAAGAGATTTTGGCATATTTTTATAAAAGAAATTTTGGACGGGAAATCCACACAATAATTTTAGGTTATAGTAATGATGATGATGATTATGATATATTTATGTGCCAAGAGGGTGCTAGCAAGTAGCAAGGATCTTAATCACCGCAGGCAGACATATATAAGCACACAGGAAGGCTACATTAGGGTTGTGTGGTGCTGTGAATTTTCTTTTTTAAACAATACTAGTATTTGTTAACGGTGAAAATTTGGGAGAAAGGATCTCTCTTTTATTGATGAATGTTGAAGGAATTACAAAAATGCAGAAAGTAAAATATAAGAATTGAAAGAAAGCTGTAAATAATGAAAGTGTAAAAAGCGATAAATAAACTGCATAAAGTAAAAATATAAAATGCGGCCTCTTTGAGGGTTGATTGGAGATGTCCTCTGCAAGTGATGCCACATCGCACATATATAGTGGTGAGGAGTCTTCAAGCTACGGCGCTCCATGATCTCTTCTTGATCTGTTTCCTTATGCGGTGCCTCACTCTGATATGTTTTCCCAAACGATGGCCTCCATCCTGATCTCGCTCTGATATGTTTCCTTAAACGATGGCCTCCATCCTGATTTCGCTCTGCCTCTCTTCTCAGACTGGGGCTTGAGGATGCATCCTCTCATCCGGGTATATCTCTACCTAATGGGCTTTGAGGATGCGTCATCTTTTCCGGATATATTCGTGCTTTGAAGGCGTGTCATCTCTTCCGGATATATTTTTGCAGACTGGGCCGAGCAATCTACAAAAAATAGATGGGCCTTCAACATTGGACTAACAGATATGGGCCTTAATATTTTTGTTTGGTTAACAGATGCCCCCCTCGCGCATTTTGTCTGATTAGCATTTTAAGACAAATTTGCGCGCTTAATTCAGGTTTGGAGGTCCATCGAGGCCCATTATGCCTCATCTTCTTCTCACTCCTTGTCTTTGCCGCTGACCGCAATCAGGAGATTCCGACTGCCGTCGCCGTTGAGATCGCCGCCGGACACCGCCACTCGGCCGCCATCTTCATCATTGTCGGAGACCTCGAACGCTGCCCCTACACTGAGCCAGGCCGTCACCCCTCTCTGCTCCGGAGGCCGCCACCTCCATCATCCGGAAGCCGCCACTGCCATCATCCGGAGGCTGCATCTCCATCTTCCGAAGGCCGCCAACCTTGTGCTTGGAGGAAGCCGCCATCCGCTTACCTTGGCCGCCACTCGGAGGCCGCCACTGCCCCGAGGCCGCCATCCCTCAAGAGACCGCCATCGGAGGCCGCCATCCCCGGAGAGGCCGCTATCCAGAAGGCCGCCATCACTGCCAGCCTTGGCCGCCATCCTTCGCCCGGAGGCCGCCATTACCCCCTTGCTCCGGAGGGAGGCCGCCATCACCCCCTTTTGTCCGGAGACCGCCATCACCCAAGGGGTCGCCATCCCTCGCGCTTCGGAAGGCCGCCACCTGCTTGCCTTGGCCGCCACCTGGAGGCCGCCACCCTACACCCGGAGGGCCGCCACCTGCTCGCCTTTGCCGCCACCTGGAGGCCGCCACCCTTCACCCGGAGGGCCGCCACCTGCTCGCCTGAAGGCCGCATCCATCCGAGGCCGCCACCCCCGAGAGGCCGCCATCCCTTTCACCCGGAGGGCCGCCATCCCCGAGCGTCGTCCTCAGTCACCGAATACTAAACGAGTCCCGTGTATAGGTAGATGCTTCTCATCTTGTTCCTCAAAAAATTTTTCCAAGCGGGCAAAGTACTTGCCGCCTCATCGGCATACTGTTTGGCATTAGTAAGGTCTGCAAGGCTTACCAGTGATAGTGGAGTGTAGAACCTATCATGGAATGCCCGTTCGAGGTCAGCCCAATTTCGAATTGAGTTAGGCCGCAAGGAAGCAAACCATGTGAAGGCAGGTCCAGTGAGGGATGAGTAGAACAGTTTTAATTTCAGCCAATCATTGGCCGCTGCTTCCCCGCACTGAGTAGTGAACCTTCCAAAATGCTCCACAGTGGACTTGCCATCATCCGCTGTAAAGGTGGTGAACTCGGGCATCTTGAAGCCCCTTAGGTAGGGATGTATGGTGTCTACCCAGTCAGGATATGGCTTCCGGTACGTAGGCCGCTCCATCGGCTTTAGCTGAATCCCGAAGTGCTGCTGCATCATATCTGCGAGCAACTCCGGTGAGATCACTAGCGCCTGCGTTGGAGACATGGAGGCAGGTGTCGCGGGTATTCCACATGGTTGTGGTGCCTGCCCTTCTATGGCAGCAGCTTGGGTAGGAATGGCGAATGGTGCCATGGGAGCCGCCACCACTCCACCTGGCTGTGGCGCCTGCTCCCTAGGGTTGATGGTATCCAACTAGGGTTTAGGGGCGCGGCCACATAGGATGTGGTTGGAATTTTCGGCACATGGGGTGTCGTCTGTCGTGGCGCGGTGCTAGGTCCGGCCGCCGTATAGCCCGGTGTAGCGCTGGTTGCCATCAAAGGACTCGATGCAGTATAGACCGGCACGGGAGGCGCTGCGTAACCCAAATTCGGCATGCTAGGTGCCGCAAGAGCAAAAGCATGAGCAGCCTGATATGAAAATGGGAACATACTGGCCACGCATCCGGACTCCTGGGGTGGTGGCTGGCCAAAAGTGGTTCCCCATGTCCGTTTTTGGCCGCCCGACGACCCCGGATATGGGATGCTTGGCGGCACAATAATGTTGTTTGCCGGAACAACTCCGTCTTGATGAACACGCAAGGAACCGCATATTCAGTCAGTTTGGTTGGCCATGAGAGGCCGCAACACATCCATTAGGTGCCTCGTGAGTAAAGGCATAAACTCGGCCATCGCTTCAGTTATCGATAGCCGTATTTGCTCGGTCAATTTAGGGGCCTGCATAATCCCCTGTAGCGGTTGGGAGGTGCTCGCTGTCTCGATGGCGTCCTCAAACGGCCTTCGCACCGACGTCTCCTCTTGTAGAGACATATCCTCAGATTGTTCTGTCAAATCAACAACTTTTCCGGATCTGAGACGCATACACTATTTGGAGCAGATATGGTTTCCACTTCGTGTCCCACTGGGCGTGCCAATTTGTTAACGGTGAAAATTTGGGAGAAAGGATCTCTCTTTTATTGATGAATGTTGAAGGAATTACAAAAATGCAGAAAGTAAAATATAGGAATTGAAAGAAAGCTGTAAATAATGAAAGTGCAAAAAGCGATAAATAAACTGCATAAAGTAAAAATATAAAATTCGGCCTCTTTGAGGGTTGATTGGAGATGTCCTCTGCAAGTGATGCCACATCGCACATATATAGTGGTGAGGAGTCTTCAAGCTACGACGCCCCATGATCTCTTCTTGATCTGTTTCCTTATGCGGTGCCTCACTCTGATATGTTTTCTCAAACGATGGCCTCCATCCTGATCTCGCTCTGATATGTTTCCTTAAACGATGGCCTCCATCCTGATTTCGCTCTGCCTCTCTTCTCAGACTGGGCCTTGAGGATGCATCCTCTCATCCGGGTATATCTCTACCTAATGGGTTTTGAGGATGCGTCCTCTCTTCCGGATATATCCGAGCTTTGAAGGCGTGTCCTCTCTTCCGGATATATTTTTGCAGATTGGGCCGAGCAATCTACAAAAAACAGATGGCCTTCAACATTGGACTAACAGATATGGGCCTTAATATTTTTGTTGGGTTAACAGTATTATATTCCTCCATAATCAAAAAATTTTAACATTGAGTAGTGGCACGATTTTAAGAAATGAAAAAATGAGTAATGGAAATTTAAGAAGATGAGAGAAAGAAAGTGAAAAAGCAGTGTGAATAAGAAAAAGTTACTCAAAAGAAAAACATAAAAATTATTTCAAAACGGTCCAAAAAGAAAAGTCTTAAAAATTTTTGATTCTGGAGGAAGTATATAGGAAGTACTTCCTCGTTTGGTTTTGTTTGCTACATTGACAAATATGCTACTGTTCACACACACACACACTCTAACTTAAAGTTTTATCATAGTTATACAAGTTAAAATATAACCAAGTGAGATTTTGTTAGATTCGTCTCATTGTGTAATTTCTTAAATATCGAACTTCTAGAATTTTTAATTGTACCGAACATGAGTTATTAGTGGTTTAAATATTCATTGGACTGCATGATATATGAGTCCGTAGCAATTAAAAAAATGGAGGAAGTATATAGTTATAATATAGGTTTTTTTTTTTTTTTGGAGGAGCCATTGAAGGCTGGAAATGGGTGGTGAGAGCCCATGCCACACAATTAAAAAGGGGAATAAAAGGGAGGGATAGGGGCCGGTGAGAATCGAACCTCCAACCTTCCATTGAAAGTCAAGGAACTTAACCAGTTGAGCTAAGTCCTCGTCACAATTATAATATAGGTTGAGACAGCATGATGAAGACTGCACACATGTGCATATAATATGATGATGAATTTATTCTCTTTGCCTTTGAGCCCATTATGTTTTGTTCCTTGAGTTCATGATTAATTGCAGTTGTGTGGCTGTGTCTGCATATAATAATACACATTCATGTGTATGTATCCCTTTGGAAGCTTCTGTACTCAATTTTGAGATCTATTAATATAGATTACTCCTCCCTTATTTATTATCTTTTTTTAAAATTACTATAAAAACATTCCAAAATATCGTAATTTAACATACATATATCAATCCCTCAGTTCCCCACTCCTCAGTCCTCACAAATTCCCCCTTCCCCTTTCCCTTTCTCATTTTTTGGATTCCCACCCCGTGTGCTTCTTCATTCCCCATTCATGGCCTACTACTTTTTTCTACTCCTCCTCCTCCTCCTCCTTCTACCCACCGTCCTACTCCTCCGCCGGAGCCGGAGGCACCGCCTGCCGCCGGGGAGCCTCGGCCTGCCATTGATCGGCGAGACTCTGCAGCTGATATCCGCCTACCGTACGGAGAATCCGGAGCCCTTCATAGACGGCAGGATGAGGAAATACGGCGGCGTCTTCACCACACACGTGTTCGGTGAGGCGACGGTTTTCTCGGCGGAGGCGGAGGCCAATCGGGCGATCCTGCAGAGCGAGGGGCGGCTGTTCGAGTCCAGCTACCCGGGGTCGATATCGAACCTCCTCGGGCGGCACTCGCTCCTGCTTATGCGGGGGAACCTTCACAAGCGGATGCATTCTCTTACGACGGGCTTCGCGAATTCCGCCATTATTAGGGATCATTTGCTGCTCGACATCGACCGCCTTGTCCGCCGCCGCATGGACGCCTGGACCGGCCGGGTCATCCTCATGGAAGAGGCCAAGAAGGTAATTAACTGCTGTTGCTTCTCAACATTGTTTAATTTTTTAACCTTCTTGTTGAAACTTTGCGTTCTTAACTGCCATACGTAAATCCAACAATATTCAGAATATAAACTACAGTTGTTATTATATTGTTGAATTTGCAAATGGGCATTTCAACGATTGTTTTAAAAGGTTTAAAACAGACCGAAACAAATCATGATTAACAATCATACTATAACAGTAGTAATTAAAATAACCATTAGTAAATAATACTCCCTCCATCCTGCTAATAATGTCTCATTTGGACTGTTTATACTCCCTCCGTTTTCAAAAAAATGTAACATTCAGGTATTTTACATAGTTCGTTTAATATCTCAAATTGTGTAAAAGTAAAAATTATAAAAATTTAATATTGTAAAACTAAGTGATTAGACGAATCCAACAAGATCTTACTTGACTATGTTTTATCTAATATAACAATATTAAAAATTTAAATTAAAGTTACTCAATGAATAGTAAAAACTATTCAAGTGTTACAATCTTAAAGAAACGGAGGGAGTACTATTCATGGTGTATGTTTGACATAAATTTTTGTAACAATTACATAATAAAAAATATAGTTAAGTAAGTTCTTGTTAGGTTCGACTTTTTATGTAGTTTTAGAAAATACGAAAGTATATAATTTTCGTAAATGTTAAATTAACACATTGGATTGCGTGTCTAAAAATTTTGATACAAAATTAATGCGACAGAGGGAGTAATTAATAGTATTATCATCATCTTTATTATTGTGTAACCAGTTGGTTAATTACCACTTGGTTAATTTAATCCCATTGTAATCATATTAAGTTAATTTAATGATCGTAACCAGTTCGGCTTGATTATTATATTTTGAATATGTGATTTCACTGCTCGTGGCAAGAATCATTGAATACAATGTTGTTGTTTTGTTGGTACGACACCATTATTATAATAATAAATTTAGAAATTTGTGGGTTTGGAAACAGTCGACAAGTGGATTATAAAATTGGAATCGCAGTTTGGAGATCAAAAGCAATAGGAAAAATTTAATGGTGTGATGATTTCATGTTAGGGGCGTCTCAAATAGGGGTGGAATACTACAGACTATTCGACAGAGTCTATGGAATGGCCTAAGCCAAGCTAGACTTAGACTATTTCGAAAGCATATTTAGCTAAATAGGTCTATATCAGGCTTACTAAAAAATCTATTTGGATTAATAGGTCGGTCTATTTATCATTATTATTGGGTTTGTTTTTATTTATTAAATAGGAATATGTGATATTATTAGTAGTATTATTTTATATATAAATAATTATTTTTTTCGGGGGTAAAGGGGGGCTGAGGCCTATATAGAAAATTAATTTGATCTTATATAGATTTTTAAAATATTTATAAGTCTTTTTCCTGTATATAAATAGTTCTGAGGGCACAAATTCTTGTCTACCAACATTATGATTGCACCTGGACACATATAAAAGAATTTTAACTTAATTTTAAAATAAACTTAATCAGTCTTTTAAGAGGCTTAAAAACTGGTCTATGTAATAAATAGACCAGGCTTAAGCATATAAGATTGGCCTATCAAAGGTCATAGGCCATACTCGTGTATTAAAAAATCGACATAAGCCTAAACCATTCAAGTATAAGCCTAACCCGGCCTAGCCTATTCCACCCCTAATCTCAAATTCTCAATCGAAAATAATGTAGATAACGAAAGGATGACTCGATCGGATTTCCACACAACAATAGTAAGAATGGATTCCATTTATTAAAATATATATATTTATTAGTACTACTATTTTAATTTTCTGTAACTTAATAGTATATAAAATTAATAAATAAAAAAAGTAAAATACCTTAAACTTGCAAATACAGTTATATATATAATATACATATTTTTTTTTATAAATTACTAATATTTCCATCCCACCAAAATTGTTAGGTTTATTATATATTTTTATTTGTTTCTTCCATCTAAATTGTTGTATGTATTTATTAAAGGATATAATTAACCCACTCTATTCTCTCTTATACAAACTACTACTAAATAAAAAATTGATCTTATATACTCTATTTATGGTGTCACAAGGTATAATTAACCACGCTATTCTCTTTCATATCCATAATAAAAAATCGTATCACATACTTTAATTCAGGTGTCATAGGGTATATTTTGACTGGGATTATGGAGTATTATTTATTTATTTATTTATTTTTATTTTAAAAGAAGACATATTTATGTGCCAACTTGATGGAGAATATTAATCATTTCCGCAGGCAGACATAGGCACACAAACATTCTACATAGGGGTGCGAGATGATGTGGTTTTTTTTTCTTTTTTTTTTAAAAAAAAATTATATGCGTAATTCCTCCATTTTTTGAGTGTAACGTTTTTCATTTGCACGTATACCAATGAACATTTTAAATTATTAATAACTCAAATTCGTTATAAGTAAAAATTCTAAAAATTTGATATTTAAAAACTACAAGTGAGACGAATCTAATAAGATCTCACTTGTCTATATTTTTTCTTGTATAACTATGACAAAAATAGAAGTCACAGTACTACATTTTTTCTTGTATAACTATGACAAAGTTAGAAATTAAAGTACTACTAAACAGTAAAAATAAGTTAAAACGTTATATTTAAAAAAAAAAAATAGAGCAAGTATATAGTACTACAGTAATACTACTATTTATTTATATAATTTTTAAAGAATAAATTAATATTATTATATTAGTACTCTCTCCGTTATTTTAATTAAATTTGACTTTTGTTACTGTTCGCTATAACACTTTGACTTCAATTTCAATTATAGTTATACAAGAAAAAATATAATCAAGTGTGATATTGTTGGATTTATCTAATCTTATAGTTTTAAATATTAAATTTTTAGAATTTTTATTTATAATACTCCCTCCGTCCCACAATAATATTTCCATTTCATTTCTGCACACAATCCAATGCACTTTTTAAATTGTTAATATCTCAAAATATATACAAGTAGAAATTATATAAAATATATATTCTAAAACTATACGATTAGACGAATCTAACAAGACCGAACTCGACTATTTTTTTCAAATATATAATTACAATAATATCGAGTCAAATTTGAACAATGAACAGTGTCAAAAAGTCAAATGGGAACATTATTGTGGGACGGAGGGAGCAAACTTTAATTATTAATAATTTAAAATATATATTACACTGTGTAAAAATTTGATATGCAATATACACTTAAAAAATGAAAAAACACAAAGAGGAAGTATATTGTTATAAATTACTTCATAGGTTGAGACAGCATGATTAAGACGGCACACATGTGCATGTAATATGATGATGAATTTATTCCCTTTGCCTTTGAGCCCATTATGTTTTGTTCCTTGGGTTCATGATTGATTGCATTTGTGTGGTGTGGTTGTGTATTCATATATACTCCCTCCGTTTTTTAAAAATTGTAACATTCCTGCGTTTCACGTTATCCAATGCACATTTTTAAGGCTTAATATCTCAAATTATGTAAAAGTAAAAATTATAAAAATTTGATAATCTAAAACTACACGATTAGACGAATCTAACAAGATCCCACTTGAATATGTTTTATCTTGTATAAATGTGTTAAAAATTTGAATCAAAGTTACTCAGTGAATAGTAACAACTATGCAAATGTTACAACTATATAAAAACGGAGGAAGTATAATACTTCATCCGTTCCTTAATAATTGACATGTTGGGAGTTTTGTCACTGTTCATTGAGTAATTTTGATTCGACTTTTTAATACAATTATACAAGATAAAATATAGTCAAGTGAGATCTTGTTGGATTCGTCTAATCACATAGATTCAGAATATCAAATTTATATAATTTTTGCTTGTATAGAATTTGATTTATTAAGGTTTAAAAATGTGTATTAGATTGCGTGAAATGTGAGTCCGTGACAATATTAAGGAACGGATGAAGTAATAGATACACATACATGTGTATCCCTTTGGAAGCTTCTGTACTCCCAAAAGCAATGCCTACACTATGTAAAGCATACTCATTAGCTTTCGGTTGAATTTGGAGATCTATTAATATAAATTAAGAAATAACAACAATTCAGTGAGCCTCAAGCCTCAACTGTTCCAGAAAGGTTACTTTTTCTGGCAAAGGACATACCCAAGTATCTAAAGATTGATATCCTATACGAGATTGTATTTTTCTTTGCAAGATCGGAATCGGGATCCTAAGATATTATGAAATTGTAATAATAGATAAACTCAATTATGTATACTAACAAGTAAAATTATTATTTCATATGTTTATGAATATTTTAAGTTAATTAATACAATACAGTACAAAAACATCACAATTAGTTATAAAATATTTCCATATATATGCATATTATGCTTTTTTTACCTATCATACATAAGGAGTACAAGTTCTTAAGCTTAAAATTAAAGAAAAGAAGTTACTTATCCTAAATCATAAAATTCTACAAAAATTTTATGCGTTTAAGAGGGTATGATCGTAAGATTGTAGAAGCGTTAAAATTAAAGAAGTATGAACATAAGATCGTAATATTCTACGATAAGAATTGGGATCTTATACAGATCTTACTAATTTTAAGATCCTACAAGGATCGGGATCGTTTTAGAGAGGTGTGATCGTAAAATCATAAGATCCTAAAATCAGGATCGAGATCTTAACAACTATATATGGATATACCCACTACCCCACTACTGTTTAAATCTTTAGCCACGTTGTTGAAAGTTAAAAATTCAACAAAATTCACCATCGCTCTGTTTTGGGGTTTTATTTTGATACGTTTAATCTTTACGATGTGTGCAGATAACTTTCGAATTAACAGTGAAGGAGCTGATGAGCATTGATCCATGTGAATGGACTGATAAGTTAATGGAGGAGTATATGGCCGTTATTGAAGGCTTCTTCACCATTCCGTTGCCCTTTTTCTTCACCACTTACAGAAGGGCTATCCAGGTACATATCAATCTGCAGGTTATGTTGTTGAAATATTATATTATTTCAATAATACTGGTATACTTCCTCGGTGCAATTGTTACACTCCCTTCCAACATGCATGTCAATACACATTTCTGTCGGTTAATAACTTAAATTGTGTATAAGGAAAAATTATAAAAAGTTGATATTCTAAAACTACAAGATTAGACGAATTTTAGAAGATCTCATTTGATTATGTTTTTTTTTCCCTTAAATAACTACGATAAAAATTTGAATCAAAGTTAAACATTAAATAGTGTCAAATAGTGGAGAGTAGCAATTATAATCAGACGGAGGTTGTACGTATAAGATTCTAACGCATCAAAATAGTAAAGTAGTTAATAATGTAATATGATGTATAGCAGCATAGATATGCACTACTGAATTTTGCATGTGATGAGATAGTAATACTATATGATTAATAATAAAGGCAAGAAGAAAGGTGGCGGAAGCATTGGGGTTGGTGGTGAGGGAGAGGAGGAGAGAAATTAGGGAGAAGAAGAAGGAGGACATGCTGGCGGCGTTGTTGGCGGAGGAGTCATGTGGTGGTGGTGGTGGTGGAGGCCGATTGTCGGACGAGGAGATAGTCGACTTCATGGTGTCGTTGTTGGTGGCGGGATATGAAACGACCTCCACCATAATGACCCTTGCAGTCAAGTATCTCACTGAAGCCCCTCTTGCCCTGGCTCACCTCAAGGTATACATATCTTCTATCATCTCCCTTTAAACTTTATACTCTAAGCTTGCTTGCATATAGATTGAGATATTATTAGAAAACATATATACACAATTGCTTTTATGTTAACGAATTCTAAGAATAAGAAAATATATAGTAGCATTCTCCATAGAAAAGAATAAAAGAGTTTAAAGAAAGCTTAGTGTACACTAAAACATCATCAGCTGGTTCAGCCCCAAACAATTGTAGTTGTTGAAACAGTACTGTATTCAACAGTAATAATAAACTTTAAACAACAATGGTATGTAAGTGATAATATAGTAATATATGTACCGATATTGAATTTATTTATATATATATATATTACTGTTAAAATACGGATTAACTCTTCACTATATATATAGTAAGATACATTTGAATAAACACTAAAACCTATTGTTGGACCCCCTAACATCACTACAAGAAAATCGCCCATGGGCGACGAACGGGGGCGAGGAAACGAAGATTCGTCGCCCCGGGGGCGAGGACACAGGCGATGAAATGTCAATTTCGTCGCCTATAGAAATTTGATTTTTTAATTAATTTTTTTTCCCTTAGCGAGGAAATAGGCGAGAGTTTGTTATTTCGTCGCCCCTGGAGCGAGGGATAGGGCGAGGAAAAGGCCTTTGTCGCCTTCTATTTGGGTTAAATTATGCCCTAGCCCGCGCCTATACAGAACATCTCACACCACGCACACGACTCCCTCCCTCTCCCCCCCTTCCCTCCAAGTCCGAACCATAGTCGCACCAAGGCGTGCAGCCCTCGACCACCGGCGGCTCCTGCTACCGGCGACCGACGGGCAATAGGATCGGATATTTTGTTAGAGTAACTTGTGTTTTCTCTATAGATTTTGTTACCTCTTGCCAAGTTTAGCTTGGCTAATTAGACTGAATTGAGTTTTGAAACAAGTACTATAATGTTATACTTGGCCTAAAATTCCAAAAAAAATTAAATAAATAATAATTTTCGATCCAATAAGAAACCCGAAATGGGAGCTTGAAAGGAGATTCAAAAGTCTTCAATACATAGCAAACTCGAGATATTGATATTGAGAGATATAGACTACTTGAAGCATACTACTCTTGACGATGAACCAAACAAACCAAAAGTGACCAAGTGATCACAAGATTCCTCAAATGTAAAATTACAATTCCCTTGCTATCGAAAGATAAAGCCAAAATATTGGACAAAAAATCCACTCGAAAACATGAATAAGTATATGCCTAATCAAGGTAAGCTCGAGGGTCATGGAACATAATCAGGAATTAAAACCCAGAATCAACTGTATCGAATAATTGAACAATCCAAAGAAGCATACCTGGAACAAGATGTGAAATAAACCTATGCAATTGAACAAGCTAGGGTTGCTATCTTATAAGCATGTTATGCAAACCCTCCTGAAAAACTAACTGTTGTCTACCTGCAATTCGCACAACGGGAAGTGGAATTACATAAGCGGGAAAAAAACCAAAATCATCCCACAACTTTCGTGTGTTTATCAAATGATCCCATAATTGTGCACTTCACTTAATCCATCCAATATGCTTACTTTTTCTCGCCCAAATGATCGCATCGGAGGTTAATTGCGAGGATTGGATGAATCATCCCACAATTTTCGTTCTTTTCTCAAATGGTCCCATAATTAACCCTTAATCCTTGCGATACGTTAGCCTGGGAGACCATTAACCTCGGACGGGATAATTTGGACGAGGATTAGCAAACATATTGCATGGATTAAGTGAAATACACAATTATGAGACTATTTGAGAAGCACATGAAAGTTGTGGGATGATTTTGACTTTTTTCCCTTATATAAGGTCGTACTAGCTAGCTTAGGAATCACAACGGTATTTATTTAACGAATAAAGCTGATAACTAATTGGCCCATTATCCAATTATTAATCGGGCCAGTACTTATGATATGCATGTAAATACCAAATAAATTAAATTGATCGCTTGCAGGAATTTTGTTCCAACATAGCACTCTACCCGAAAAGAGTGTAGAACTTTGCGAGATAAGTTCAAGATCTCCCTTGAACCTTCTTCATATAGGTTTGAATTTACTACTCCGATCCCTAGGTCACTTTATTATGACTTATTTGATTTGTTGATACTGTTTATTATTCAACTTTAATTCCATTTTATTACAAGTATATTTATATGGTCAAATTGAGTCTTATTAGATCCGTCTATCACATATTTTTAAAATATATTTATATAATTTTACTTATACATATTTTAAAAAATATATGTATATATATACTAGTCCTCGTTAGGAGCGGGCTACGCCCATCGGTCGTAAGATTTGATATTTAGATGGTGACGATAATATCATAATGGTATGATGGCTTCAACTGTCTCATATAGAATTAACTACATCCGATAGCCTTAACGATACTAAAATCTAAGGGGGAAAAATGGCATTTGTATTTTAAAATATTGGTTTAATGTAAGGACTTTTTTATGGCTCTTTTTATTCAAAACTTAGCATTGTCAAATGGAAACTAAAGATATTTGGAATAAATAAAAAGGAAACGGGACCACTAAGGCACTAATGGCATTTGAAGTAAATAGAAAGACAACCTAAGATAATAATAACTGGTATTTGTAGTAAAACAACACAACTTTAAGGGTAAAATGCTCATTCTACGTAGTAAATTAAAAACTATTCATACTTTCAAGGGTAAATGGTCATTTCATGTAGCCAACTAAAAACCCTTAATAGTTAATACTTTCAAGGACAAAGGGACATTTTACGTGGTATTGATCAGTGGACTCTACGTCATTTGAAGTAAATAAAAAAACAAATAAGTGCAAATTAGAAAATTCCGCGTACTACTGAGTGGTTAGGTTGTAAATAGAGAAACTAAAGAAGGTCAAAGAAAAGGACAAAGACGTCATTTCAAGTGTCAAAACACCTATCATTCACGCATAGTACTATATATTACTTCATATTACTCTCATAACATGAAGAGACCGTGTGTTGCCTTAAAATAAATACTCCAATAATTTGACCTTAGTACCTTACCATGAGGAGTACTAAGATAGAAATAAGATTTATTTTTTTTTTTAATTGAGAAAAGTTAATCAATTCAAATTAATCCAATAATTTGACCTTAGTACCTTACCGTTCTTTTCATTTATATAGATTAGCTAGTGTAGGTAGATGACATCATGACTAATTTCTTTTCAATAATTAATAAAAAACACACGTTCGGAGTATCGCCCCATTACAATTTACAAACAGTATCGCAGGGATTACCGGATTAGTGCATCTCATCATGCCCAATATTATACTTCCAATTTTTATTTATTTATTTATTTTTTTTGAGGGTAGCATTTTAAGTATTATTAGTAGGGATGGAGATCTAGCCCAAGCGGTTAAGTCCATTGATTTCCAATGGAAGGTTGGAGGTTCGATTCCCACCGGCCCCCTATCCCTCCCTTTGATTCCCCTTTGTAATTGTGTGGCATGGGCTCCCACCACCCCTTTCCAGGCCTTCAATAGCTCTTCCAAAAAAAAGTATTATTAGTAAAAAAAAAATGGAGCCAGTCATAAGCACGAACCTGGCTACAATTAAATTTATAAAATATGTTGAAATGTACGGAGAATTCAAGTAAATTGATACTATAAAATATATACTCTGAAATAATGTAAGTAGATGAATTTAATAATGGCCAACTTCATTAGATAATTAATATGATTTAGAGTTGAACAATAAAGAGGGTTAAAAAATCTAATGAAATACCAATAGAAGACTAATGAAACTATGAGAGTGTGTCATAGGTTCCCATCACCATTTTCTAACCTGTATACGCGATTAAGAAAAAAAAATTAAAAGAGCAATGAGACATTAATAATAATAGCATGGGGAGTATACAATAAAAATAGTAGGGGATGAGCGGTGGTGAAGTCAAAAGTTGGGGAAAGCAAACACAATAAGAACATTCACAATGGGAGTTCTCTCTCATTTCAAGAACTCACACATCAACAATAAAAACAATTAAAAAAAAAATACAATTGATAACATGACAAAAGAATCCATTTAAATGAGTTATGTGTAGAGAACTTAAAAAAAGAGGATTTTCCGCTTATAATTGCCCACATGGTAAGGAACCTATTTAAATGAGTTCTTTGTTTGGAATGTTTTAAGAGAATAATAAAATGATATTAGAATAGTAAAATTGAGGTGCAGAAGAAGAAATGAAGAAAAGGTTGTAAGTCCGGTACACATAAAAAATAAAATATAATTAACTAAAATAATTATTTAAATATAAATAACAGAAAAATAAAATGAATAAAATTAAAATAGATTAACAATATCATTATTGTTATAAAATTATAAAATAAATTTAAAATAACATAAGTTCTTAATATAATAAATTTATTTAGAAATTAAAAAAATAAATTTTAATATTGAAATATCTTATAAAAATAAACTAAATTCATTAATTAAATAATAGAAAAATTAAAAATAAATAAAAAAGAAAAGACAATTAACTTTACAAACTAATAAAATTATACAATTAAATTAACAAAATAAAATAGAAGAAATTCAATGAATTGAAAAAATAAAATTAAAATTAATTAAATAAATAAATTCAATAATTAGATAAAAATAAATAATATAAATGATGTTAAAACATGGTATTATAATATAAATTGATACACAATTAAATAACATTGTATCTCATGTTGTGACTTGTGAATTACACAATTCGTTATCAGTTCACCAAATCCACTCATGTTGTACATTTGAGCACCAATAGATCATATTCAGCTAAGAATACACACTCTAGATGGAGTAGTGATGTTGTGGGATGAGCCTGGAGCAACGACAACCCCACGATAATACCGCACACGCTTTAATATTTTAATGTAATTAAATGTCTTACACAAATATTGGAGTTACTTATAAATGTGACACATTTCTACTAACATTTACTATTACATTTGACAAATATATCGAAATCTGCACTATATAATCAAACTAATTCACTGAATATACGATGAATACTTATTGGCATATACTGTAACTGAGGTCAAATGCATCCAACTTCCGAGCCTTATACATATTTAGGTTTGCGAGATTTCAATTTAACCGGGGTACAATATTAACAGGAAAACATCGAAAAAAGCACACCGATGGATAAAATCATTATTCCAATATAAGAGACATGTGGTTACACAAAACCTAGCTCAAATGTTGGTATTGTGAGGTGATAAGTGGTACCCGAATATTATTCATTACCCAATTCACTTACTAATTCAATAAATTCACTTATTTTATAATTTAGGTACTAATAAATCTTATTCGGCTAATACATACCCACTCTAAATGGAGTAGTGATGTTGTGGGATGAATCCGGAGCAACGGCAACACTAAGACACGCTTTAATACTTGACTGTAACAAAATGCTTTATATAAGTATTGAAGATACTTTTAAATATGATGAACTTTTATTTAAATGTACTATAATATTTAAGAAATGGCCAAATGGAAAAAAAATGGAAAATGAAAGATGTTTTGCGACCAAAATTTTGGTCGCTAATTCGGTCTCGAGATTAGCGACCAAACCAATTCGATCGCTGTTTCGGTCCCTAATTAGCTACTGAATGATTTTGGTCACAAATTCGGTCGCTAACTAGCTATTAAATGGTTTCGGTCGCAAATTCGGTCACTAACTAGCTAATGAACGGTTTTGGTCGCAAATTCCGTTCGCTATACTGAAACTTTCTTATAGTATAAATTTTACAATAACTAGTCAAATATTTATATATCAAATTGAATCAAGTTTTTATGTCATAGTTTCAAATTTTAAAATCAACAACAAAAAAAAAATTTCAAACTTGAACTACTCGAGTTCGAGCCCGAGCTCGAGCTCGAACTCGGGCTCGAACTCGATGGTACTTGAGCTCGAGCTTGAGAAAATGTAAAAAAAAAAAAGAAGAAGAGTTCGAGCTACTCGAGCTCGAGCTCGAACTCGATGATACTCGAGTTCGAGCTCGAGTGATGCTACTCGACTCGAGCTCGAGTAGCTCAAAAAGCTGTCAAGTCAAGCTCGAGTATCCCACTACTCGAGCTCGACTCGACTCGAGTGAATTAAACTTTTCCAGTGAATGAGATTTGATGATATTAATTATGAATTATGAATCATTAAGTGATAATAGAATATATACTATAACTAATAGTTAAAATTATTTTTATTCATTCAAAAATCATTTAAAGCTACTTTTAATTCAATGGCGATAGGTGAGAACCAAATCACCTACTAAATTTCACAACAAATCGTACTTGTACTTCTTAGAACCATTCAATAGGTTACTTCATCTCTTCCTTTTTAATTGTCTTTTTAGAGATTAAAAAGTGTTCCACAATAATTGTTAATATTAGGTAGTTATAGGTAGTTATGCTATGGTTTTACAATATTATCCTTCATCTTATATGAATGTTATTTCTTGAAATTTATTACGAATGAGTATATATAATTAAAGGGTAAAAAATAGAAATTTATGAGTTAATTAATGCAAACTTTGGTTATTGAAATATGAAATTGAGCTTAAAGAGGAGACTTTTTAAGAATGGAGGGAGTAATTATTTATTTTGAAGTTATAAATTCATCATATACTATAATTTGGATTTATTTCCTTATTCAGATACATTATTTACGATTAAGTTACTGTCCGGAACAATTATTTTATGCATATTCGGAATTGCTATAAAATGTGGAAGTGTGATGTACTATTTTATATTGGTTTAATTATCTATATAAACGGCAATCAATCAGGCATTTAATATATTGATATAATTATGGGAGAATTAATTTGTTCCCATTCATATATGCGTTATTATTTAAGGGAGAATTTTTTATTTTATTTTTAACATAGCAATAATATTATATCATAAAATACAGAAAATAAATTGACACTTATTAAAATAGCATATTAGCACATCATTTTCATTGTAATTATTTTTAAGATTAGCACAGAACTTTTTCAGAATGTTTTTAGCATAACATTATATAAAAATTACAATAGCACAGAACTTTTTATTTTATTTTTAGCATAGCATTATATAAAAATTACAATAGCACCAAAATAGGTATGGAAATCTTTCTTTTCTTGATCCGGCCAAATTTTATGTGGGAATTCAGTATAATTATTTTATGCATATCCGGCCATAATTAAATCGTACTCTCACACCAAAATAGGTATGAAAATCTTTCTTTTCTTGATCGAACATTGGACAGGCAACAAATAATGCATTTTTAAAATGCATAATTTACGTACATAATTCTTGCAACCCTTGAATTATATTAATTAATAGATATTATTTGGAAAATGAATTAATACATACCAAAAATATCCAAGTCGGTAAGAAAACAAACATATCAATCTTCACATAAAAAAATATAATAATAAAGATTCAATTAGCATATTATGTAGCGTAATTACCGGAAATGTTAAAAGTAATATGCCCTGAATCACGGTGGTATTAATGAACACGTAAAAGAAATGTTTGCAAGAGACATTTGACTTAGCATAAAACTATAGAATTATATCATTTTCCGGATATGCAGAATTCAAGATACAAACCTAGTCCCATTATTTATATTTTTATATTATATATCTTATTTGATTTTTAAAATTTTTCTGTGATTAATTGCATGTACTATGATCTATGGATACGAAATAACTATATATATTGTTCGACTTGAAACAAATGATAATTAAAGTAATTAATCGATAAAATTTTCTTAGCAGTATGTAGCGTTGCAATGATTTTGTTTATATATAGTAAACACTAATTTCAATAACTGCTACATTTTAACCCCTCAACCCTAAACATGGACCTTCATCTCTACAACTTTTAGCATTTCAAACTCTGCCGTCTAAACCCTAAAAGGATCAAGGATTATAGCATTTTTATCTTGACATATCCAGGAAACTGTTAGTATTTCTTAAAATTCTTATTGAATTATTATATATATTTTTTCACCATTAACACTAAACTCTATTTTAATCATTTCGCCTACATATAAATGTTTGATGTGCATGATGACTCCCAATTAACTCGATTTCACATTCAGGATGAACACGAAAATATTAAGGCCAAGAAAGGTGATCAAAGCTATGTACTTGAGTGGGAAGATTACAAATCTATGGCTTTCACCCAATGTGTAAGTTTGTACATTATTCAATCAATGATTCTCCGATCCTAATTAGCTCTCTTGTTACAACATTTGTTCCATCTCATGTTTTAGCTCTCTTGTTCCAACATTTGTTCCATCTCATGTTTTCTCTTCTTCTTCTTCTTCTTCTTCTTCTTCTTCTTCTTTATTTATTTATTTATTTATTTATTTTTTAAATGTTTTTTCTCCTTTTCAGGTAGTGAATGAAACTCTTCGCGTGGCTAACATAATCAGTGGTGTGTTTAGACGAACAATAACAGATGTTCCCATCAAAGGTGAGATTTATTCACAATGCAATTAGCGTTCCAACTTCCAATAAAAATCTAAAACAAGTAGTACATTCTAAACGGAACAACCACCCAAATAGTCTTGTATGTATCGTTAATTATCAATTTAACCCCTTAAATTTACTAATTACAAAAAAATAACCTCAAAGTATGTTAATGGACTTAACCACTTGGGCAAAGGGAATAAAGGGGAGGGATAGGGGGGTCGGTGGGGAATCGAACCTCTAACATTCAGGTTGGAAGTCAATGGACTTAACACTTGGGCTAAGTTATAGTTGAATGATGTCTTTGGTAACTAACAAAACAAATTCAATGGATTAAATTAGTAATTAACGATACATACAAGACTATATGATTTGTTATTCCACATTTAAGCTTCATTACAATTACTAAACACTTGATGGATATACGCCCTGTTGTTAGAAGGCTATACAATTCCCAAGGGCATGAAGGTATTCGCTTCACTGCGCGCCGTGCACATGGACGATCATCACTTTAAAGACGCTCGAACTTTTAATCCTTGGAGATGGACACAGGTGCGCGCGCGAGCCTTCAACTCGTTCGATCTGCTAATTTACTTACTATGATTAAAAATCTATTTATTGATCATCGATTGAGAATTGTACACAGAACACCTCTGAAACAACTAACAACATGACGAATGCGTTCACTCCATTCGGTGGAGGGCCGAGGCGTTGCCCCGGAGCTGAGCTTGCTAGGGTCGAGATATCCGTTTTTCTCCACCGTTTAGTCACTCAATTCAGGTATCTTTTGACAATGATGGTGATAAAATTAGTTGGAATGGTTGAAATCTATGCTCATGTATTATGTATAAAAATGATCTAACAATTATCATTTCGCAAATACAGTTGGATGGCTGCAGAGCAAGATAAGGTCGTGTTCTTTCCAACCACAAGAACTCAAAAACGATACCCGATTATTGTCCAAAGGCTAAGGTAATGTATTGATTGAAACAAGCAAGCAAAAGATGGGATCAGTGTATTAATGGAGCTACGAAGAATATTTCTAGCCAATAAAACCTGCTTTTATGGTTTTTGGTACAAATGTAAATACTAGGTTATTTTAAATTCTCATGATAGGAAATTATGATCATTTTATTTTTCTATTTCTCATTCATAGTCTCATTTGCTGTTAGAGTATCAATGCAAAATATATGTATGCCTATGAGACATTGAAGCAAAAGATCTATCCATTTTATGTAAATAGATTGACGCGTAGAGAGGACCGGAAAGAGTAAAAAACTGGTGTGGGTTTTTTCATAAAATTGGTATTCTGTTTAAATCCCAAAATAATTTATTTTTTAGAAATATACGCCCAAATTGCCCTTAACAAAATGATAATTATCCTAAGCAAACGCAATATGTGAAATTCACATAAAGTTGAATTGGCGAGGATTTTATTATAATAAAACCAACATTTCAGAAAGTCCCATTGAAATAGAATATTGAACAGCGCCGTCTAGAGATAAGTAATCTACCCGAGTTTCGGATGCCAGGAAGTTCCACTGGAAATTAAATAGGGGATAATGACCAATATAGTCTTTATCTATATGTTCTCGACCAGATCCATCATTTTTGGTTTTTTATATTCTGGGCCAATTTAGTCCTCTATGTATGTTTCTTAATGTCAGCCAGTACGTTTCTTAATGTCAGCCCGGGGTGAAACCAATTAAGTTTCTGTTCAGAATAGAGTATTTCTGGAAATCCAGAAATGCTACAAACCTCTTCATAATATGCTGTCCGTAATTTTGGATTGATTTGTTGTCATTTTCGTTAGCATGCGTTAATGGAAAGTAAATCAATGAGGGGATTAATTACATGCAATCAATCCCTTAAATTGTGGAACGCTAGCACAATTGTTTGGGATGGGGTTTTATATTCAACTGATTATGGATAGCACATAAACAAAAATTAGTTTAGAAATTGCTGCAAAAAGAAACGCCAATGCGAAAGAATGACTTAATTCATAGGTGATAACTTAATAACATGTGCTACCTAATACACATGCTGAAGAAAGGTCGAGTATGTGCTACCTAATGCATATGTAGTAGTTTAATAATATGTGCTACGTAATACATATTAATATGCTGAAGAAAGAATGAGTATATGCTACCCGATTCATAGGTACATGAAAGTATATATTTCTAATACACATTAATATGCTGAATGTAGTTTAATAATATGATACATTAATGTATATCTTTCTTCCCTAGTATATGATCTTGGGTTGGATATGATTTTGAAAAAGTAAAAGAAAAGTTAATATTTTAACATAACCAAATGGATTCCATAACTTGGTTTCCAAACAACCGAAATCTTTATCATATATAAAATTTCATGTGCATAAAATCTAAATCCCTATCATTATTTTTTGGGAAAGCACAAATTACGGAATTTGACAGGGTCAATTACCCATTAACTACTTAAATCACTGCACAATATAAAAGGAATAAAATCAATAAATACAACCACACATCTTAGCAGCACTTGGACCCTCAAAAAACAACATTCCTGGATATCAATAATCAATAATCAGGACACAAACCATCTCGGGGCGAAACTATGCATATGAGTGGAGGGGCTTGGGGCCTCCATAATGTGTGTAGTAGCCAGCACTAGTACTACAAAGCTTGATACTAGAAATTTTGTCACAAATCTTTTCAGTAGAAACTAGTCATTTTTTTATGCAACATACATTTTTAGTGGAAATTGGTCCTCTCTTTATCGTGGCAAAATTTTTTTAGTGGAAATCGGCCCCTCTTTATGAACAATCCTAGTTTCGCCACTGATGTCAGCCAAATTAGTCTTTTTCATGTAATTAATGACAAAAAGGACTAATTTGGCTGAAATTAAGAAATATAGAGGATTAAATTGGGACATAATATAAAAAAGGATGAATTTGGAAAAATAGGTAGATAAAGGACGAAAATTATTATTATTCATATAAGATTTTATTTTTTTGGGTGATTATTAATATTATTATTATTGAGATCATATATTTTATTGAAAACTTATTCCTTTATATGGATAATAGTCATTTTCGGCCTTAATCTACTTGCCTTTTCAAATTCGTCATTTTTTATATTCTGATCCAATTCAGTCATCCATGCTTCTTAATTACAACCAAATTTGTCCTTTTTATCTATAATAGACAAAAAGGACCGATTTGACTAAAATTAAGAAAAATAGAGGATTCAATTGGGCCACAATATTAAAAATGATGGATTTGGTCGAAAATAAATAGATAAAGGACTATATTGACCATTTTCCCAATAAATATGGCTTACCGGTGATGATTTAAGAAATATAGAATTCAATAATGGGAAAATTATTTTTATAATGATAGGAAACCAAGTATATATACAAGAGAATCATAATTTAGAAAGATATGCCATAAATCTAATCTAATTTAATCTAATAGTATATTATTTCCTAATATATATCCCTCTCAAACTTAGAATGTTGCAGTGAGAAGCCATGAGAGTTTGTCAGGCAAAAAATGAAACCGGGATGTGGGGTGTACCTTTGTAAACAAATACACAATTTAAAGAGAAGGGACAAGAGGCAATGCAATGGTGCCATTTTGGAGCTGGCGTGACAGTCAATATCGATATGAAGTATGTACAAACTCAGCCAACTCTACCAGTCTATTAATTTTATAAATTCAAAAATTTTCTGAAGTCTAAGATAAAAATCTAACAAAATTTCGATTAGTATATTGTAATTCTTTCAAAGCCGATGAGTAGGGGTGGAAATAGACTTGACCAGGCTAGGCTTAGGCCTGAACGGCCTAGGCCTGCGTCGGTTTTTGAAGGCCCGAGCCTGGCCTATTATCTTTTATAGGCCTATTTAAATAGGTCATATTTTAACCCTTTTAAAAGTCTGATTAAGCCTATTTCAAAATTAAGTTAAATTTTTTATATATGTATGGATGTAGTCATAAGGTTGGAAGACATGAATTCATGCGATTGGGCAAGTCGTCATCCACAACTATCTATATATGGGAAAAACTTATAAATATTTTAAAAATCAATAAAAGATCAAATTAATAATTACTTCTACATCAAATAATAATAATACTAATACTACATAATCCTATACAGTAAACATAAACAGACTAATGACAATGCTAAATAGGCCGGCCTGGTAGGCCTAAAAGGCTTTTTTAAAAGCCTGGTTTGAGACTATACACTACAAGAAAAAAAATTGCTACAACTTTTTCCGAGTACAAGTACTCCCTTTCTTGAAATTTTCGAGTACACCTACTCCCAAACTAGTACACGACTTTTCGAGTAAATTATCGAGCACGACATTGTAGGAGTAAATTTCCAAGTACACGTACTCGATCAAATCCGGTCCTGATCCGGTTCACGTCGCTCGATTTTTTGTGTATTTTTGCTCGTGTTTCTGCTCGGACAAAATTCTGAGTACATTTACTTGGGGTTTTGCTCGAAATATCGGTTTGGGGCCGGTTTATTTTTCTGTGTGTCTGAGTAGTAATACATGGAGATTTTACTCCCGCGAATTTCGAGTACGCATACACCAAATTTTGCTCGGGAATTAGCATCGTTGACCAGTCAAAATCTGTTATTTCCGCGTACAAGTACTCCCAAGTTTGCTCGGAAAATACAAAATGCCAGACCAGTGGATTCTATTTTCCCTCCTCCACAGCCACATACAAATTCAACAAGCCAACAAAATCCACAACATAGAATCCCTGATCAATATAAATGAAACCTAACTAATCTCAAAATAACCACATCATATCATAAAATTCTATTTCATTGAAACATCAATCATCTATCTAGATCACAAAATAAGAAACCCAAATATGTGCAATACTTATGTAATCGTGCGATAAGCAACGAACATCTAACATACTGTGTAATGAAACAAAAAAGTACAATCCAGTGTCCACCAAAGCTGCTGAATCATCGCCATCCGAGCCATGATCCGGACCTCTATGGCCACGCAAGCGAGCTAACTCCTCCTCAACTGTCTGTAAACGCATCAGCATGCTCTCGAACTCCTCATGCGAGACAACCTGCTGGGCACATGCACCTGTTTATAATATATTTAGCTAAGTAGGCTTTTAAAGTAGCCTGGGCCTAGCTTGTTTATAAAAAAAAAAACCTGGTCTGGCCTGCCCTTCGGTAGGCGAGACCGACCCTATCGGGTAGCCTGGCCTCTCCCACCCCTACCAATGAGACAAAAGGTTAATAATCATCAGCGACTGCGAGTTAGATTAATTATATTAATTCCAATTTGAGTGAGGATATTTGGAATCACCAATTTGCATTCCACCATAGCTAAATCCATCGTCCATTTTTTTTTTAGGGAAAATGAAATATTTTATAAATCATAAAAAGCCGGTACAACCTTCCTCGTACAATACTTCCAATCCTTACAGTGTTACCCCAAATCAGTAAGGCAAGGATCAATCGAACTAGCTTTAAGTCACCAAATCGGTACAAAACCATATTGTAGATTTTGATATCTCACACACACAAGATACTTTATACTTTTGATATCTAAAAAGGATAACCAAAAGCGGAGAGTTGTTTAGCTAAAGCTTGCTTTGTATTTCTTGCTTTGCTTCGCTCTGAGAATTACAACAATCGAAGAACCTATTTATAGAAATGAAAACGTAAAACAGACAACGAACATATGCTAAACTGTTCTTATGAAGGCTTCAATACGTTCGGCGCCGGAGATGGGAATTCAACTTGGATGGCTTTACTGTTACTTTGATGGCTTCAACAAATGCGACATTTGATGTTTATGCTGTTTTTTCCAACAAAACTCCCCCGTAAACTTCAAATGCTTCTGCCATTTGTCATCCCTATCAATCTTGAATTTGTCGAGCAGTACCTTTGGCAATGGCTTTGTAAATATGTCTATCATTTGTTCTTGGCTTGCCACATGCATTAATTCCACATTTCCATTTTTCACATGATCTCGGATAAAGTGGAAACGAACATCAATGTGTTTGCTCCTTTCATGATTCACTGGATTCTTCGCCAATTCAATTGCGGATTTGTTGTCTATGTGAATCATTGTTCCGCTTGACTTCTTTATCTCTATCTTGCTTAACAGATTTCTGAGCCATACAGCATGACATACACACCAGGATGCTGCTACATATTCAGCTTCACATGTTGAGAGCGTCACGATCGGTTGCTTCTTTGAAAGCCAAGTAAAAGCAGTATTTCCCAGAAAGAACACATACCCTGCAGTACTTTTTCAATCATCAATATCTCCACACCAATCACTGTCAGAGTATCCAATCAGCTTGTAATCTTCTGTCCTCGAGTAGAACAATCCATGTGACGCTGTTCCTTGAATGTACCTGAGGATTCTCTTTAACGCCTTCCAGTGTGAGTAAGTTGGGTTCTTCATGAACCGACTCACAAAGCCAACACTTAGTACAATATCTGACCTTGTGCATGTGAGGTAGCGAAGGCTTCCAACCAAGCTTCTGTACTTTCCTTGATCAACTTGTTCTCCTCCATCAAACTTTGAAAGTTTTGCTCCAGGTTCCATAGGTGTTGATACAGGGTTGCACTTCTCCACTTGAAGTCTTTTAAGATCTTCTTCGCATATGTCTCATGTGATACAAAGATTCCTCTTTCGGTTTGTCTAACTTCCAGGCCAAGGAAGAATTTCATCAAGCCTAAATCAGTCATCTCAAACTCTTGTTTCATTCTTCTCTTGAAGTCTTCTATCATCTCATCACTGTTACCCATGAAAATGAGGTCATCAACATAAAGAGCAACAAATAAAATGTTACCTCCATTGTTCTTGATGTAGAGGGCATGCTCGTAGGGACATTGCTCAAACACATTCTCCTTGAAATATGCATCAATGCGAGTATTCCACGCTCGCGGTGCTTGCTTTAGCCCGTAAAGCGCCTTCTTCAACTTCAACACCTTTGTTTTTCCTCCAAGTTTCAGATAACCTGGTGGTTGCTCAATGTACACTTCTTCTTCGGGTACACCATTCAAGAATGCAGTCTTGACATCCATTTGGAATATTGGCCATTTGTACTGAGCAGCTTGAGAAATGAGTAGCCGGATTGTCTCCATTCTTGCGACAGGGGCAAAGACTTCATCATAATCGATTCATTCCTTTTTCTTGTATCCATTTGCGAGAAGCCGAGCTTTGTATCGTTCAATCTCCCCTTGTGCATTCATCTTTTTCTTATAAACCCATTTCACTCCAATGGCCTGACTCCCTTTTGGCAATTCAGTGAGCTCCCATGTGTTGTTGCGCTCGATTGCTTCAATTTCCTCATTCATGGCTGCTTTCCATTTTTCATCTAGTACGGCATCTTCATACTTGATATTTTCAGAATCTGCCAACAAACATACAAGATGTACCTCTGTAGAGTCGTATAAATCTTGGAGTCTTCTCATTCGGGATTTTCGTGGCTCATCTTCTTCTTCTTTTTCTTCAACAATTTCAGGATCTGTTCATAGAACTGTCAGAACAACGGCTGACGATTCTGCGACTTCGATGGTAACTTCCTTTGAGTTATTCCAGTCCCATTCACTTGCTTCATTCACTCGCACATCTCGACTTACTGTCACCTTCTTGCTTATCGGGTCATACAGCTTATACCCTTTTGTCAGTCCATCATATCCGATAAAAACATATGCTTTGCTTTTATCTTCCAGCTTCATCCTTCGCGGATCTGGTACATGTGCATTGGCTACACTACACTACCGAATATCTTTAGATGAGAGACAGTAGGCGTCTTACCACTCCATGCTTCCAGTGGTGTTCGATTCTTCAACTTCATGTGTGGGCATCGATTCTGTATGTAGACGGCACATATCACAGGTTCTGCCCAGAACTCTTTGGGCATCTTCTTGCTTTTCAGCATCGACCGAACCATATCTAGGATGGTCCTATTCTTCCTTTCAGCTACTCCATTTTGTTGGGGCGAGTATGTTGCTGTCAGAAATCTTCTTATGCCTTCTCGTTCACAGTACTCTCGGAAGGCTGTCGGGGTGTCTTCGCCTCCTCTATCAGATCAAATTGCTTTGATGGATCTGTCAGTTTCTTTTTCAACACTCGCCTTGAATATTTTGAACACTTTGAGTGCCTTAGATTTTTCCTTCAACAAATAGACCCACGTCCTTCGGGAGAAATCATCGATGAAAGAGATGAAGAATCTCTTTCCGCTGAAAGATTCGGGAGTAATTGGTCCACATATATCGGTGTGGATCAGCTCGAGCGGATGCTTAGCTTCATATTCGGCCTTCTTTTGAAATGAGGCCCTTGTTTGCTTCCCGAGTACACAATCTTCACAAAATTATTCTCCAAAATCCATGCTTGGCAGTCCTTTCACCATCTTCATCTTCACTAGCTTTTTCAGGCCATCATAATGTAAGTGGCCAAAGCGGTGATGCCACAACGATGCTTTATCTTCTTATTTGACCTGTAAGCATTTCCCATGCAAGCTTCGCAGGTTCAATTTGTACATTCGATTTCTTTCTATTTCAACTCGAGCTATCAAACGTCCTTGCTTGTCTTTCAGGTGCAGCGACTGATCTTTTACAAAGATTGAGTAGCCTTTCTCTGCGAGTTGGCCAATACTCAGGATGTTGTTTTTGAGATCTGGGACATAGGAGACATCTTGGATTGTCCCTATCAAGCCATCATTCTGTGTGAAACATATCGTACCTCGACCTTTGACTTGCACTTTTGATGCATCTCCGAATGATACATGCCCATGGTCGATTTTCTGCATTTCTTTGAATAAGTGCTCATCATAGCACATGTGGTTGCTTGCTCCAGAATCTAGGTACCAGGATGTGTCATTGTTGACATCGTTGTGTGCCATCATGAGAAAACCACCATGTTCTTTGTCTTCTACGACTAGGTTTGTTGTCTCTTCCACTCGTTTGTTGGCCCGACACTCTTTCACAAAGTGTCCCATCTTGCCACAGTTGTAACAAACATCATTGTTGCAGTCTTCGGCATGGTGACCATACTTGTGGCACTTTTGGCATTTGACGTGGGAATAATTTGATCGACCGCCTCTTCCTCGAGCGCGTCATCTTCCACGCCAGTTTGCTTGACTTCCTTGAAATTTGTCCCTATGGTATCCTTCATAATTTTTGCCTTGGATACCACGACCGTATCCACGATTTCCACGGTCATGTCCTCTCCCCCGAAAGTTTCGAGTGTAGAGAACCTTCTCATCTTTAATTGACGCCTTGGTTTGGAGTTCTTGCTCGAGTGACTCCTCTTTCTTTTTGTTCTTTCTTTGTTCGTGTGCTTCGAGAGATCCAGCGAGCTCTTCAACAGTGAGCACTTTGAGGTCTTTCGATTCTTCAATCGCACACACAACATTTTCGAAATCATTGGTTAATGATCTCAATATTTTCTCCACAATTCTGGCATCGGACAATTCTTCTCCGTTCCGATTGAGTTGGTTTGCCACGGACTGGACACGTGTGATGTAGTCGGACACGTTTTCTGACTCCTTCATTTTCATGCTTTCAAGCTCTCCACGAAGTGTTTGGAGACACACTTGCTTTACTCGGTCGGCACCTTTGAATGATTTTTCAAGGATGTCCCACGCTTCTTTTGAAGTGGTGGCACCGGATATCTTTTCGAAGCCTGACTCATCAACGGCAAGAAATAACATGTAAAGGGCTCCACTATCTTTGGATCGCGCATCTTTCAATGCTTTCTGTTCAGCTGCGGTTAATTTGCCGGTAATTTCTGGTTCTTCAAAACCATTTTGAACCACGTCCCATGCATCTTGAGCTCCGAGAAGGGCTTTCATTTGAATACACCATTTCTCGTAATTTGCTTTTGTAAGTTGCGGCAGTGACATTTGTCCCGTGATATTCGCCATTTGACCTGTATATTTTTAATCCAAATAATATAGATATATATATATATATAGATATATATATACTATTTTGGATATAGATATATATATATACTAGGAAAATACGCTGTTCTACGCACAGCATATTTGATACGTACAGCGGCCCATAGCAAAAGAAGAAACAAGTGTAAGTAAATAAAAGCGAGTTAAAGATAACCAATTGATTTGATAGGTCAGGGTAGCTAATTCCATATTTTTTTGATGCGAACGTCCATAGTATAGACCAACTACAGGACAGCTTCCCAGAATGATGGCATGGAAATATGATCAACATTTCTCCATCAAATGAGCTTAATGTTACATGGATGAAAGATTGGCAACATCAATTATTACTTTTCTATTAATCATTTTCTCCATGGCCATTTTAGCTTATTTAAATGTTAAAACCGCAGGAAGAAGGAAGAGCAAACCACAAAGAAGTAGCAACCACCTGCAAGTATGATTGGCAGAGATTTGCACACTCTGGCTACCCCACGAACTGGGCAAGTACAGCTGTACAGTAACAATTGGAACAAAATTAGCGATGGCAGATGACTAAGAGCATCATTCATTCCTTGAAATATAATTTAGTAAGGCCTGCCTATGCTCCAGAAGCAGTCATCGATCTTAATTGGCTGGAAGAGCTCCCCCTGCATTACATTTAAAAAACAGCTGAGTAATCGAAAATGGATTATAACCTTTCAAACACATAAAAAATTGTACTCAATACAACAAGCCACACTCACATCAAGAACTGGGGTATGCCCCTGAGCCCAAGTCTAATAAGATTATTCTTTATATCAACAAAAACACCCCTTGATTTAGTACTTAAAGGACAGGGACAGTGATGTTAACCTCTTGCAGAGATTGACCCAAGAGTTACTTTCCGTATCAAGACAACTGCCTTTATTAGGAGCTGCTTGAAAGTAAAAAAAAAAACCATTACAAGAAAATCCATGAAACTACCAAATACAAGTTGTATATTTGCCTGTCTTAATTCGAAACAGATCTGAGAATAAACCCATAATGGATATTATTACAGGCACGTTGTTCTCCAACACAACCCAACTATATAAAGACTTTTAAACTTTACAAATCAAATTACATCACATAAATTTGAAAACAGGCAGATTAAACTCCGGAGATAGAAACACAAACAAGCCTTCAATGCATATAATAAAGAAAGGCAAGAACTTGATCATATAAGCATCGCATAGAAAAACTTTCCTGAAGTAGTAGGTACAATAAAACTGAAACCGGTAAAACCAAAATAAAAATACGGACTTGATTGCATCTCATAAAATACCAACCCAAAGAACAAATCCTACAACCGAAAAACAAAATCAATTATTTCATTTGAAATATACCTCGTGTCCTGTTATTGTCCAAAGAACAAATGCTACAACCAAAAACAGAATCAGTTATTAGAACTTCCAGTCCTTCGTCTCTTGTACATAGCAATAAGTTAGGACTTCTTAGCAACAAAGAAGCGATGCATACACACAGCGGGAACAACGAATAAGAGCTCCAATCTCCTCCGATGGACTCTTCCATCATCCAAACAACACCACCATCATTCTTCCTCACGTGGTTAATTGAACTCACTCCAATATTTTCATTGACAGAGAAATCATTCAGACTCCAATGCAATTCAATCTATGAGCCTGAACTTAACAGGACATGATGCAACATAAATGTATTCATGACCCATGAGTAGTTGTTGCCATATAGCCTAATCCCTTCATCCTAAGAATTTGATTGGGCGCAGACATGCAGAATGTCATACTTATCAATTATAACATTTTGTGTATTAATTCCTAGGAAAATAATCTGAGCAATAATGTCTGGCTAATACTAACCTATCTATGCAGAAGCATGAATTTTTGGACTCACCCAATCAAGATGATGAATCCCATCATGGTTACTCCATGATCTGTGGTATAATTTGATTATGATCTTTATGGCTTTTTTCACAAATGCATCTTTAACTATATCACACGCAACAAGCATTATGACCTTAAGTTTAAGGTTTGCATACACCATATTCATTATCATTCTTGTGGCAAGTTAGTCCACAAAACTGTTCTCCAGCATATATCTGATTTGATATCTCATATCCATGACAAACTTGTTGTCAATCAAACACATCCAAATCTCAATGCATTCTTGCCCTCCCAATTCAGTGCTTCCCAACAATGTTTGACATTGGATTTGAGAATCTCATGATACTATTTCACACAACTACCAGGTAACATGGCAATCAAATCACCTTTACTAAAACAAAATAAAATAATATATAAACGTAGGAATGCACACCCATCAAATGATGGATTTCTTGGCATGACAGTTACAAAATATAGGATGAGATCACTAATTGGAATACAATAAATCAGTATCTCACCAAAAAGATAAAGTTGATTGAGAGATGCATCTTTTATATTTATTTAGTTATATACCTCCTGCATGCCTCCTCGGTTAGATAGGATTCATTTAGCATAGCCTAACATGTAAAATACTTTTCCATAAATGGGTGATGGTGGGGATTCAAATATGGAACCTCCCACCAAGATACAATGTTGAAAGAGAATTTTACATATACTTCCTATTACCCAAGAAATTAAGCTTATAAGAATATGTCTCAGCTACATTCCATAGTTATTTATTTATAATTCCTTTCACATTACTTATATTTGATCTATATATTTTTCTGGTAAAAAATGTGCTGGTGAGATTCAACAAAATGTATTGACCATTACAGAGACTGTGTGAGTTTATAGAAAAATTTTATGGGCCAAGCAAGTAGCATTACTTTTGCTTTTCAATGTTTCATTATTCATTAAAGACTGAAAGAGGAAAATTTTGATAAATTAAAATGCCCATTAAAATGACCTAAAAACATTATTTGGAAAAGCAAAATTGAAAAGAAATGGAAAACATACCCAATAATCCAGGCTCCACCGGTCACAAATGCAACAACCGGCTTTGCTCCCTCCCTATTTTTTGGTAAATATAAATCAAGCTTGCACCAAGAAATTTTAGACAGTGGTAAACTATAACATAGAGTATACATATGAAAAAGCACATTAAACAAATGCATTCCACCAACTTGCCTAATAGTAGGATATAAATATAAAAATATGGAGAACTCACTTATTTCTAGGCTGATCCCCATAAACTATGCCTCTACGAATATTCTTAGAGAAGTAGTAATGGTATCCAACTGCATAGAACAGTAAAAATTTAGGTATTGAGATTGGTATGCTTTACCAAGATTCATGTCCCAGAGACATAGGCAACAAGAAGATGAATACCAAGTGCAGCATAATCATAAATCATCATAAAAACTACTTGAACGCACAAAGTATACTCTATACTGTATGCAAACCTTGAACAAAACCAGGAAAGAGAAGCAAAGAATAGCAGTTCATGGATTCCATATTTTCAAACTACTTATGCTATCACTAATATGATAACTTTTGTTAAATTCAAATCAAGCTTCTCATTGTCCTGGTATGAAAATATCACACAATCTTTGATGGTTTATTGAAGAAAACAGGGATACGGAAACCAAAAATAAATAACCATGCAACACAATCTTCCTAGCGGAGCAGAAAACCAGAACATATATCATGTTCATGGGATATAGAAGGGACACAGCATTTGCTTTGGCAAATATTTACAATCTAATAGAAAAAAAAAATTTATACTGTTGTCTTTCCTTAATACGAAAATTTTAATAAAACTAACTCCAACAAAATTGTTTGCAGGAACAATATTTAACTGTATCACACCAGCATTATCAAACTTCTAAATACAAATAAACACAAACAAATTCATAAATTTGCATTAAAGAAAACAAAAAACCAATCTTTGCAAAGCAATCATAAAACATGAAGTTGCCCTGCCCTAGGTCTAATCCCCAATTCCAAACATTCCACAAATAGGAAAGAGCACAAAATTGTTACCCAAGATATTTCAGCAACGTTAAGCAAAGCCGTGTAATCAGATAAGTATCCGTTTCACTATCCCCGTGTTTTGGCCATAAGTCCGTCGAGAAGGTGCGGAAAAACTAAGGCCAGTTATGGATCAATAAAGAACATTACATCAAGAATAATTGTAAGCAGAGATCTATTCATCAACTGGGTTAAATTAAGGAATATGCAATAAACTGAAGTGTGAAAAATAAAAAGAGGAACAAGACAAACAAATAATTACTTTGGATTTAACGACAGAAGTTGGGGCATTTCACAAGCAGGAAGCAGCCACCTCCCATAAGCCCTAACTAATCTTCCAGAAACAACCTTGATTCCTCCAAATACCTAGACAATGAAAATAAACATAGCAAATCACTCATGAGAAGAGGATATAGCACATGATAGTTTATAGACCCCAATCAAATAAATAAAGTAAAAGAAATATATGTTCTCTTTAATAGTATAAAGACGATTTGAAACCTATATAAATTAGATGTTGTGTGATTCATTTTATTCTCATATTAGCAAAGCCTCTTTAAAAGGAATCGAAACCCAAATCGTAAAACCCTACACTAACCTCTGCCAGAACTGCAGGCGACAAAAAAAGTTTCACACCGAGCAATGGTGATGAGGGTGTGACAATAAGGCACAGATTCCGGCTGCTGAACACCACTGATTTGGTTAATAGCTAAATATGACTTCATTATTTTTTGAATAGCAATAAAAATATTCTACACCATAAGGTAAGTCCAAAACAAATCAACATCAACGAGCAAGAATATACAGAGGCTCTTAGCATAATTCAGAAAGTATGTTGTCCTTCCAAAAATTATTTGTTTATTTTAATTTTGGACACAGCCTGGTAATTTTTATTTAATTTGAGCAATTGGAAATAAAAGAACCAATGCAAGAAATATACTGTATTAGCTACAAGAATGCCATTGAAGGTTGGAGCACAGGCAAGCCTAAAACGAAGGTGGAATTGTCTGAGCTGGAGGAGTTGATGTAAAAAAAAATATGTGTTCTGATGCGTGAGTAATTAACCTGTGATTTAAAACTAAGTTTCAGAACCTTGCCAATAACTTCGAGCTCATCTAATCTTTTCGACTTTCATTAGATCTTGACAGTCAATTCGAGCAAAATATAATGCATCAAATACAACCTAAAAATCAATAACAACATAAACACATCTTATAACTTAGAAGAATGTCACAATCCACTCCTTTCTTTAGCAGTAAAAGAAATTTACTACTCCATGCCTCAACTACTGTGTTTGGATTTTTTTTATTTATTTATTTTTTGAAAGCAATGTTGAGTAATTTTAGCAATTTATTAAGCCTTGTTTGAAGCTTGGCATTTGGTCCAATTCTCTTATTAACAGAAGAAGACACCGCAAATCCGCAGTTCCAATCCAACAGACGAACTATATTTCCAACTAATTCACCATGCAAAACAATCGCTCCATTGCTCTACTGAAATCTCAAAATTGCTCCATAATCAGACCGGATTACCGGAAAACAACACAGAATCCACGAAGAACAAAGCACAACAAGAGGAATAGATACCTGAAGATGAGGATTGGAAGTAGGATGATCCCACATATTCTATCACGAATTGCAATCACAACATTCACTTCAAATTGACCAATGAACAATCCGCTTGAATCAAGAACCAAATCAATTCAGTAAATTACATGTCAACTGCAACATAAAGCACGAATTGCAGTTCAAATCCCTAAATCCAGGATGATCCCAAAAACACAAAGCATGAATTGCAATGACAACGTTCACTTCAAATTGACCAATGAACAATCTGCTTGAATCAAGAATTAACCTTCAGGAAAAAATTAAGATGTGTAGATCGAATCAAATTAAGCAAAAAAAGGGAAATTCATTTTAAAGACAAAAATGGAAGAGACAAAAAATTCAATCATTCTTCTCCAAAACAAGTTCACCGTTGAATCTAATACGACATGAGGAAAAAAAAAAAAAGAAACCTATTTAGTTGATAAATGGACAATTGATATTAAAAAACAAGTAAATAACTCATATGCAAAGCACAAAACAATAGCTTAGAATTACTGTACTTTTGTGTAAACAAAATTAGAACAAAATGAAACAAAATTATGGCAAAAAGGAAAATGGACGATGGGAGAAAAAACAAACCTAGAGAAGCAGACATAGAAGAAATAGTCGAGTACGGGCTAACCTAGAGGCACAGAACTGATGAGGCGATCAGAGGCAGCGAGTGGTCCTCAGAGAAAGAGCAGGAGCGGACGGTGAAGACGGGACGGGCGGAGGTGGCGACGGTCGGAAGAGAACCCACCGTGAGCTCAATAGGATTATAGCATAAGCAATGGCAAATGAGTTAAAGGCCCTGTTTGGCAAAACATCAAAATCGAATCAGCTAATTTGTGACTTAATGTGAGATAAATTAGCTATTTTAAAAATACAAAATAACTTAAAATACAAGACCACTGCCTTAGAACACACATAAGATTACAGAGACTTCTATCTTCTACAATTAACATAAAGATAAGCTTATTGCACTCTGACAATGGATTTTCACAATAAGAAACATATGGAGTTCAGAAGGTAATTAGTAGGATGCAGTTTGAGATAACTACCAATGTCAGCCAATAATTCATACAATGTACAATGCACATCACAACTTCTGCAGCTAAAATTTTAATCTAATACAGATCTCAACATGTTTTACTGTAGTTTTGTGCCTCGAAGCCAAAGATTACACGCAATTGGATACCTGACAGGCGGGTTGGCCAGCACGTTCTGGGTAATCAATTCCACCTGCTCTTAAACTTCCCATTGCCTGCAATTATGTAAACAAATAATTAGATTGGTCTTGCACGCCAACAATTGAGAAGGTTCGCACGATTATCATGTTGGACCAAATTGCATTGATGTTTATATCTAATTGTAACCTCATTGCGGGAAATACAGAGTTCCTTTTGCGTTAACTTCAAACCTTGTTGAAATTTGGGCGCACGGAATTAACAAAACAAGGCATGAGGAATTAAAAATCACATTGTGGCTAAAAGCAGTTCACAAGCCGTGAAGCCAATAAACCAATGTATGTCAAACTAATGGGTGTAATCATCCTATATGTGTTACGGTTTTTGCCAATTTCTTCATTTTTTCACCAGAAAAAAGACATCAAACCACATAAACCAGTTGATCCCGAGGGGGCTCCGTATTCGCGAAGGTTTGAGCGTGTGCAGGGGCGAGGGGCGGCGGAAGAGGGAAGGCAACGTCGGGCAGCGGCGGACAGTGTCCAGTCAGGGAGGGCGTCAGACGTAGGGGAGGCGGCGTCGGAAGAGGGATCCGAGTCTGGCAGAGGGCTCCGAGAAATTTCAATTAGGGCTTGCCCACGAACGGAGGCCCGATGAAGAGTAAGGAATAAAAGGGCAGAGCAGCAGCGGAGGACGGCGGAGTCGGGCACGAGCTACGTTTTGAAGAGAGTGTTGTTTCGGAGCAGCAACGGCGGAGGCGAGTACGGAGAACACTGGAAAAGGTTGAGAGCCACACCTTGCGTACCTACGAAAAATGGAGATAGGTTAGGGATAGGTTAGGGCAAATCAAAATGAAGGGATGAAGACGTAGGAAAGAAAGAAAAGCCAATGCACGAACGACTGGGAACAGAGGCGGAGTGAGCTATCGATCCTGCGATGGCTGGGCAAGGCAGGGAATACCGTGAGGCACTGATGGGGAACAACGGAGACGAAGTGAGGAATTCGTCGTGGGATTTTAGGGCAAAGGAAACAGAATGACGGATAAAGTGAAATGAGATGGAAATGTGGGAGGCAGGAATCGATGTCGAGATAAATAAAATGAAGAGACAAATGATGTTGTGATCGAACGGTCACAATTCCAATTTAATTTCTGATCCAACGGTCGACATTGTAATTGGAGTTGGGAAGGATGCGGAAGTACTCCTCTTATATAGTAGTAGTAGAAGTAGAAGTAGATAGATAGATATAGATATATAGATAGATATATATCCAAATAATATAGATATATATATATCCAAATAATATCTAATATATATAAATGCCTTACCAATTGCTACAGTACTCCAACTGCTACAGTACTCCGATTGCTTAATTTGTTATTTCTTCGTTGCCAATTTCCCCAAATGCTGTTCTTGGATGTTCCCTTCCTTTCCCCGCTTCTTTCGACACCTCCTTCCGGGGCACCGACAGATCGCCCTCTGGTTCTCCGTCGTCCGCTGTGTGTGGAGCATCTACGGCTGTGCGCATCCGCTCCTCCCCGCCGCGCATCCGTCGGGTGTCCGTGAGACGCCGCTTCGCTGCTGCCCGTCGCCCCGCTCGCGTCACAATGTCTGCCGTCGCGCCACGGCCCATTCCCCGCATGCGCCGCCGCCACTCGCTGGCTCCGTATCTGGTCTCTGGTCTTCTGTACGCTTCATAGCTTTCTCAAGTCTTAACCCTAATGCCCCATTACGCTGTGCCATCGTTCCATTCTCTGCTTCCATTATCCTCCTCTCCTCTCTGCCGATATCTTCGTACGCTCTCCCTCGGACCCCCCAAGCTCTTCGCCCATCACAGACGTTGTAGTTCTTGGTCAATCGCAGGCCCGCTGATTCGCAGCTCCGGGCGCCGCGCCTGTCTCAGCTCGCACCACGGTAAGAATTTTCTTCGGGCTTGTTTAGGTTTCAATTTAGCTGCATGTCCATTGAATTGAAATTTTAAGGATTCCTTTTAGATTCAGGTTTGTGGCCTTTCGTTCCCTTTCGATACCGCCGCCGTCACCCTCCACCCTCGCCGCCGCACCTGCACCATTCCAGCTCGGCCAAAAGCCAGCCCCCATGCACGATTTGTCGCACACTTTCTGAACAAGGCAAATGTTGCTTCCTGGACTCCCTCCACCACATCTTTGATTTAACTTCAAATCTGATTTTTTGGGCTTCAGATTGTTTAAGTTTGCTCGTCCGTTGTGCAGGCTTCGGTAGGGTGATTTTGAGGTTGTGTAGAAGGATGTATTTTTGGTTCAATTGGGGACTTTGCCTTTGATGGAGTGCAGCGAGGTGCGGTGAAAGTTTGTATTCTTTTTCCATTCTTTAATTGGGTTTTGCTGATTTTAATTGTCCTTCTTGATTTATTGAGCAGTGATTGTGCTGATTTTTATATGGATCAATAATTGCTTATGCTCTTCTTTTTATTATCTGTTTCATTCCAGCAGCCTTGGGCAATTTGGTTTTTTTAGGCTATTTGGTGATACTCTGAAAATTTAGCGGGTGGAATGACTATGATCAGCAAAACTAGGATTATGTTGGAGGGACTGTTGAGGGAATGCTCATTCAAATGGTTGAATAGAAGGCCGGACATCTTTGATGATGCGAATGAGGAAATGGAACTATAGCCATCAACTGGAAAGAACTGGTTGCCTCAGCTATTTCCTGCAGCCAATGTTGTTGTCCGGAGATGGTGAGATGCTCACAGTTAGTTTATTGCTATAAACAAATCCTTGTCTTGCAGGTTCCTTCTGTAGACTGGTATTGTGCATACTGTTCATGCAAATTCTGTGACGAATGATGGTGATGATGACTGCAACTTATTCTCTGAGTCTTTAACATGTAGTTCATGTGAGGAGAAATGTAGGTTTCAAACTTTTTGTTGATTGTCTGATGATCCTGTAATTACGACATCTATAAATTTTTGCACCACGTATTCACAATCTTTTGGTTTTTTTAGGTTTACAGTATAATGTGTTGAGGTCCTGTCTCATTTATTCTTATGCTTTTAGGTTTCGTGTGGTTCTTGCCATTGTTCATTCTTCTTTGAAGCCACAAAATGATAGTGAGGCATAAAAACCTTCTATGATAATACTTGGCATATCAGCGACCGGTTTTGGTTTGACAGGCAAACTTAGAACTTACGATTTCTTTTCCAAATTTTCAGTGAACTTCTAGCTATAACTGGCATAATTTATGTGTGTGCTTGTCCCATTTTTTACTTCTTACCCTAGGCTGGTTTCTGCCAATGAGAAGTACTGGTGGGCTGGTGGCAAACTTCTTGGTCAGGAACCTTTTCCTACCATGTTAGAACCGATTGCTGGCCTCAATTCACCTCTTTCTTCGTTTTGTCGTTGTTTCCCTTCAACAGGTTTTGGCTTTTATGCCGTAATTCGGGTTCTTGGTTTCGGTTTCTTAGGCGAAATCTGTTAAACAGATTTGGTTATTTTAATGTTAGGCAAAATCCTTTATATGTTGGCAGGTTCGATCGAAAGCTGTTGAGATTCGTGTAAAGCATCATAAAGTGTTTGCATCTTTTAATGAGGAGCTTTTTAAAGAGATTACTCAGCTTTTAACATTAGAAAATTGCTGGTAATCTCCTTCAATAATATCAGAGTTGACATGTTGGAGAGTTAGAAAATTGCTGGTAATCTCCTTCAAGGGGGAGGGCGTTTCTGCTGCAGGGAGGGGACTGCGCTGAGAGCTTCAAGGAATTCAAAGCCAACAATATTGGTGATACTTTCAGGATTCTTCTCCAGATGACCGTCGTCCTCTCTTTCGGTGGCAGGACTAGAGGGGCTATGAAAAAGGAGACTAAAGAAGCCTTGAAGCCTGACGATGATCGGTAAACCATGTTAAGTCATCTTATTACAATATTTGCATTTTGTGTTTTCTGCTGCTGCCTTTTGTCTCCAGTAGGTTTTGACTCGGGACTGGGGCTTATGTTCTCAAGATTTTTTATTGATTAATAAACTTCTTAATAACGACTATCTCCTCAATCTCAAATATTTTTTTTGTTATACTGAAATTCTGAAAATATGCATGTGGTTGGTAGTACATTGTGTCGCTTAATATTTGTGATTTCTGTTCAATTATTCTTCAGGAAGGTTGGGAAAAGGAAGGCTGCACCGAGCGTGAATAAAAGGAACGCAAAGAAAGAAAAGAACACCATGAAATATCCGGACAAGCCCAAAAGACCTCCCAGTGCCTTTTTTGTCTTCCTGTAAGGGTCTATTATTCTTCGCATTCTAGGAATGGTATTAGAGTTTGTATATTTACAGATGTATCATATTTCCATGGTTATATCGTAGTGAGGAGTTCCGGAAGACTTAAAAGAAGGAAAATCTTAATGTCAAGGGCGTCTCAGCTGTATGGATTTTTCACTGCTATTGTTTGCTAATAGTTGATGCTAACACATATATTCAAAGAGTTATAGTTCCCTATGCATTGCCTATAGGTTGGCAAAGCTGGTGGCAAGAAGTGGAAATACATGGCCCAAGCTGTAAGTACTAAAGGCATCTGATCTAATTCAAAACTATATGATACATATTTCTTGGAGTGTGATTTGTTTGGATTTCTGAATAAGAGAAATGGGAACTTCATTTTTATGCAAAATAGTATATGCTCGAATAGAATGTTTTCTTTTGTGTTAATTACTCAATCCATTATCCACATCATTTGGGTGGCAGGAAAAGGCTCCATATGAAGCTAAAGCTACAAATAAGAAAGCTGAGTACGAGAAAATAATGGATGCCTACAAGAAGAAACAGGTGAAAATGTGCATCTATTTCTTTCTATGTTCCTCTGTATTGAGAAGGCTGTTACTTGAGATATGTTTATGTAAGGTTCTCACCACCATCTAATTTGGCAGGGGACCTCTGCTGATGAGGGTAATGACGAATCTGAAAGGTCCAGATCCGAAGTTCATGACGAGGATGGGGAGAGTGTACAGGTTGAGTTATACTGTTACCGACTAAACCATAGTTTGGGCCGTGATCCTTGCTTATATATATTCATATGTTCACTCTTTTTAGGTTTGGAGAATATTAATTCCTGTCCCGAATTGTGAGGTCGGAATAATAAGTACTTGTCTCTTCAATTAAGGTCCGATCAATACTCACTTGTTTGTTATTTCAACGCTGCACCTTTTTTTGTGCATTCTATCAAACTTCTTGTTCGCATTGTCATATGGAAATTTTAGATGTCGTGGTTTTGTGCTTCATTTCTAAGTGCTTGATTATACCCACTGTCAATATTTCTTTCAACAGCTCAATCAAGTGTCGACATTGGTTTTCTTATTGAACTAATTATCACACTGGCCACTTGTGACTTGCTTTAGAAGAATGGCATTCATTCTTACATTTGCTTCCTGCGATCCTGCTGCAACAACATTTCCACTGGCCGCGGTTGTACTTGGTCCTGCTTTTTCCATAACAACCTCACTCTGTATATAAATGTAATGTTTCTTCTGCAAAGTGCTTTTTCTCTATTTATTTTCCACATATTTTCCAACCTACAAAATTCAATAACTTGTGTCGACTATGGTTTCAGGAACCTGTGTGTCAACTAAAAAAATTAAATGATTTTAATCATTTTATTTTTGCTCTACCTTGCAGGTTTGAACAGATTCAATTTAGTTGTGTGATACAGCATATTTGTGGAAGTTCTAGCATCAGCCTATTACAGTGAGTGCCTCCTGTTTATTGTTGGTGCCATTCTCTTCTTTGCTTCACCAATTTCGCACTATATTCTGTATGGCGTATTCTGTAATGTGTGTTTGCTTCACTCGATCAAGTCAATTTCATAGGGGGTTTCGCAGTGCCATGGATTTTCAATTGCTTATCTTTTATTGTTCTTGTTCTTGTTTTGACTGGAGGGTATATTGTTGGTGCCATTCTTTCTTTTTAATTATTGCTTGGCCGCATCTGTGTTTTTTTTCCTTGTCCAAAAAATTGCTTCAGTTGGTGGTTTTTTAGTTATGGGATTATTTTTCTTGCTTCTTCAGAATACTTGATATAAAATTTTCATAAGCCTTTGCAGAGATAGCATAGGCCTAAGGCATCTTTCCTAAGGCATGTTTTAGTAATGAACCCTTAGGAAAAATAGCATATTTCCTAAGCCATGTGTTACTTATGGTACCTTAGATGATATAATTCTTACGAAATAAGAATTGGCTTACCATGCCTTAGGAAAAGATGCCGTTTCTAGAATTACAAAGCTGCCAACCAATAGCTGTCAACTTTATTCATTGTTTTTCTTTTCATTTTCGTGCACATCAGCTTAATAACTTGTCGTTTCCAATGTGGATTTAATGTGACCCTCTTTATCTATTAGCAACATATAAATGCTTTTCTTGTAACTTCAATTTGACCCTCTTTATCTAACATCAGGTTTATCCTACTTTTGTACTTAATGTGTTGTTTTTTGAAGTTCTTTTGTTCACTGTAGTGACTGCACAATATATATACTGTTCTTCAACTCCTATTCAGTTGCTATGAATTGGAAGATGCCTTATTTTCAATCATCTATTGTTTTAGAAGAGACTGGTCCAAAAGGCATGAAATGTATCAATAACTTCCGGTGATAATTGTGTCTGGAAAATGAGTTAATTATTGCGTGCATATAGAAGATTAGAAATAGCATGCCGTGACTCTTTGAAAGGCATGGAGCACAACACCACAATGAAGCCATAAGTTTAAAAATTATTTTTTAGTTTGTCTTCTTTCATTTTAAATTGTAACAAGGAATTTTGGTATTGAATAAAACTAACATAACTATAGAAGCCTACATTAAGTCACTCCCAAGTCCCAAAAGTCACCAATTTAGCATTCAATATGCAATATACTGCGGCAATTAACAACCTGTCATCAAGCTCAAAGATATCTTTGAGGTCTTCCAACACTCCCCTGGTTGATGAAGAAGAATTTAAAAAAAAAGATATTGAAGATGAGATAAAGGTTAAGCGTGGAAAAGATTATATTCACTTTAATAATTAGAAATTGAAATCTTATGGTTAGAACTTATATATCTTTGATATCTATGCAGACTGTTGAATTAATATTTCAGACTTGAAACTTTATATTTGGGTTTTAAATTTGATTAAGCTTTCTATTAATTTAATTTATAGCCAAACATTCACGCTTTCTTCTGGTTGGTAACAGCGTATGCCAATCATGGAGACAACAGTCATCCTCGAAGATGATTTCTCTGGGCTTACAGTATGAATGCCAGCAACTAAGCATTATACATTGTTCATATTCATAGCAGTTCACTTCTTCAGACCAGCAATTGTTTTTGCCTATGCAGGTCTTGCCTGAGAGCTTCGCAGATTCTCTTCCTGATCGGCTCTGCGATACAACAATCTTTGGGGAGACCTCAAGTGGTCGCCAGACACAACACTGTAGCTACCTTTTCTTCATTATGCAATCTGTTATTAAGGCTCACGTCTGTTATTAAGTGTAGCTTTACCTCTCTCCAACCTCAACTTTTCCTTTGTGCAACATCACCATGAATCACTATTACCGAACAAACAATCACACAATTTCTTCTCAGAGACGCGCGCAACGTAGCGCGCGACACGCGATTTCTAGTAGATATATATATCCAAATAATATAGATATATATATATATATATAGATATATATATAGATATATATATATATATATATATATACTATTTTGGATATAATCCAATTAAAGCCTCAACTACAAAATTAATTTTGCTAGTTGGCTTTAACACGTCTTGGCACAATAGCTGCTTTCTTCCAATTTGATGTTTTGTCTCACTCAATTAAAATTGAGCAATTAATTTCCACCAACTCAAGGGCCCTACTTCAATAAGTTATTGATTTTGAACACGACAGATCACTTCATTAGTTGGTATGAAGAATTCCACTTATGCTCACAGTCAGCTCCAGCGGCATATATTGAGCAGATCGGAGCTGCAACAGATCGGCACAACGGCAGGGGCTGAGCAATAGCGGCGGCGGCGCTAGAGGCAGCTCGGCGGAGGCTGGGCTAGGTGGCAAATGGTTCGCTGGAAAAAGGTTGCATGTGGTGGACAACAACTCCACGGTGGGTAAATTTAATTCTTTTAATTTGAGTATTTATACTCAAAATGTTTTGCTCAGAGTTTGGATCACTCAGGCTCTGATACCAATTTGTAGATTTTGATATCTCACACACACAAGACACTTTACACTTTTGATATCTAAAAAGGATAACCAAAAACGGATAGTTGTTTATGTAACACCCCGGATTTGATAACCCAGGCCGGGATGCCACCGCCACACCTCCCTAGCAAGACACGGATTCTCCGAGCTTGCTAAAGAGATGCAAGGCTATCGGTATTGCAAAAAGGTTTAAAAACAAGTCCGGAATTTATTTAAAAATAATAATAATAATAATTCATCCACACGTAGCAAAACCGGAAAGTAAAATATCACAGCGGAAATGTAAAGGCGCCGACATGGCCAAAACTCGGGTTATACAGGCCCGATATGCAAGTGTCAAATAAAGCGATAAAAATAAAGTTTTAAAGTTTTTCTCCCCCAATGCATATGCTCATGCATTATCTCCATACTCTGAAAAGAAAAGAGAAAACAACAATTTTATCAGTATATAAAAGTAAGTCGATCCTAACATAGCAATAAAGGGGTTTAATTAGATAATTAAAATTTCACTCCTAAACATGCATTTACGAATTTAAAAGAAATAATAATTTACTTGTGTACTTGAACATGCATTTAATCCACAATAACAATTTAATCATGATATGAAATTTAAAGACATAATTTAAAGTCATGCATAAATAAATAAATACTTAAAAATATTAAATCTTTTATTTCCCCGTTACGTAACCATTTCTCAATATTTTGTGTAGCCGGTGATCTGGCGGCCGCAGCCGTGTCGTAAGTATCTTGTATAGCCGGTGATCCGGCGGCCGCAGCCGTATCTGCCATACCCAGTAACACTCTGGAGCCTCGGAAAATCCATACAGACAATCCCGAGAGTGTAGGCCATGTATCTCCCGCCGATTGACGTAATATCTCATCTAAATTCTCTCGTCCATTATAGGCCCGAAGAGAAAGGCTAGAGGGGCACCCTGCAGAGCACTCACCCTCTACCAAAGTATCTCATGTATCGTTTTAATTTAATGTATCGGAGTTTTTCAAAAGTATAGATGTATCGTATTTCAAGTCTTTGATCGTTTGTTACGAAATTTCAAAATCTCTCGATTTAAAAGTATCTTGGCGTCACAGTTTACGCCTTTTTAATTTAAAAATTCATTTCGAGTCCGAAAAATCTGAAAGTATATCAAAAACATCCTAACGAACAACTTTCGTGTTTTAACTTTTTCGAAATAAGTTGAGCAAACATGTCAAAAATTGAGTTTATTACACAAGCAGAATTCTGTCCGGACTCAGGTTTGACACAGTTCAAAGTTTCGACTTTTTAACATACCAAATGGACTCCAAAAATTCTGATATTTTATATGCACATACTAGACATGATTACCTACAACTTTCATTTAGATTGCAAAGATCAAATCGGACTAGAAAATATAGAAACATGCTCATCACGTTCGAATATGATCACTGTCAGTTTTCGAAAAAGTCCTAGTAAAACAGTTTATGTCCGGTGCGATTTGAAATAGCAAACGTTAACGAAAATGGCTGAAATTTTTACACGACCTAGATTTATGTGTTAGGATTAAAAGTCTAGTTTTGAGTTTCTCGGATTGAATCCTCGAAATATGAGTTTTAGGCCGATTTCAGAAACTGCGCGAGTTGGGGTTTTAATTTCGGTTTTTACATTTCGTTACATTACGACTATATCGGACGCCCCTAAACCACCCGTATTGATATGGAAGGCTCAACTTACAGTGATTGTGTTCTTGAGTCGTCCTAGGGTCGCTCGGCTCGTCCAAAAATCCTACGAACGGATCTACGAAACGCAAAGTTCCCGACTTCGGCCACGAATGTATTTGCAATCAACGATTCAAGAGTTAGATTGGGGATTTGAAAGGAAAAACGAGATTGAGAACCTGAGATACTACTTACCAATGATCTAAGGACTGTGATCCTTGATCTACACGCCTCTACGGTCGTCGTTGGCCGTCGGAAGGTCACCGGAAGTTCGTCGGAAGTTCGTCGGAAAGGTGTTTTGGCTTTGGGAGAGTTTGGGAGTGAAGAGGGGCTTGGTGACTGATGAAAGGGTGGGGGAGGCAGCCCTAATTCGTCCCTAAAAGCTTTCCCTCGTCCAAAATCTTCTTTCCGTAGTCGGGGGGTTGAATTATGGCAAGAAATCGCCGAAAATGCGTCATTTGCACGAATCTGGGGACCTACGCGGAGTTGGCGCGCCAATTGGCCAAACCCCGCCCGGCCAGCGCACGGTTCCCGCCTGGACTGCGGTCTGGGCGGGTCCGTGCGATCCGATCCGTCGGGTCTTTTCCTCATCTCTTTCGGACTTCTATCCTTCCATGTTTTTGCGCTCGATTTTCCGGGTCATTTTCGGATTATGCTTCTCATCATAAGTTTATTCCGATTCCATTTTATTTCATGTGTTCGGGTTCGTCGGGCTCTAAATCGTCGTCTTTTGATTTCCGTGCATTTCCGATTTTACGGGTTCTCGGAATGAGACTTTCTTTCCTATTGGATTAATTCCCATTTTTGTATCCCAAAATTTTCGGGTATTACAGTTTAGCTAAAGCTTGCTTTGTATTTCTTGCTTTGCTTCGCTCTGAGAATTACAATAATCGAAGAACCTATTTATAGAAATGAAAACATACAACAGACAATGAACATATGCTAAACTGTTCTTATGAAGACTTCAATACTTTCGGCTCCGGAGATGGGAATTCAACTTGGATGACTTTACTGTTACTTTGATGGCTTCAACAAATGCGGGATTTGATGTTTATGCCATTTTTTCCAACACATATCAATACCAGACTGTTAACAGTAAAAATCTTGGGGAACCGAATCTTTCTTTTATTGAAGAATTTGGGGGAAAGATTACAGGAAAAGTAGAAATAAACTACAGGAATTAAATGAAAACTGTAAAGGAATTGAAAGAAACAACGAAAAGCAGTAAAATGCAGGAAAGCTGTGAAGAAAGTAAAATAAAATAAAGGACGCTCTTTGAAGAGTATTGGAGGGTCTCCTCTGCAAGTAGTACTACGTCGCACATATATAGTGGGTGAGGAGTCTCCAATCTATGACGCTGCATGATCTCTTCTTGATCTGCTTCCTTACGCGGTGCCTCACTCTGATATGTTTCCATAAACGATGGCCTCTATTCTGATCTCGCTCTGATATGTTTCCTTAAAGGACGGCCTCCATCCTGATCCCACTCCGCATCTCTTCTCAGACTGGGCCTCCATTCTTAAAGGACGGTCTCCATCCTTAAAGGACGACCTCCATCCTTAAAGGACGGCCTCCATCCTGAACCCTAAACCCATCTCTTTGGAGATGCGTCCTCTCCTCTTCAGAGAATGGGCCTTGAGGGTGCGTCCTCTCTTCCGGATATATCATACTGGACTTTGAAGACGCATCATCTCTTCCGAATATATCTTCTGGCCCTTGAGGATGCGTCCTCTCTTCCGGATATATTGGACTGGACTTTGAAGATTCGTCATCTCTTCCGGATATATCTTCACTGGGCCTACGCGTCCTCTCTTCCGGATATATCTTCACTGACTGGGCGGGGCAATTTTGACATGTGACTCCATTGGGCCTTAATATATTTTTTGTTGAGTTAACAGATGCCCCCTCGCGCATTTTGTCTGATTAGCATTTTAAGACAAATTTGCGCGCTTAATTTCGGAATTGGAGGCCCAAGCCGACTATGTCTCATCCTCTTCTCACTCCGGCTGCCGGCCGCCACCAGAAAATTCCGACTGCCGCCGCCATTGAGATCGTCGCCGGGATTGTCATCAAGAGGCCGCCTCGAACACCGCCGTCTTCTTCACGAGGCCGCCGCCGCCACTGCTTTCGGAGGCCGTCGCCGCTGCTGCTCCCGGAGGCCGCCACCTTCGTCCGGGAAAGCCGCCACTCAATGTGAGGCCACCGCCACTGCCTTGGCCGCCATTCCTCTTCGCGTGAGGCCGCCGTCCCTTGCTTCCATTGAGAGGCCGCCGCTGCCTTGCTTCCATTGAGAGGCCGCCACACACATCGGAGAGGCCGCAACCTGACAAGGCCGCCATCACCCCTGAAGGCCTCCACCTTTGAAGGTCGCTACCTCTAAGGCCGCCACCCTCTTCCACGCGAGGCCGCCATCCGAGAGCCTGGAGGAGGCCATCACGCGAGATCTTGGAGGCTGCCATCACGTGACAGTTTGGAGTCCGCCATCACTTGAAAGCTTGGAGGCCGCCACCCTTTGAGAGCTTGGAGGCCGCTACCCCTTGAGAGCTTGGAGGCCGCCACCACCATCGCCTTGGCCGCCATCCTCTCGCTCGAAGCTGCCATCGCCTTGGCCGCCACCCTTGCACGAGGCCGCCATCGCCTCGGCCGGAGGCCGCCACCTGGAGTGCCAGGCCGCCACCTTGGTCTGTTCCAGGCCTCGATCAGCTTTTCTTCTCAGGTCGCCATTCAATTATCAGCCAGGGTGACATCCTTAGTCAGGCCGCCATACCCAGCCAGGCGCCATCCTCAGTCACCGACTACTCGGCCTCCAAGGCCGCTGTCGACAGCATTCCAGAGTCCTTATCCAGAGTTTTTATCACCCAAGTTTATCTCCTTGGCCACTACCCTTGATTCGTCTTCCTCTTTGTGGTGTTTTAATTCATCAAAACGAGTCTCGTGTATAGGTAGACGTTTCTCATCTCGCTCCTCAAAGAACTTTTCCAAGTGGGCCGCTTTCTCGGCCAGCTGGGCAAGATCAGTCGCATCATGCACAATTAAATGTTCCTTTAGTTTTGGCAATATATTAGCCACTGCTATATTGGCTATTTCCCTATCCGGGATTGCTATGGTGCACCGGACTTTCAGCCACTGTAATCTATTGATAAAAGTACTTGCCGCCTCATCGGCATACTATTTGGCATTAGTAAGGTCTGCAAGGCTTACCAGTGATAGTGGAGTGTAGAACCTATCATGGAATGTCCGTTCGAGGTCGGCCCAATTTTGAATTGAGTTAGGCCGCAGGAAGCAAACCATGCGAAGGTAGGTCCGGTGAGGGATGAGCAGAACAATCTTAATTCCAGCCAATCATTGGTCGCTGCTTCCCCGCACTGAGTAGTGAACCTTCCAACATGCTCCACAGTGGACTTGCCATCATCCCCTGTAAAGGTGGTGAACTCGGGCGTCTTGAAGCCCCTTGGGTAGGGATGCATGGTGTCTACCCAGTCAGGATATGGCTTCCGGTATGTAGGCCGCTACATCGGCTTTAGCTGAATCCCGAAATGTTGCTGCATCATATCTGCGAGCAACTCCGGTGAGATCACTGGTGCCTGCTTAGGAGGCATGGCGGCAGGTGTCGTGGGTGTTCCACATGGTTGTGGTGCCTGCCCTCCAATGGCAGCAGCTTGGGTAGGAATGGCGACTGGTGCCATGGGAGCCGCTACCACTCCACCTGGCTGTGGCACCTGCCCCTCTAGGGTTGGTGGCATCAGTCCGGGTTGAGAGGTGTCACCACATAAGGTGTGGTTGGGATGTCCGGCACATGAGGTGCAGCCTGTCTTGGCAACATGCTAAGTCCGGCCGCCATGCAGCCTGGTGTAGCGCTGGTTGCCATTAAAGGGCTTGAGGGAGCATAAACCGGCACGGGAGGTGCCGCGTAACCCAAATTCGGCATGCTGGGTACCGCTGGAGTAAAAGTGTAAGCAGTCTGGTACGAGTGTGGGAACATACTGGCCACGCTTCCGGAGTCCTGGAGTGGCAGCTGGCCAGATGTGTTTCCCCACGTTCTCTGTTGTCCTCCCAACGGTCCCGGGTATGGAGTGCTCGGCGCCATAGTAGTACTGGGTGCCGGGAGGCCTCCATCGCGCAAGGAACCGCATATCCAGGCAGTTTGGTCGGCCATGGCAGGCCGCAGAACGTCCATTAGGTGCATCGTGAGCAAAGACATAAACTCGGCCATCGATTCCGTTATCGATAGCCGTATTTGCTCAGACAATGTAGGGATCTGCATAATCCCTTGTAGTGGTTGAGAGGTGCTCGCCGTCTCAATGGCGTCCTCAAACGATGTTCGCTTGATTGTCTGGTCTTGTAGGGACATTTCTTCAAACTCTTGTGCCAGATCAACGATGATTCTTCCGGATCTAAGACGCATGCACTACTGAAGCAGATATGGTCTCAAATCGTGTCCCACTGGGCGTGCCAATTTGTTAACAGTAAAAATCTTGGGGAACCGAATCTTTCTTTTATTGAAGAATTTGGGGGAAAGATTATAGGAAAAGTAGAAACAAACTACAGGAATTAAATGAAAACTGTAAAGGAATTGAAAGAAACAACGAAAAGCAGTAAAATGCAGAAAAGTTGTGAAGAAAGTAAAATAAAATAAAGGACGCTCTTTGAAGAGTATTGGAGGGTCTCCTCTGCAAGTAGTACTACGTCGCACATATATAGTGGGTGAGGAGTCTCCAAGCTATGACGCTGCATGATCTCTTCTTGATCTGCTTCCTTACGCGGTGCCTCACTCTGATATGTTTCTATAAACGATGGCCTCTATTCTGATCTCGCTCTGATATGTTTCCTTAAAGGACGGCCTCCATCCTGATCCCACTCTGCATCTCTTCTCAGACTGGGCCTCCATTCTTAAAGGACGGCCTCCATCCTTAAAGGACGACCTCCATCCTGAACCCTAAACCCATCTCTTTGGAGATGTGTCCTCTCCTCTTCAGAGAATGGGCCTTGAGGGTGCGTCCTCTCTTCCGGATATATCATACTGGACTTTGAAGACGCATCCTCTCTTCCAAATATATCTTCTGGGCCTTGAGGATGCGTCCTCTCTTCCGGATATATTGGACTGGACTTTGAAGATTCGTCCTCTCTTCCGGATATATCTTCACTGGGCCTACGCGTCCTCTCTTCCGGATATATCTTCACTGACTGGGCGGAGCAATTTTGACATGTGACTCCATTGGGCCTTAATATATTTTTTGTTGAGTTAACACAGACTAAACAAAACCAACCTAACAAAAGCTACCGAAAACATTCAGTGTAGCTGTCAAAGAGCTGAAGAAGAGAAAAGAAACATTCCTTGCCTCACCAAATCGGTACAAAACCATATCAGTGCCTGACTAAAACACCGCCCAGTTGCCCACTATTTAAAACATTGCTCATATTTGCTTCAATATTTCCAATATGATTTTTTTTTAAACATTGACACTCATGTGTCGGCAAATGTGTGTGGGAGTCCAAGCCACACTGGAAGCCCAAGCCACACATGATTTATGAATATGTTTTATTGTGGTAATATCCCTTTTAAACTTATACCCGTTGTCTAATAAATTTGATTTTTTTTTTTTTTTTGGGAAGAATCAAGGTAAAAGAAAAAAACATTTTTCTAGTTATTTTTTCTCAACCGCTTTTAGCATTCCTGATTTGGAGTATAGATTCTTAAATCTGAAGCTTAGGGGTGGTGATTTGATGTAGAGGTCAAGTCTCCCTACTCCCAGCTTATAGGTAGGGGTGGGAATAGGCCAGATCAGGCCAGGCTTGACCTTGAATGGCTTAGGCCTACTTTACTTTCGCAAGGCGGCCTAGTTTATACGCTCAAGCCGGCCTTTTTGGTTAAATAGGCTGGATGATCTATTTAAACTCATTTAATTATTAAATAAATAATAAATAAAAATATATTAATAAATTATAAAAAATTATCTAAAAATCTTAAACAGAGCGGCCTAGTAGGCTAAAGAGGCATTTTAATAAAGCCCGGCCTAGGCCTATATATATATAAACAAGCTTTTAAAATTACCCGGGCCTGACCTATTTATAAAAAGGCTAGGCCGGGCTAGCCCTAAAATAAGCCAGGCCATAGCCCCTGTCGTGCGGTCTGACCTATTCCCACCCCTACTTATAGGTTGGGAGTTCGATTCCCCGGCCCATCTATCCCTCCCATTTGTCCCTTTGTAATATGTGTGGCATGAGCTCCTACCACCCCTTTCCCAGCGTGTATATGTTGTTCAGCAAAAGATAAAAAATCGAAGCTTAAATTGTTGCCCTTGAATTGCTTTCTCTACAAAACATGCTATTGGTAATGCCATGTTTTATTAATTACTCCCTCCAATCCATTTAAAATGTCTTCTTTCACTTTTGCACATAATTCAATGCATTTCTTTAATCGTTTATATCTCAAAATATATATGTTAAAATTATATAAAATATATATTCTTAAATTATACGATTAGACGAATCTAATAAGACCAAATTCGACTATTTTTTTCTAAATCTATACTTATAATAATATTGAATCAAAGTTGAACAATGAACAGTGTCAAAAAGTCAAACATGACGTTTCTACCGGGACGGAGGGAGTATTATTTTTTTGGCAAAGCCATTAGTCAAAAAAATGAATGGTGGGAGTCCATATAACACAAATTACAAAAAGAAAAAGGGGAGGGGATAGGGTCGATTGAGAAATCGAACCCTCAAGTATTATTGGAGTTAATGCCATTTTTTATTTGAGTTACACTACCAAACGACTCCACTGTCCCACTCTATATATTAATCGTAATAGTAAATAAATAAAAATTAAGATTTATACCAAGGCTAGACCATTGAACAGACTCAATAAATTTTAAATGATATACCAACAACAATTGGCTTGAGTGGCTGAGGCTCTAGTCGCTTAAGAAATGTTTTGGGTTCGAGCCTTGTGCATGCAAAAAACTGCTTTGGGAGATGCGCCCTTAATTGCCCTTGCAGATCCTCGAGGGATTAGTCTTGGGTCCAATGTGGTATGGAATACCCAGTTTCACCAAAAAAAATTTAAATGATATTTTTCGAGTTTGTTTACCTTTAGTTTTCAAATTTGTATAATCCTTTAAACTAATAAGGGGATTATTAGTATTAACATCTTCAATCTAATTAGAATATTAGTTTCTTCTTCTAATTTTATTTTAAAATTACTTACTAATTTAGTAGTAAATATACTCCCTCCGTCGGACTAATAGTATCCGAAAAAAAGGACAAATAGGTCCCTTTTCTTTTCCAAAAATCCAAATCAATCATTTTTCTATTTTATTACCAAAACAGTCCTCTACAAATGCTAATTATGTCCAAATCAGTCCATTGTTCACTAATTATACTCTAATTGCTGACGTGGCAAGGGTTTTTATTTAAACCTGATACGTGTGCATAATATTAGTCATTTTTCTTTTATCTTTTGCCAATTCAATCCTAAACTTTTGTTTTGTTCTATTTAATCCTCTACCCCAATCACTCATTTTTATATTAATTGGCCTCCAACCTTTCAAATTATTTTATTTTAGGCCCAGAACCTTAAATTTTTTATTATTACTAATCCATTTATCAAATAAATGCCCAACATACTTTCATAAATAAAATTAAACACCAAACCTCATACATTGGGTTTGACTGCTTTGTTATCGGGTCTTCCAAGTACCGGAATTTTACGGACTCTCTCTAACCACCCGACCGCAACCGATGGTTCATTGGTTTTGGTTTCCTTCCGCAACAATCAACACAATCTTACTTTGCGTCCTACCTTAGGATGTAGCAATGTTTGAGTAAATGATTTAACTTGAATTTTTGGAAGGTTATGGATACAGGAAGCCTTGGTTATATTGAAACAAATATTATTAAAATATTAAAAAAAATATCATGTATTTTATTGTCCACAAAGTATGATTGTGCTGGTTGTTGCTGAAGGAAACCAGAACCAATGAACCATCGGTTACGGTCGGGTGGTTAGAGAGAGTCCGTAAAATCCGGAACTTCGAAGACCCGGTAACAAGGCGGTCAAACCCAATGTATGAGGTTTGGTATTTAATTTTATTTACGGAAGTATGTTGGGCATTTATTTGATAAATGGATTAGTAATAATAAAAAATTTAAGGTTCTGGGCCTAAAATAAAATAATTTGAAAGGTTGGAGGCCAATTAATATAAAAATGAGTGATTGGGGTAGAGGACTAAATAGAACAAAACAAAAGTTTAGGACTGAATTGACAAAAGATAAAAGAAAAATGACTAATATTATGCACACGTGTCAGTTTTAAATTAAAACCCTTGCCACATCAGCAATTAGAGTATAATTAGTGAACAAGGGACTGATTTGGACATAATTAGCATTTGTAGAGGACTGTTTTGATAATAAAATAGAAAAATGACTGATTTGAATTTTTGAAAAAGAAAATGGACCTATTTGTCATTTTTTCCAATAGTATCCCATTTCTTTTGGGCAGTGTATTTTATGTGGGAATAGTTAATATTTAATGTAGGGATGGATTAGTTTTTAAGTGGAGGTAAATTAGGAATTTAGGTTTTATGATTGTAATGTGTTTGAATTTTTAATTGAATTATTTATGTGTGATGTGATAGTTGTGTGTTTGAAATTTTAATTAATTGATTTATTTATTTATTAATGTAATGTGATGATAGTGGATTTGATAATTAAAGTATTTAATTATTTCCTAAAAAAGAAATGTGACAATTGTAATGAGACGGAATTAATGGGACGGGTGGAGTAATTTCTATTAGTATTATACTCCTCCGTTTCTTTTTAAATGTTACGTGTTGACTTTTTTTTACTGTTCATTGTAGTACTTTGACTTCTATTTTTGTTATAGTTATAGAAGACAAAATATAGCCAAGTGAGATCTTGTTGAATTCGTCTCATCTTCTAGTTTTTAAATATCAAATTTTAGAAATTTTTACTTGTACCGAATTTGAGTTATTAATCGTTGAAAATGTGCATTGGCATACGTGTAAATGAGAAGTGTAACCTTTAAAAAGTAATGGAGGAAGTATAACGGCCCAAGTTTTAACCATTTCCAGGGTGTGAAAAGTTTTTAGATAGCCCTAATTGGTTCATGTGAAGATCAATACACCATGTGAAGAAGCTCCATGGGGGTAAAGAGTTGTGTCTAGCTAGACTTCAACATGAATTTTCAGCTGCTAGAGTTTGGAATACATTCTTCTAAAAGTGCATACAAGTATTTTCCAGTGAATCAAACAACGGGAAGATAATTAGATTTTCTACATATTGAACAGATTCTCATGCATATCCTTGTTCAGAGCTAAAAAGGGAGAAGAATCTAGGGGTTGGAAAAGCATCCTGTTAATTTGAAACTAGGGTTAAAGTAAAACTTGCAGGGGATCATTAAAGTTGGTATCCATCTATATATCTATCTATATTATACTAAAGTTGAGTATTCTCAACTTAATTTTTCCTCCCAAATTCTACTAATTAATTTCCCAATTCTCATTATTGAATTTATAATCCATTTAATAACCCAATCCTCATTTATTGAATTTATAATCCATTTAATAATAGCTATAATAGCTAAAAGTTATTAAAATTATTGTACATTGCCAATCTATATTATCAGATGCACAATTTAAGCCTGTATAAGTGTAACACCCCGGTTTTTGGTAACCCAGGTCGGGATGTCACCGCCACACCTCCCTAGCAAGACACGGTTTCTCCGAGATTGCTAAAGAGATGCAAGGCTATGGTTTTTCAGAATTTAAAACATTCAAACAACCCATTGTAATATAATTTAAAAATACTATCAAAGTTGCAGCGGAATGTAATATTTACATATATACATAATGCAGTGGAATTTAAAAATTAGGCCAACATGGCCAAAACACGGGTTAAACATGCCCGTTCATGCAAGTCATAACTAAGCGCAGGAATTTAAAACAGAGTTTTCCCCCAAATGTTCCCATGTATGCATATGATGATGCATAATCGAAGTACTCTGAAAGAAAAAGGGAAAAAAGGTTTGGGTCAGCAAAACGTGCTGAGTAAGTTAACACCTAGCATGATTAAGGGGTTTCAAAGCCATTAATTAAATTTACAGAAAACATGCCAAGGAACAAGATACAATTTAATTTAATTAATAAGTATATGACATAATTTAAAGCATGGCTTCTAGCTAATCATACACATAGCATAATTTAAATAAAAGCATTAGTTTAATTTAAATACGTAATAAATAAGAATCTTTTAATTTTTCCCGTTACTCCATAGTCGAGTATCAAGATTTTATTGGTATTCATGTTTCTCTCGATTGCATTGCAATCTCTACATATTTCAAGTAACCGTTGGCCGTAGCCAAATCCGCCATACCCAGTACCACTCCGGAACCTCGGGAAACCCATACGGGTATTCTCGAGAGTGTAGGCCCTATATCTCTCGCCGTTTTGGCATAGTTTCTCATGTTCAACACCATCATCCAATCAGGCACGATGTGCAAAGTTAGGGGGCATCCTGCAGAGCACTTACCCCCTACGTAGATTACTCTCGTCCGTTTAGGCACGAAGCAAAAAGCTAGAGGGGCACCCGATGGAACACTCACACTCTACGTAGAAAGCTCAATCTAGTCATAACGGGATTTCGAAAAGTTTGTTTATGTATTTTATTTCAAAGGAATTTCCACTCGTTTAAACCTTAAAGGCTAATTTCCCAAATTTAGTAAGTTTCTAAAAAATATACTATTTCAGGACGCTGTTCGCTCCGATATCATTTAAAAATCCATTTCATGACCAAAAATTCTGAAATTGGAGCAGTAGCTTTCCAACACATTAACGAACAAGTTTCGTGTTTTAACGTTTTCAATCCGGATTAAGGAAACAATTCAGAAATGAGATTTCGCACAGAAATAGTGTTCTGCCCGGATTCAGACGTAGCAGTTTTCAGAGATCTAATTTTTCACATATCAAATGCTTACCAAATTTAACGAAAATTTACAGGCATACTCCTAACACATTTATCTACAACTTTAGTTTAGAACTCAAGACCTAATTCCAACCGGATCAATTAGGAAAAGTCGGATTTAATTAAGGAACCCATTCTGTCAATTTTTAGAAGTTCGAAGAAAACGCAGATTGGTTCGGTTCGAATTCCGAGGTCCAAATCTTGACGAAAAATTCTCAAATTTTACAGTGATGCTCACGACTCATAGATCTACAATTTATATGTTTAACACTAAACCTAATTCGGCCTAAATCTAGTGTCAAAATCAACCACAAGTTCGGACTACGAATCTGTCACCGTTCAAGATCTAACTTCTGAGGCAGGTTTGTTTGAGACCGTTTTCAAAGTTGAATAATTTATGTTTTAAGTTTTCTTGTTTGAATAATTTAAGTGGTCTGAATAAATTCAATAAAAACGCTGCGCCGGTGTAGACAGATTTTAGTTAGGGTTTTCGTTAGATTTATGTATTCGATTGTTTTAACAACCCAAAACCACGGTAAGCGTTAACTTACAAGATTATGGATGGTCCGGCTCGTCGATTCGTAGGCGTGGCTTCCAGTTCACCGTTTGCCTCCTAGATTCAACGGGATCTTCGTTCTAGATCCGGATCGGGGTTTAGAATAGAAGAAGGATCAAGTTAGGATTCATTTTCGAATCATGAATGGAAAAGAATGGACAAGAGCTTACCACGACGACGGGAGTCTTTGGATTTTCGTCCAACTCAGTCTCCTCTCTTGCCTTCGTGCCTCCGGTGACTCCGGGATTAGGGTTTGATATGTAGAGAGATTTCGTAGGGTTTGAAAAATGTACGGGGTCGACGGGAATTAGTATTTATAGATTTAGGGACCTAGGGGCGTCCAAGATCTGTTATAATGAGTCTTGGGCCGCAGGGTGAGCAACCGAAGTTGAAAAATCCGGAATCGGGCGAGTAAATCTCGCTTGGCTCGTTGCTGCCTGCTGGCGCGGGGTTGGTGAGGCAAAAGCCTTCGCCCCGCGCGGCCACCGCCTGGAGTTCGGTCCGGGCTGGGTCGTGCGATCCGTCAGGCCTTTTCTTCTTTCTTTCGGACTTCTATCCTCCTATGTTCTTGGGCTCCGATTTTCGGGCTAATCTTTGGGCTCCAAATTCTTATTTTTATTTTTATGTGGACCTTAATTAATTTATGGTCCGAGTTATGAGTCTATTTTTATTGGGTTATCTTGAGATCATTTATTTAATTAAATTATCTTAAACTTTAATTCTTTTTTGGATTAAATTCCCTTTCTCATTTCCCATGATTCTTTATTTATTTACTATGTTTATTTATTTATTGTATTTATTTATTATTTACTTATTTATTTTATGTTGCAAAACTCTCGGGTATTATAGTCTACCCTCCTTAAGAATCAACTTTGTCCTCGAAGTTGTGTTTCTGTTTTTCTCGTTCTAAGAGTTAACCCTTTTGTTTATTTTATTATTTTGTGACTGAACTTAGAATTAAAATTTCTAAGCTGCCTACGTACCCTGTGAAGGGATAATCCATGACGTAGTTCAAAACAATTTGAACTTGTTTGTTTATTCCGTACAAAGATACGTGGAAATTACACGGTGTGACATCCTCTCCCCCTTAAGCTTACAGTTATGTCCCCATAACTGCCTACTCATTATTCTTCAAAAAGGTTCGAGTATCGTTGCCTTGCGCAAGTATGTCCGCTTGATTTATCACTTTCAACGTCCCATAGGTCTCCCTTCATTATACTACTGGTCCCCGGTTTTGGTTTTGGTTCGGGTTCTGTTGAGGGTGTTGATTTTGGAGTCGATGCCCCTGGTTGTTGTCATTTTGACCGTCAGGGTTTCGTGGCTGGTCAGGTCCGGCGGTCAGATCTTCTCTTTTGGTGATATTCTTAATATGGGTTCGACACTCTTTCATCCGATGTCCACGTCGACCACATCGGAAGCATGTGTCAGGTTGGGGCATCCTCTCACCAGATGAGGCTGGTTACACTTTGGGCATCGGGGTACGTAGCCCTTACGGTTGAAAATCCTTCTATTGTTGCCTCCATCGTCGCCTTGGGCTAGTCCATTTGGGCCTTCACGATAATTAGTCCTACCCAAGTCTAAATCAGTTCTGCGGTCTTTATCTCTCTTGTCTTGTCCTCGGGGATCTCGGCTAGTCTCACCTATGGCCTTCCGCTTCAGTCCTTATACTCGTGCAACCGCTACCGCAAGATCATAAACAGCTTGTAGGTTAGGGTAGTGCACCCTTGTGATCACCTCGCGAATTCCCAGATTTAAGCCCATTTCGAACTTCTGGGCTTTCTCCATGTCCGTCGGCACCAACCTTGGCGCAAATCGTACTAGTTCCTTAAAGCAGGTGTAGTATTCCTGCACCGTTTGACCTCCTTATTTTAATGATAGAAATTCTTCGTACATTGCAGCTTTCGTGCTCAGGGGGTAGAATCGATGTCTGAGCAGCTCCATGAATTCTGCCGATGAATATGGCTCTTCCTCCTCAGTCAACTTCCCTTGGGTGGCCTATCACCAATCATCTGCTTCGCCTCCCAAGTAATACGAGGCGACATGTACTTTCTCTACCTCCGGACACTTGACGGCGTTCAATAGTTTGTCGAACGTTCTAATCCATTCCTCCAGTTTGGCAGGATCCTCCTGACCAGCGTAGTGTGGTGGCTGGTAAGGGTTCACCATAGCCAGATAATTGGGGCGAGCTTGGGGCGGAGGTACCGCCACAACTTGACCCTGGTTGACTTGCGCGTTCCCTAGCGCAATCAAGACCTCCTCTATCGTCCGGAGACGATCGCCCACATTGTTCGATGTGGGGGCATCCTGCGCACCTTGGGTTTGTGCTCCTATAGGTTGAGCGGGTTTCGTAGTGTTCGGTGGCACTTCAGTAGTGGGTAGGGGAGCAGGCTGGTTGCTTGGTCTACCTCTTGGTGCCATTCTGTCACCAACGTATATAGATTAGTATATCAGAGTTTAGATAAATCGCTTGAGCAAGAAGTTGCCAAATCATATATGAGATCAAGTGTTAAAGGCCACATTTTTTTTTTTAAGCCGGACAGGGTTCTGTCCAGAGATTTTTTTTTAAGAGAATCGTGAATTTCGAATTTCGAATTTTTGGATTTGTTGTTTGGGAAACGAAACAAGATTTTTAGAATAAAGAGTGTTTTAATAAAATTTGATTTTTATTGTTCAACATAACAAAATTGTTTCGTATGAGGATAGGAATGGCAAAGGCCGATGATTGTTATGCTTAGCGTGCGCATAGATGAATGAGATCTAGAACTACGGCAAGATCAGTCGCTAGTTAGTATTTCTAATTCGATGTCAAATTTCTAAGTTATCTAGTGCAAGCAAAAGGTATAAGTTAGAACATATCGCTTCTAGGTTCTCTAAGGTATAGAAAAAAAAAAAGTGGTATGCAAATGCACATGATGTCCCCCCCCCCCCCCCCCCCCCCCCCAAAAAAAAATAAAATAAAATAAACCATGCACTACATTTATTAATTTCCCATGGGATTTTAAAAATAAAGTTTTGGCCCATGGGTAGCTAATAATAGTAAAAGGAATTGGGCCTCTATATTGGGCCAAGAAGAAATAATATTTGGGCTCTGACTAAAAATATAAGTATTGGGCCAAGAAAATTTTGGACCCTAATTTAAAAATGGGGATTGGGCTTTAAAAATAATGATTTGGACTTCAAAAGTTTGGGTTCAAAAATATTTGGGCTAGAAAATTATAATTTGGGCTCTTTAGAAAAGAATACCTTTAAAAATAATAATGTATACTTAAAATAATAATATTGATAATAATACTCCCTCCGTCCCATTAAAAGTGGCCACTATTCCTTTTTGGGGTGTCCCATTAAAAGTGGCCACTTTCCCTTTAAAGTAAATTAGATTAACAAAAACATGATTAAAAACCCCACAATAATGACAATTGTACTTTCTGCACAAAGTCTCTATATATGTTTAACCATTAATATCTCAAAATGGGTATAAATAAAAATTATATAAAATATATATATTCTAAAACTATACGATTAGACGATTCCAACAAGATCACACTTGACTATTTTTGTCTTTCTACATCATTACGATAACATTAAGTCAGAGTTAAATAATAAATATGGTTAAAAGTCAAATGTAACCATTATAAATTAGATGGATGAATTAGTCAAATTTACTCACACCACTTTAACTACTAAATCCCACTACCTAAATTCCCGTGCCCAAAAGAAAGGGGCCACTTATATTGGGACGGAGGGAGTAATAGTTTAAACATAATATTGGTTTAAAAATGATAGTTTAAAAATATCCGGGCTCTGATACCAACTTTGGTATCAGATATTTTCTTTAAAATAAATAGCTTTAAAATAGTCTGGGCTCTGATACCAACTTGTAACACCCCGGTTTTTGGTAACCCAGGTCGGGAAGTCACCGCCACACCTCCCTAGCAAGACACGGTTTCTCCGAGCTTGCTAAAGAGATGCAAGGCTATGGTTTTTCAGAATTTAAAACATTCAAATAGCCCATTATAATATAATTTAAAAATACTATCAAAGTTGCAGCGGAATGTAATATTTACATATATACATAATGCAGCGGAATTTAAAAATTGGGCTAACATGGCCAAAACATGTGTTAAACAGACCCGTTCATGCAAGTCATAACTAAGCGCAGGAATTTAAAACAGAGTTTTCCCCCAAATGTTCCCATGTATGCATATGATGATGCATAATAGAAGTACTTTGAAAGAAAAAGGGAAAAATGGTTTGGGTCAGCAAAATGTGCTGAGTAAGTTAACACCTAGCACGATTAAGGGGTTTCAAAGCCATTAATTAAATTTACAGAAAACATGTCAAGGAACAAGATACAATTTAATTTAATTAATAAGTATATGACATAATTTAAAGCATGGCTTCTAGCTAATCATACACATAGCATAATTTAAATAAAAGCATTAGTTTAATTTAAATACGTAATAAATAAGAATCTTTTAATTTTTCCCGTTACTCCATAGTCGAGTATCAAGATTTTATTGGTATTCACGTTTCTCTTGATTGCATTGCAATCTCTACATATTTCAAGTAACCGTTGGCCGTAGCCAAATCCGTCATACCCAGTACCACTCCGGAGCCTCGGGATACCCATACGGGTATTCTCGAGAGTGTAGGCCTTATATCTCTCGCCGTTTTGGCATAGTTTCTCATGTTCAACACCATCGTCCAATCAGGCACGATGTGCAAAGCTAGGGGGCACCCTGCAGAGCACTCACCCCCTACGTAGATTACTCTCGTCCGTTTAAGCACGAAGCAAAAAGCTAGAGGGGCACCCGATGGGACACTTACCCTCTACGTAGAAAGCTCAATCTAGTCATAACGAGATTTCGAAAACGTTTCTTTATGTATTTTATTTCAAAGGAATTTCCTCTCGTTTAAACCTTAAAGGCCAATTTCCCAAATTTAGTAAGTTTCTCAAAACTATACTATTTCAGGACGCTGTTCGCTCCGATATCATTTAAAAATCAAGCTCATGACCAAAAATTCTGAAATTAGAGCATTAGCCCGAAAACACACTAACGAACAAGTTTCGTGTTTTAACATTTTCAATCCAGATTAAGGAAACAAGTCAAAAATGAGATTTCGCACATAAATAGTGTTCTGCCCGGATTCAGACGTAGCAGTTTTCAGAGATCTAATTTTTAACATATCAAATGCTTACCAAACTTAACGAATATTTACAGGCATACTCCTAACACATTTATCTACAACTTTTGTTCAGAACTTGAGACCTAATTCCAACCGGATCAATTAGGAAAAATCGGATTTAGTTCAGGAACCCATTCTGTCAATTTTTAGAAGTTTGAAGAAAACGCAGATTGGTTCGGTTCGAATTCGGAGGTTCAAATCTTGACGAAAAATTCTCAATTTTACAGTAATACTCACGACTTATAGATCTACAATATCTATGTTTAACACTAAACCTAATTCGCCCTAAATCTAGTGTCAAAATCAACCACAAGTTCGGACTATGAATCTGTCACCGTTCAAGATCTAACTTCTGAGGCAGGTTTGTTTGAGACCGTTTTCAAATATCAAAACACGATGAAAAATTATGAAATTTTTACAGAAAGTAGATCAAGGTCTTAGGAACATATTTCATGTTTTAAGTTTTCTCGTTTGAACATTTAAGTGTCCGAATAAATTCAATAAAAACGTTGCGCTGGTGTAGACAGATTTTAGTTAGGGTTTTCTTTAGATCTATGTATTCGATTGTTTTAACACCCCAAAACCACGGTAAGCGTTAACTTACAAGATTATGGATGGTCCGGCTCGTCGATTCGTAGGCGTGACTTCCAGTTCACCGTTTGCCTCCTAGATTCGTCGGGATCTTCGTTCTAAATCGAGATCGGGGTTTAGAATAGAAGAAGGATCAAGTTAAGATTCGTTTTCGAATCATGAATGGAAAGGAATGGACAAGATCTTACCACGACGATGGGAGTCTTTGGATTTTCGTCCAACTCAGTCTCCTCTCTTGCCTTCGTGCCTCCGACGACTCCGGGATTAGGGTTTGATATGTAGAGAGATTTCGTAGGGTTTGAAAAATGTACGGGGTCGACGGGAACGAGTATTTATAGATTTAGGGACCTAGGGGACGTCCAAGATCTGTTACAAGGAGTCTTGGGTCGCAAGGTAAGCAACCGAAGTCGAAAAATCCGGAATCGGGCGAGTAAATCTCGCTTGGCTCATTGCTGCCTGCTGGCGCGGGGTTGGCGCGGAAAAAGCCTTCGCCCCGCGCGGCCACCGCTTGGACTTTGGTCCGGGCTGGGTCGTGCGATCCGTCGGGCCTTTTCTCCTTTCTTTCGGACTTCTATCCTCCTATGTTCTTGGGCTCCGATTTTCGGGCTAATCTTTGGGCTCCAAATTCTTATTTTAATTTTTATGTGGACCTTAATTAATTTATGGTCCGAGTTATGAGTCCATTTTTATTGGGTTATCTTGGGACCATTTATTTAATTAAATTATCTTAAACTTTAATTCTTTCTTGGATTAAATTCCCTTTCGCATTTCCCATGATTCTTTATTTATTTACTATGTTTATTTATTTATTTATTGTATTTATTTATTATTTACTTATTTATTTTATGTTGCAAAACTCTCGGGTATTATAGTCTACCCTCCTTAAGAATCAACTTCGTCCGTTTATTTTATTATTTTGTGACTGAACTTAGAATTAAAATTTCTAAGCTGCCTACGTACCCTGTGAAGGGATCAAGCCATGACGTAGTTCAAAAAAAATTTGAATTTGTTTGTTTATTTCGTACAAAGATACGTGGAAATTACACGGTGTGACAATAAGAATTATCTGTTACCTGATTATGTGAGTAATAAATTAGTCAAAATTGGTTGTTTGACAATTTCGATGTTAACTTTTTGCCTACAATAAGTTGTAATTCAAAATGCTGCTATTTGCAGCGATTTCAAAAAGAGCAAATCAAACATTCTTTTAAGTTATTTTGTCACTTAAAATAACTATTTTGTCTAACAAATTTGCTGATTCGATTGAACTATTTTGCCAAACAGGGCCTTAATCAATTACAAGCTATTAAAGCCTTCCAAATACTCAAATGAATTCAATTAATTATTAAAAGATTAAATTGTGTATTTGATATTATAGATTGACATTGGATTAAATAATATAACAATCTATATTTATATCTATAATTTATCTGTCCATAATATATTAAAGTGCAATATTCTTCAAAATAACTTTCCCTCAAAACTCATGTCTACATTAAATTAATTTTTTCAATTAATGCTAACATAAACTCTTCATATTAATTACTTTTTATATCCTCTCTTTTCCAATTTCTTTTCTTTATCGATAGATTTAAATATTTGTTAAAACAAATAATTAAATAGATGGCGTATGAAAATCTTTGAATTAAAAAGTGTAATTTTTTTCAAGATTAGAGTTCATTCAAAATATTTTAATTTATTTATTAATTTCAGAAAATATATTAGTTTTTATTATTATTTATTCAATAATAATGGTATTACTGTAGCACCATCATCTTCGGCGCAACGGAAAGGCGGGGTGCTACTCTAGATGTTGCCGGCTCCAGAGTGAACGCCGTCCCCACAAACCAACATGAGCTCTTTCCAGCGCGCTTTGGCCTCACTCACGCACATCCTGAGAGACTTCCCAGGAGGTAACCCATCCTAGAATTACCCCAAGCCAAGAACGCTTAACTTTGGAGTTCTTATAGTATGGTTACCAAGAAAGAAAGGTACCTTGTTGGTATGAGTAGCTTATTTCACTCCATTTAAGCCATTCTCCGGGGTATTACAATATGTTGCATTTAGTCACCATGAGTCACCATGTCAAGATAGTTCATGTTAGATTTTTTAGTCAATTGTTCATAATAAACCTGATGTGAATATCTGAAACATAAATCTCTTTAAGATGTAAAATTATAGATAAATTCAATGTTTTATGGATCGTTGATTACATTGCATTGTAAATGGACAGATGTGTATCTTTGGTAGAGTGATTAAAAGTGCCTTGACAACATTATGCTTTTTCATAAAAAGAGGATAATCTCATTAAAATATTCAATATTTGTTCTATGCTAATTAAGTTCCAATTTACCGAATCTGTTGTAATTCTATATAATATATGGGTTGGATAGGAAGTTTAGATTTCAATTTAAAAAAAAATTAAATAAACTAATTCTAAAAAATAATTTTTTATGTTATTTTATTATTTAATATTAAATTATTTGTGTTAAGCATATTAATTGTTTGAATATGATTTTTTTCCTTAGATGGTTTAGTTGACTGACACACAAATGCATTGAGCCCAATTGACGGAAGCTTTATTTTGAGATTTTTTACTCTTAACAATAGATAAATCATGTGTAACCATTTTTTTTTTAAATTCAAACTACAATATGCTATTTACAATTCTATGTCTCAACCACATTTGGTGTTTTCAGTAATGAATACATAAGTATAATTTTAATTCACAATAAAATGTATATTTAATTTCACATTTTAGACATAACTTAGATGACACACATTTGAGACTATATTAATTTATAGAGGTAATAACTAAAATAGGCCACCAGAAGGAGTCATTTCCACTTTTGGACCATGATATCTTGATTTAGGAAAATAGGCCATTAGAAGGATTTCGGGCCTGAATTTAGGCCATTAGGCTGGAATTCGGGCTGCGATGGCCTAAAAGTGGAAATGATTACTTCTGGTGGCCTATTTTAGTTTTTTTCAATTATTATTTTGTTTTATTTAATTAAAATAAATAATACTCATTATGTGTCATATTTATGTCGTACTTTCTGTTTTTTTGTTCTTGTTCCAATAATTTTATTTCATTTTTATTTTAAAAATAATTAAATATTAATCGTCAAACCTACTCATCACCTCACATTAATAAATAAATATATTAAACTTTCAAATTATCCACTACCATTAATAATTCCAGTCCCCCCTACAGACACATATGAGTAAATCACAAATAAATTAATTAATTAAAATTGTGGGGTTGGGGACTTACTCCAGTGGTAAGTCCTTGGAGATTATGCCATTTGTTTAATCCAATTCTAACTGTGTTAAATTGTGCAGGTGAGGTGCGGTTCCAACATATATTGAGAGAACGTAATTCCCTCGCCGACCATTGGGCCAAGATTGGTGCTTCCGGAGGTGATAAAGTGGAAGAATGGTACTAAAATCGGTTCCGGGTTCAAGCAAACAGTTGCTGGTTTGTTATGTTTGGGAGATATTGCTACTACTGCCCCCGGGAGGATCTGCTGAGGTCTGCTGCTGTTGCTTTCCATGTTTGCTACAGATGTTTTTTCATGGAGGGTTGCTATGGGTGAGAAGTGGGTTCATCATTAAAATCAAAGATGTTGAGTCTGCTGTAGGTGGTTCTATTTTCTGCTTGTTGTCGTCAACTCATTAAGCACCTTGCAAGACCCAACTTTTGTTAGGGGAGACTGAAATCATTAAGCGCCGTGCAAAACTGTTGATCTCATTGGGTGCATCAAGCCAACCGAAAAATCTATTGGTGAGTTCCGAGCTTATTATTTCTCAGTTGAGAACAATGGTGAGGCTATTTTGACATTCTTGAATTTGCTCCATATTCCATGTTAAATTTGCATAAATTCTACTCATTGCATTGAAACAGACATGGGCTTTTGGTTTTACCACCTTCCGGCTCTGTTACCTTCTACATTTTCCCCCTTTCCATCTAATAAGAAATGGCTGAACCGAACTGATTAATCCTGATCCTTTCCAGTAAGCACTTGATCCCCTTAACCATTAGCCTTTTTGTCTCTCCCCACCCAAAGAGTTTTTTCTCTACACCCTGAGGAGTTTTGACTGTCTATGAACTGCTCACATTTTATCCTTTTGCATGTAAAATTTAGATGTAGGGAACTACTGATAGGACTGTTATAGAATTGAGGCACCTCATTGACCATTGGGCTCGGATATACTCAGAAGGAGCCGACTCCTTAAATGTGGCAGGAAAAATGATAAGAGAAAAGTTATATATGTGTTGCTGGAATTAAAGAGAGAAAGAGCAGAAAAATAATGAAAAAAAAAAGAAAAAGAAAGAAAAAAAAAAAGATAAAAAAAAGGAAAAAAAAAAGAAAGAAAATATTAGAAAATTGAGAGAAAGTAAGGAGAGTGGGCGCTCTGATGAATCTGTGGCAGGGATGGAGTCCATTGAATGGAACTTGGAAGATAGAATTTTTTTAGATGGGTATGTATTTCAATTTATTGTGATATACTGCGGTACTACTTGTTGAATCTGTGTGTGATCATTCATAGTTGGCTCCTCAACCCCCAATAGCCTTTCACCCATCCTTATACCCATAGCCTAGACCCCGCCAATGCCTACAACCTACAACATGCCCTCTGTGTCGATGCATTGATCTTGAATTTTTTGCATGAGACATGTGATGTTGAAGTAAGTTATGGGATTGTCAAATGGCTTCACTCATTGAGAATTTTCACGAACTTTGCTCCGGCTGAAAGGGCTAGAATATACTACATCTGTGATAGAGCGGTTTGGCTTGATGTATTCATAATTGGAAGGAGGTATAGAGATACGGAAAGAACTATGGGCAATAGGGAAATGTAATTGCCACTGTATTACTGCCGTTTGAAGAATGATGCTGCTGGCTGGTTGGATAAACTTGATGAATAGTTATGGTTGAAGATCTTCTATTTTTTCGGCGTGGTGCTCCTGACCTACCTCTCAACGGATTTGAAAGCAGATGGGGAGCGAAAGGCCTGCCGCAACTTCCCATGTTTTTGATGTTGGAACTTTACAAAATGCTGCAACTTTCCGGATGGAGAATGGCTTGGTGCTGGAGACAGTTTATTTATTTCATTTTCCCATGTTTTTGATGCTGTACTTTTTAGATTGGTAGCTTAATGTTTTTCTTTCCTATTTCTGCCTATTCGATTACACTATGAGTTATCAGATGGTGCAGCTATAGGCGTGTGTAATGTTGGTGTGTTGTTTTGATAATTGTCGTCATAATAAAGTCTATTCCTCAAAAAAAAAAAAAAGTCCCCCAACTCCCAACCTATAGGTTGGGGGTTCGAATCTCCACCCCGCCACATATCCCTCCCCTTTGTTTCCTTTGTAATTGTGTGGCTTGGGCTCCCATCACCCATTCCAGGCCTCCAATGGCTCCTAAAAAAAATTATAACTCATTACAATCACATTATATAAATTTTTAAATTATCTTTTTTTAACACTATTAATAGGACGGAGGGAGTAATTTAAGAAATAAAATAAATATTAATTCAAATATATAAATAAAATAAGTAAAACAAATACATATTCAAATAAATTATAAAGTAAAAATAAACATATTTTATTATAATTATCCCAAAATTTTTGGGCATGGTATTTTATGTAGGAATAATTAGTATTAAATGCAAGAAATTTTTTGGACATGGGTATGTTTGACAATTAATATTTAATTATTTTTAAAATGGAAATGAAATAAAAAAAATATGGAACAAGAAAAAAAAGAAAGTAGGACATAAATAATGACACAGAATTAGTATTATTTATTTTAATTATATAAAATAAAAATATAATTCAACAAAACTAAAATAGACCACCAGAAGGAGTCATTTCCACTTTTAGGCCATCGCGGCCCGAATTCCAGCCCAATGGCCTAAATTCAGGCTCAAAATCCTTTTAATGGCCTATTTCCCTAAATCAAAATATGGTGGCCTAAAAGTGGAAATGACTCCTTCTGGTGGCCTATTTTAATTATTACCTCTAATTTATAATAAAATTTAATTAATTTTTTGTTAAATATTTTCTTTATTTATTATTGAAAATATGTTGCCCAGTGCATCGCACGGGCGGGTATAACTAGTAATATAGTAAAGTGGAGTATTCTCCATAATTTCCCCCCAAAACTCCTCTCTCCTCCACATTAATTTTTTTTTTTTTTTTTTGAGAAGAGTTTTATTCCAATGAAAGAAACAAAGCCAACCATGGCCAGATACAGTACTTCCCTTAGAACTTAAAGGACAAAAACGGCTACTGCCAGCAAACACTCGCCAGCAAACACTTGCCAGCACCCCATCAATCGGTGTTCAACTTATATCAGAACCACACTTCTTACACAAATACATCGATCAAAAAACTTAATCAAATTGGGATCCCTTACACAAATACACACGAGATCAAACAAACACCTTCAATGTAGCTTAGTGGTTTCAGCAGCAGAGCCGGAAACTGAAATACCTGGCCCCAAACAAGACGACACAGCATAGCATACTTCAAAGCTTCCACTTCTAGTTGCACCTTGCTTAGCCCAATAATCCCCTCCAATCATCAATCCTGCCAATTCCATTCAAAACCCCATTATGGAGCAACATCTTTTATCAGCAGCGGCACCACATATCAGCAACAAAATTATGCATCAGCAGCCTCATCCGGTAGCAGCTCCAACATAATTCTTTTTTTTTTTTTTTTTAACAACAGATGGTTCTATTTCCCCTATGGAGGGGTGATCCGAACCTCAGGATGCGCAATAACTGAGTACACCAGAAAGCCTGTAGACTGCAATCAAAACTTGCACCACACACTGATCACTCTTCTAGCTTGGACTCACAGTACCTGTCTTTACAGTAACCACATTTCCACTTTATCTTCACCCGCAGCACCTTTCCTAGCCCACATGTCTGCCATCTCATTGCGTTCTCTAAAGATGTGTTTGACCCTTACTTCCCCCGCAAACTTCAAGACAGTCAAGACACCTCTCTCCTCCACATTAATTGTTCTTTATATTTTTTATTCTATCTATTTCTTATATAAATATAAAAAAATTAAAGAAAAAAATAGAAGGAATTTCATTATATTGAAAATATTTAATTTAAATTAATTCCAAAAATTATATTCTTTTTTATTATTATTTTAATATTAAATGGTAATACTAATACTAATACCATTGTCATGATTAGTGATATACATTTTTATTATAAATTAATATTGAATTCTAAATAAATTATAAATAATAATTTTGTACTATTTATAACTTATAATTAATACATTTGAATAAAAAAATTTAAATTGATCTAATTTAAATTCATTAAAACATTATAGTGCATGTAATTATTACTATCTCATTACTTAGATAGAGTATTATAATCAAGAGGTAATGAATACCATTTCCACATTTGGGCCATGATAAAATCAATTTCCAATTTTAGGCTATTATAAACCATCTTTGACCAAAATTAAGGCCATTTAGACTATTTTGACTTTTTCAAACTTCAATTAACCCTACCAACTTTTGCTTTATTATATTTTGACCCCGGATTTTAGTTTCTTCATTACCTTTAGTCCAATAACAGCCCATCATGCTTCCGATAATAAAATTAAGCACTAAACTCCATACCTTGGGTTTGACCGCCTTACTGTCGGGTTTCTCAAGCTCCGGGATTTTACGGACTTCTTCCAACCACGCAGTCGCGACCGATGGAAACAACACAAATATTAACTACAGCAGCAAACAACACTAAACTCCATACCTTGGGTTTGACCGCCTTGTGATAATAGCCAAAATTGTCCATTATTTCCAATCCATTTCCGTGTCTGAGACGGACATTTTGATCGTATTCCCATCTTATTTCAATAAGAAAGCAGTTGAATTAGACAGATTAATCCAAGTTTGTAAGAAAAATAAGCGGGTAACGAAAGACACAAAAATATGCAATTTTAATTGTATTTGTGTTAGAAAAATCCAAAAACATGAAAAAAGGAAAAAGAAAAGAAAAAGGAATGAAAAGATGGGCAAAAGAATAAAATAGCCCACAAAAATAAAAAAGATGGGAAAAAGAATGAAAATCCCACAAACTGAAATTTTGGTTAAGTGTTGAAGATCAATTCGGTCTATACGCAATTCGGCCTAAACCGAATTGCTCATTAGACCGAATTGCTGAAGAGAAAAGGAAGAAAAATAGACAAGTGTTGAAGAAGAGAAGCAGAACAACCAATTCGGTCTGTGGCAATTCGGTCTAAACCAAATTGACCTCTAGACCGAATTGCACTATGGAAAGAAGAAGATTCTGAACATGAAGAAAAGAAGGAATTCTGTCTATACGCAATTCGACCTAAATCGAATTGATTGCATAGACCGAATTTCCTCAAAGCAAGGAAGCCAAGCAGGAGCCATCATCAATTCGAAAAGGCCAATTCGGTCTACACATAGACCGAATTGATGGATGAATACCACATTCCAGCTCAAGATCAAGAAGGAAGACCTCATGCAATTCGAATTGCATCAATTCGATCTAAACCGAATTGCATGAGGAGACCGAATCACATTCAAAATGCATCCAATTGAAGCTGTGAGCACGTGAGAAATGCATGGCACTGTTGATGGGCCCTGATGGGCCTAGGGTTTCGGGAAGAAGTATAAAAACTGACCTTCCTCAACACAATAAGAAGATTTACACACTTTGACATTCTGCTGGGAGACAAAAAGAAGGAGCAGAAGGTGTTCTCCACCCCTTAAGGGTTAGGTAGGTAGTTTAGTTTAGTTAGTTTATTTTCAAGCTTGTAGTCTAGTTTTAATGCTTTGATCTTAGTTTATTTTTGTAGAAGCTTGTTACTACCTTTAGTGTAGCCATTTCCATACACTTTAAATGCTTTGTAGTTAGAATACACACTACCTTCAAGTTAATGATGGTTTTAGGGTTATTTATTTGCTTTCAAGTGCTAATACAAGAAAAGATCCAGAAATAGGTTTCTATTTCATGTCTTTGGTACTCCTTTAATGCTTTCATTAGCAATAAATATTAGAATGTTTGTTTGTTTCAACTAGGTTACATTTATTATGTTCTAGTTGACTTACATTCTCAATAAATGCATGTTTAGTGGGTTTTTGGTTTGTTTTTATACTTTAGTGCTTCAAATGAGTGTTATTAGGTTTTAGATAATTTTAGGGTTGTTAGAATTTGTTTTATATCTTATGCTGCTGTTTTTCTCATCTTTATTTTAGCTTATTGTTGCCTTAGATGATTTAGGTGTTCTTATTTTTATGCATGTAGTTCTTAGATTTTTAGATGTTTCAGGTTCTTTAATCTTTGATGTCTTGTTTGTAGAGTTAAGGTTTCATTCATGCCAATACCTGCTGGACACGTATTCTACTATGCTATTTTCCTTAAATTGCTCCTAGTGTGGCTGTGAGGTGACACTGATGTGAAATGAAGGATTAGGTAAATCTCATCCATCATAGACCACACAGTGTAAACCAAACCTGTACTTGTGAGCACAAAAATACACTTATGTGGAAAATGACATGCAATTCGATTTGAGGCAATTCGGTCTAAACCGAATTGCCCATGAGAATGGAATTGCATGGCAAAAATATTTGTTGAATGCCTTATTTAAAAATCTATATTTAATTCGGTCTAAGCAATTCGGTCTAAACCGAATTGCCCATGAGGCTGAATTATATAGCAAAAATTGATTTCATATGGAGTACAAGCAATTCGGTCTGTGCGAATTCGGTTTAGACCAAATTACTTCCATAGACCGAATTAGCCTTGTTCACCATATTGTATGCATTCCATCACCTCATGCCTTAGCTTATTTTTCTGTGTTCTACCAATTCGAATTGCCAATTCGGTTTAGACCGAATTAATTTGGCAATTCGAATTACCCTCATTTTGGGGTAAATGCCTTGTTCAAATTTGAGTAAAGGAATGACTCCATCCATTCGAATTGTCCAATTCGGTTTAGACCGAATTGCTTCGATAATTCGAATTAGATGATGTTTCACATCTTTGCAAGGATTAATTGGGTAAGGTATTACTTCATCCCTCATGCATCCTCAATTCGGTCTATTTTGCACCTTACCTAGTATACCGAATTGCTTTCTTCCTTCTATTTTAAAACTCCAAAAATATTTTACCTTTCTGAGTTGTGTAAGTTGCATGGGTTTAATGGGCTTAGGCCCACTATATCTAATTTAATCCATTACACATCTCAATTCATTAGTGTTTCCATTGTTGTGTGATTAACACCCACACAATACCATAAATATTTTGTTAATTTCATCTTTTCTGTTTATTGTGTGTATGAATGGGTAATAAGGAATATCATAGATCAATGTTGGCGAAAAGGTCCCTTCACCGGGATAACGATTAGCTCGTCTTCTGTGTGTTAATTATTACTCGTTATTTTGCATGATCTGATTAGTGGTTGGTGGAAGCTACGGCGAAAAGGTCCCTTCACGGGGATAACGATTAGTCACTCAGCCAACTCCTAATAATTAGATACAGTTTTCTTTTCTTTATCTTAATTTCAAACCTGAATCTAGAACTGTAGTAATGTTAGATGATATATGCCAATGTTATCTAATAATTATTGCAGTAATAGAACATGTGGGTTTTCATCCAAATTGTAACACCCCGGATTTGATAACCCAGGCCGGGATGTCACCGCCACATCTCCCTAGCAAGACACGGCTTCCCGAGCTCACTAAGGAAATGCAAGGCTTGTGGGTACGTAAAAGATTTAAAACATTTCAAGATTTAGTCCGGAAATTTATAATACTTAATTCAAAATACGATAGTAATAATCATCATGCGCGAAAGTAATCACGGCCAACATGGCCAAATCCTCGGGTTTAACAGACCCGGTAAAAACCGTACGATGCAGAATTTAAAATGTCCATAATGGTTTCCCCCAAGTGCATATGCATGCGTCACTCGACATACTCTGTAAAAGAAAAATGGCAACGGTTTATCAGTATAAAAATATACCGAGTAAGTTAATCCCTAACTAACAATTTAAGGGGTTACATGTGTTTAAATCCAAAGATTCACTTGTCATGCATTACTTTAAAAATCCATATTTTATTCGCAGCGGAAAACATGATTAATTTATCCAAGACGAAAATGCATAATTTTAAAGACTTAATTTAAGAGCGGAATTTAAAAGCATAATTAATGACGTAATTTAAATGCGTAATTTAAAAAAAAATATGGTAAATAAGATTTAAGCGTAATTAACACTCACACAAGTCTTTTATAATTTATCCCGCAAACTAAGAAGAGGACACCATACCGGGAGATCACTAACGAGGCAATCTCAACATAGGACCACTAACGAGGCAGTCCACAACAATGGGAGACCACTAACAAGGCAGTCTCAAAAGATAGTAGGACCACTAACGAGGCGATCCAAAACACAGCGCGCGAGATCACTAACGAGGCAATCTCAGATAGTAAGGAGACCACTAACGAGGCAGTCTCAAAGATAATGATTAGCATGAAGATCGGCTCAGCCTAGTGAACGGGATTTTTCGAAAGTTCATATTTCAAGTGATCAAAAGATTCGATATCGCGTTTCATAGTTCGTGTTTTCTCAAGTTCGAAAAATCCGATTCGACGCAGTTTACGCCTTTCTTAATTAAAAATTCATTTTTACACCAAAAATTCTGAAATTTACACAGTAGCTCAAAAACACACACACGAACAACTTTCATGTTTTACGTTTTTGGAAATAAGGTCTCGAAGTGAGTCAAAATTCGAGTTCTTTACAAAAGGTAATTTCTGTCTCAAAAACTGATTTCGTCACAGGTTCGTGCGACGCCGATTAAAAATTCGTTTCAAAGCCAATTGATCCGAAATTTTTACAGGAGATACACAACACATTAATGAACAACTTTCATGTTTTAAGAATTTGGAAATAATGAATTTTAGATGCTCAAAAATCGACCACAACACACTGTTCATGCGCGGACTCCAAAGGGGTTTTAAAACAGTTCTGAAATTCGACCAATTTGACATACCAAATGAACTCCAAAATCCATGAAATTTTATATGCATAATCTAGACACATTTATCTACAACTTTTGTTTAGAAATGCAATGTTGAATCATTCTAAAAACGGGTGAAAAATATGCATCAAGTCGAGTAATTAAATCTGTCAACAGTTTCAAACGTTCGGTTTGTCACAGAACATTTACGGCGGGATTTGGGATAGAAAATCTTAATGTCAATGGCTGAAATTTGGACACAAGTTAGATTAAAGTGTTAGGAACAAAATCTATGTTGTAAAGTTTTCCGTTTGAGTTCCCGAAGGTTGAGTTTTAGGCGAGTTTTTGAAATTGGACGAAAATAGGGTTTTTGAAAATCGATTTTTGTTACGGGTCTAGATCTCGAGTTTTAAACAACAATAAACCACAAAAATTTGTGAGTAAGGTCTTAACTTACTTAGTTAGAGATTTGAGTCGCTGGAATGGGTTTCCGGACGTCCTAGGGTTGCGACGAACGGCCAACTTCTCCGATCGCTTTTTGTTCATTTTCCGACGTGAAATCGTAGTAAAGGAAAAGGGTTAGAATCCGAGTTTCTAAGTTGTATGGACGAACTAAAACATTATACCATAGCTTACCAAGAGTCTAGAAGGCAGGTCTTAGTTCCTTTCGCCTCGTCGTCGCCGGAAAGTGGATTCGAAGGGATTTTGAACTTGGAGAGAAAGAATGGAGGGGAGGCTTGAGTGTTTCTGTAGGTTATGGGGATTTGGACGCCCCATTACCGTCCTATAGCCTTCCCTAAGACTGGGATTCGGTTGCCATGGTTAGGGGTGTTGTTTTTGGCAAGAAAATCGCCATGGAAGGAAAGTTTACACTTTCAGCACCTCTGGCGCGCTGGTGACGCGCATCTACGCCTTTGCCCGCGCGGAGCACGCGCGCCAGGCCTGGAGTCGCGACGCCGCCTCCCGCGCGGTGGCGCGCGGGGAGCGCGGGCCAGCCGGACCGGCCGGTTCGGCGGTCCGCGTGTCCCGTCGGGTCTTTTCTTGCTTTCCTCTATCGGTTTTCTACCCTCTACGTGTTAGCTCGACTCCTCAGGTCGTCCCCGGTTTGGAATCTTTACCTTCAACTTGTTACGAGTTCGGCTTATCGCTCGTAACATTTCCGTGTCCTAATTAGTCTAGTCTAAATTGGTTCCAACTCCTCCTATCATCCTTGCGATCGATCTTGTGATTCATTGTGTGATTTATTTTGTGATTTATTTTGTGACTGAACTTAGAAATTAGTTCCAAGCTGCCTACGTACCCTGTGAAGGGATCAAGTCATGACGTAGTTCAAAATAATTTGAATTTCTTTTTCTCGGGTGTTACATCCTCCCCCCCTTAAGGATACAGTTATGTCCCCATAACTGTGGCCGGCTTATCTTGGAAAAGGGTAGGGTAACGTTGTTTCATGTCGGCCTCCAACTCCCACGTTGCCGTCTCTGTCTCGTGGTTGGACCAAAGGACCTTGACCATTCTCACGGTCTTATTCCTCGTTACTCTCTCCTTCGTGTCAAGTATTCGCACCGGAACTTCCTCGTAACTTAGGTCATCCTCAAATTCAACTTCTTCCGGTTGGAGTACGTGGGTTGGATCGTGCACATTCTTCTTCAATTGAGAGACGTGGAACACGTCGTGAACGAGCAAATTGGGGTGGCAACGCTAGTCGATACGCGAGATTTCCCACTCTTTCCAGGATTTCATATGGTCCTATGTACCGTGGGCTCAGTTTTCCTCGCTTGCCGAAGCGCATCACACCCTTCATTGGTGATACCTTTAGCATGACTTTATCGCCGACTTGAAATTCCAAGTCTTTCCGTCTCACGTCCGCGTAACTCTTTTGCCGGTCCTGAGCGGCTTTCATCTTTCCTTGGACGACCTTGATTTGTTGAGCCATGTCCTCAACAAGTTGTGGTCCCACTATTACCGCCTTATCGTTCTCTTCCCAGCTTAATGGACTTCGGCACCTACGTCCAAATAGTGCCTCGAAGGGTGCCATGCCGATGCTGGCATGGTAACTGTTGTTGTAGGAAAACTCTATCAGGGGTAGATGATTCTCCCAATTCCCCTTAAATTCTAGCATGCAGGCCCGCAGCATGTCCTCCAGCGTTTGGATTAAAATCAGATGTTGCATAATAAATTTCCACAAAAATCACTTTATAAAATCCGGATCTGAGTAAGGGATAAATTCGACAGTTATGACTAACTCATATTCTACTGGGGGTTGATTTAGAGAACTTAGAAGCAGAGTCAGCGTTTAGGTCTCACCTAGACTGAAAGGATCTGTGTTTTAATTGAGAGTTTAGTACCTGTTTAGGGAATGATTTTCAAACATCTATTGGTTTCTCAAAATTACTGTGTCTTGGAAATCTTCTATTAAGTATTGCATCAAATCAGTGTCCACTTGGATTCGGATAAGATGCGATAAATAATATTAGAGGAACAACATATAGGCCTTGGTTAATTTCTAAGGTAGGGTTGAGTATTCTTTCAACTACTATCTTCTCCCACCAAAGCCTAAAATTGAGTCCTGAGTGAGTACATTCGGAATAAATCTTCATAGGTCTGTTCCACTCATGTTTGTATCTCATAACTACCCGGATAATATAAGCCCTGTGGCTTACTGATATTTGGGAAGTTCAAAATCTGCATCTGGTCACCAAGACCAGGGACTCTTTTATACTAACGGAATGAGACGATTTTTAAGACTTCCGAGTGATAAGTTTTTAAATGCTTTCTTTACTGCTTTCTTTATCGCTTTCTTTAAAATGCTTTCATAGAGGTCACTCGGAAGAATTAGAGGTTGGCCGCCGGTTGTAAGGTTTAAGAGTTGTAGATTAGTTCGGGATTAGATTTAGACTTTGGGTGTGACAAGGGGGATGATGAGAGTACTTGGCATATCAACTAATGATATGTTAGGTGTTGCTTATCCACCATGGATAAATAACATACCTCTGCGCGGGGGCAGTTGTATATCTGTGGTATCTTGGATTTTGAGGTCTTAAGAGCATGTAAATTCTGACTATAAGTACATGTTTGTTAAAGGGAACATAGTCTAGAAAGCATGAGAGTTAGCTAACTGAAAGGATTATCCCAAACAAAGATCTGTGTAATTAAAATGGAAGTTTAACTGTGTTTCATCTGAATCTTGTCCAATTTTTATTATTTTCTTCTTGTCCCTTCTGTCACATTTTAAATCTGCTTTCATAGAATAACTTTATCCGCTTTCTTAGCATAATTCTTATTGCTTTCTTAGAATAGATTTAATCATTTTTTAGACTAAATTTACCCTGCTTTGTAGAATAATCTTTAATTGTTTCCATAGTCTAGTTTAAATTATTGTCAAATAGTTGTCAGAAACCATTGCAAAACTTGAATCGAGTAACCGGGTGGAAAATCTTAGTAAACGACGTGGGCCCTGCTTCTATCGCACATCCTCCAGTGAACGATCCGGTCTTACTATAAATTACTGCAATTTTTGACACCGTGCGCTTTCGGGGGCACAGTTTCTTAACACGAGTAATAAAAACGTGACAACTTATAAATATATCCCTAATACCAACTCCATCTTCATAAATTGAGCTGGTAAAGGACAAATCAGATGCAGCTAATCCGCAGGCTGAAGCTGCAATCGAAGCTGAAAAGGGTATGGGTGAAGGTACAACTTCCTTCTCTTTACCACAAAAAATTGATAATAATAAGTACATGCCAAGGGTGTCATACCCTGCACGTCTTAAAAATAAGGAACATGACCTTAAATTCAAGAAATTTCTAGAAGGGTTAAAGTCTGTAGAGATAACCATTCCTCTCGTGGAAATGATTTCAGAAATGCCCACCTATGCTAAGTTCTTGAAAGAATTCATTTCAGGGAAAAGGCAGGTAGAGCAGGAGGAGGTGATTATTCTCAACAGCACATGCAGTGCCATAGTTCAGAGGAAACTGCCCGAAAAGAAAGAGGACCCTGGATGTTGCACGCTGCCAGTACAAATTGGAAAGGCCAAAGTGAGCATGGGGTTATGTGATCTAGGATCCAGCATCAACGTGATGCCTCTAGCCATGGCAATTCGCCTAAGGCTCGGAGAAATTGAACCAGTCAAGATGAAACTACAACTGGCAGACAGATCAATCACCAAACCAGTAGGAATCCTCAAGGATGTGGTAGTCAAAACCGGCCAAATTCTTTTCCCGGTTGACTTCATTATCCTTGACATTGAAGAGGACTCTAAAATGCCACTTATCCTGGGACGCCCGTCTCTGGCCACTGGCGGTGCATTGATTAATGCCACATCTGGAAGAGTCACATTGAGGGTCGATGACAGAGTTATCTCCTTTGACATGGAGCAGCTGCAGAAGTTCCCGAATGAGGAATCTTGTTCCATGTTTGATGTAATAGAACGTAGGTGTGAGGATGAGAGCATAGACTCTGAGACTGTGATGACGAACAAAGTTTCAAAACAGGTACTGATGCCTAAAGGTGCTGAGCAAGAAAGAAGCTGCAACGCTGTCCACTTTGAGGACCCTATCACTGCGGATCTTGAAGAATTCGACGGTGTCGAATTCACTCCGGAGGAAGAGGAGAGCACCACGGAAGAGGAAATGGACCCTGTACTGACACAGGGTCCTAAAGGTAAATCTGATCTTTCACCCCCAACCATTTCTCGCAAATTACTGCCTTCCGTTGAATGTCCACCAGAGCTTGAACTTAAAATACTTCCGGATCATCTTAAGTACGTTTTTCTCGCTGAACATAAAAGATTACCGGTAATTGTGTCAGCCAAGCTGACACAAGAACAAGAAAAAGCTCTGGTAGACATTCTAAAGAAATATGTACATGCAATTGGATGGACCATTTCTGATATAAAAGGAATAAGCCCCTCTGTTTGCATGCACAAAATTTTAATGGAAAGGGAGTACAAGCCCTCTAGGCAACCACAAAGGCGTCTGAACCCCCACATGCAATAAGTGGTAAGGAAAGAAGTTATCAAGCTCTTAGATGCTGGTATCATCTATCCTATATCTGACAGCAAATGGGTTAGCCCAGTGCAGGTAGTACCTAAGCGTGGGGGGATGTGCATAACGACTAATGAGCAAGGAGAAGAAGTGGCGACACGTCCAGTGACCGGTTGGAGAGTTTGCATCGACTACCGGAAGCTTAACACCGCTACGCGGAAGGATCACTTTCCCTTGCCGTTCATTGATCAAATGCTGGAGAGGTTGGCCGGGAGGGAGTACTACTGCTTTTTGGATGGGTACTCTGGTTACAATCAAATTGTAATAGCTAGTGAAGATCATGATAAAACCACTTTCATGTGCCCATATGGAACTTTTGCGTACAGGCGCATGCCTTTTGGACTTTGCAATGCGCCTGCCACTTTTTAGCGATGCATGATGTCTATCTTCTCAGAATTTATCGAAAAATGCATTGAAGTTTTCATGGATGACTTCTCTGTGTATGGGGATACTTTTGATGAATGTTTGACAAATCTTACAAAAATTTTAAAAAAAGATGCGAGGACACTAACCTGGTTTTGAACTGGGAGAAGTGCCATTTCATGGTCACCGAAGGAACAGTGTTGGGTCACCGCTTCTCGCGCGCAGGCATCGAAGTCGATAGGGCCAAAGTCTCAGTCATATCCAACCTTCCGTTACCAAACTCAATAAAAGCAGTTAGGAGCTTCTTAGGGCATGCCGGTTTCTACCGGAGATTCATTAAAGATTTTTCTAAAATTGCCAAGCCGCTCACTAATTTGCTTTGTAAAGAAAATTCTTTCGTAATAAATGAAGCGTGTGTTCAAGCCTTTGACACGCTCAAGAAGATGTTGATTTCTGCTCCAATAGTGCAACCACCCGATTGGTCAATACCTTTCGAGGTAATGTGCGATGCAAGTGATCTCGCCGTGGGTGCAGTTCTTGGGCAACATAAGGAAGGAAGGCACTGCGTGATTCATTACGCAAGTCATGCCCTGACTGAAGCCCAAGTCAATTACACCACCATGGAGAAAGAGATGTATGCTGTGGTTTTCGCGTTTGATAAATTCAGACAATACCTTATTGGTACGAAAACCATAGTATACACAGATCACTCTGCACTGAGATACTTGTTCAGCAAACAAGATGCCAAACCTCGATTAATCAGGTGGGTACTGTTGTTGCAGGAATTTGATATCATAATAAAAGATAGAAAAGGCAGAGACAATGGTGATGCTGACCATTTGTCTCGAATAGAAAATGATAAAAATGAGATAGCCGTCAATGAAAATTTTCCGGACGAGCAACTGTTTGCCTTGCACCTTCATGATCAAGCTTGTCCATGGTTTTCCGACATTGCTAACTTTTTAGCATGTGGAATAATCCCACCATTCCAGAACAAGAAACAAAAAACAAGGTTCAACCGAGATGTAGTTGACTACGCATGGGAAGATCGTTATCTCTTTAAGCATTGTGCAGATTCGATGATTAGACGATGTGTAACTGAGCACGAGGCTTATCAAATCGCTAAAAAATGTCATGAATCGGAATATGGAGGTCACCATGGCCCCACTCGAACAGCTCACAAGGTGTTTGAGTGTGGTTTCTATTGGCCTACCATTTACGAGGATTGCAGGGCGTTTGTTAAGGCTTGCGACAGATGCCAAAGATTAGGGAATATCTCCAAGAGGGATGAAATGCCTCAAAAAGGAATTCTCATCCTCGAAATTTTCGATGTATGGGGTATTGGCTTCATGGGACCATTCCCGACATCTGATGGGAATCATTACATCTTGGTAGCTGTCGATTACGTGTCCAAGTGGGTCGAGGCGGTTGCGCTGCCAACCAACAATAGTCACCAAGTCACCAAATTTTTGAAAAATAACATTTTCAATAGATTTGGTGTACCTAGGGTAATCATATCTGATGGAGGAACCCACTTTGTTAACAAAGCTTTTGCAAATCTCATGAGCAAAAGTGGATTCTCCACAAGATCGGCACGCCTTATCATCCCCAAACCAGTGGCCAAGTCGAGGTATCAAACCGCGAAATCAAACATATACTCGAGGCCACTGTGGGGATAACCCGCAAAGACTGGTCACGCAAGCTCAATGATGCTTTATGGGCATATCGCACTCCATTCAAGACTCCCATCGGGATGTCTCCATACAGGCTTATCTTTGGAAAAGCCTGTCATTTGCCCATAGAACTAGAGCACAAGGCTTACTGGACCGTAAAAACACTTAATTTTGACCCGCGAGTTGCTCAGAGTAAGCGCAAGTTGGACCTCAATGAAATTGAGGAAATACGTGCGCAAGCTTATGAAAGCTCGAGGATTTACAAAGAGCGAACCCAGAAGTTACACGATCGTCGTATAAAGTCTAAACACTTCTATGTTGGCCAAAATGTCTTGTTATTCAATTCTAGGTTGAAGTTGTTCCCCAGAAAGCTTAGATCCAGATGGGAAGGGCCATACGAAGTGGTGCACGTGTTTGAAAGTGGAGCTGTCAGGATT